>OU898276.1:134977130-135489630 GCA_918026665.1 Diabrotica balteata
GTCTAGAGCATTAGGACAGGCGCGAGTGATCCCTGTTTTATATGAATCAATCTCCCTCTCCCTATTGAATTGTATTCTCGTTTATTTCTATTATTTGCTAGTTTATATTTTAATCCATATATGTTTAATATTCTTCTAAGATTTATGCAGTAAAGGAAAATTAGTAAAATTAGTATTTTAAAGTCAATCGATTTTCCTATTAGTTGTCGTAAGTAAACACAGCATCGAATGTGAATCTCCACCACTGTAACCACTGTTACTTTTCCTATTAACCTACCTGATTGACTATCGCTTGTTTCAAATGGTTTCTTTAACACTGTATGATAGATCAAAGTAGCAATATTGCTACATCATTAAATTATTTTCTTTGTTTTTACTTTACTTTTTTGTATATGTGAATGATATTGTCGTTCTATGTTCCTGCTTTGTGGTCCCATATCGTATATACCCTTAGAGAATACAAAGTCGAATCGTTTGACGTGGTACCGATATAATGAAAGAATCACAACATTTTTGGCAATTATTTTTATTGCAAATTTAAAATTGTAATTGAGTCGGTTCTGAGAAGACTACGTTTTCAGAGATCATTGGTCAGAAACAAAGAATAAATCACCTATAACAATTGACGAAATCAGATTCCCGACACGTACCTTTTCTTACGTGACTGTTGCCGCTTGTGTGAAAAATTCGGCTTGAAGGTCATTTACGAGAAATTTATTTTAAATGTAAAAACATATCTACTTTTTTATAGGAGTTTAATTACTTTCTTGATTACTAAATCAGATTATTTTCTTCTTTCTTCACTTTTCGTTATCATATTTTCTCTTTTCTTTATTTTTCTTATTATGTTCTCACTTATCACTCAATATTTTCAGTAGAAGTACAATGCTCCTACCTCATGTCAGAGATTTATATCGTGTCTCCGTCATCGTCGTTTTTGCACTATGGTCCATTTAGATAATACGTTCATTCAATTATTTTCTTCTACTTTAGTTCCGCTCATTTACATTTCGATTGAAAATTATTTTATGTTTTATGTTTTATAAGTTGTTACTTATAAGCGGTTTCCTCACTTTTCTGCTAAATATTATTGTCATATTACTTATAATGGCATCGTTAATAGATCTTCTCCTTGTTCTTTTATAAATGTGTTGATCAGATCAAGAGTACCATGAAGTTCTTAATACTATTATTGTTTCATTGTACATTTTTATTATATTATGTTATGTCAAAGTCTTCTTCTTATTCTACTTCTTTCTTTTAGTATATAGGCTTTAAAGCCTGTTTCTTCTTCAATATTAGCCTCCTAAATTGTTTAAATTGTCGCACCATCTTTTTCTTGGACTGCCAATACTTCTTCGTCCATTTGGTGACTTATCTCATGCTATTCGTACTATTCTATCCTCTGTCATTCTACTGATATGTTCATTCCACTCCTGTTTTCGTTTTGTCACCCATCCATTTATGTCTTCTATATTGCATGCACTTCTTATGTTTTCGGTTCTCTCCCTATCCAACAGACTTCTCCCTGATATTCGTCGAAGTATTTTGATCTCTGTTGTTTCTAGCAGTCGTCTAGTTTTAGATGTGTCAGGTCTTGTCTCCGCCGTGTATTTTAATATAGGTCTAATTGCTGCTTTATAGATTTTTGTTTTTGTGTCTTGGCTTAGGTGTTTGTTCTTTCAGATTGTGTCATTAGTCCTCTAGTTTTAGATGTGTCAGGTCTTGTCTCTGCCGTGTATTTTAATACAGGTCTAATTGCTGCTTTATAGGTTCTTGTTTTTGTGTCTTGTCTTAGGTGTTTGTTCTTCCAGATTGTGTCATTAAGAGAACCCGCCGCTTTACTTGCTTTTAAGCTTTGTTGTCGTACTTCTTCTTCAACATCTCCGTAACTAGTTATATCTATTCCCAGATATCTAAACCTTGCTTCCTGCTTTATTATTTTCCCATCAATTTCGATTTTACACCGTAGTGGGTATTTAGATATTGTCATACATTTGTTTTTTTCTGCTGATATTATCATATTGTATTTCTCAGCTGTTGTATTAAAGATATGTGTTAATCTTTGGAGCTCGTCTTCAGTCTCGGCGATTAATGCGGCGTCGTCTGCATAACATAATATTTGGATTTCTTTGTTCCCCATTCTGTAGCCATGACCTTTACATACTGCTTGTATTATTTCGTCCATTATTATATTAAAGAGAAGTGGGCTCAACGAGTCACTCTGCGAGTCTGACTCCGCTTTGTACTGGTATAGACTGTGTTAGTTTTCCACTTATCTTTGCCTGTATTCGATTATGGAGGTAGATGTTTTCGTTGGTTTGTATAATATTGATTGGTATGTTTCTTTTATACATATCAAAGGCGATCGAAAGCCTTTGTCAGATCTATAAAACATAGATATGCTGGTTTATTGTACTCGATGACCTTTTCTGTGATGTCTTAGTACAAATACGACGTCTACGCAGGATCTTCCGGATCTGAATCCTTGTTGTTCATCTGATAAAGTTGTTAGTTTATTGATTTTATTGGTTAGGACTTTTGTGGTAAGCTTAAGTGCGGTGTTCAGTAGATTTATACCTCTATAATTGTTGGGGTCTTCTTTATCTCCTTTCTTGAACATTGGTATCATTATGCTGTTTCTCCATGCGTCTGGTATCTTGCAGTGCAATATTAGTTTTTGTATAAGTTTTGTCATCTCTAGGGTTACACTTTCTCCTCCGTATTTTAGAAGCTCGTTGGTTATTCCATCTGGTCCTGGCGACTTTCTATTTTTGAGCAAATTTATGGCTATTTCTACTTCCTGAAAACTGAATTCTATTTAGTGTCTTAATTAAGGTACGTTATTGTATTGATTAGGTATTATTTTCCTTTGCTTTAAACAGTTCCGTCAGGTATCTTTCCGATTCGTTTGCTGGAATGTTAT
The DNA here is from genome assembly GCA_918026665.1 of Diabrotica balteata. Taxonomy (NCBI): domain Eukaryota; kingdom Metazoa; phylum Arthropoda; class Insecta; order Coleoptera; family Chrysomelidae; genus Diabrotica; species Diabrotica balteata. The sequence continues at coordinate 134,980,057 of OU898276.1, forward strand.
TGTATTCCTTGCCATTTCTTTCCGTTGGTTTCTTATAAATCTCCATATTTGTTTTTGTGTACCGAAGAAGAAAGAAGATGTCAAAGTTGAAGTCAATGTATAAACATCACTGAGTTGTTTTGTTACTTTTTTCAAACGGCTATTTTCCCTTCATTAAAGTTTCTAGTATTGTTTCAAAGCTATTTTCTTGTGGCATGCTTTAGATCCACGTAAAGTGGTATTACATTTAGAGATAGATATCAATCATAAGTCAGTATTTTATTTTAATATAGAGTATACAGTCGATTTCTTTGTAAATGTTATCTGACCACATTCTGAGAGGTGTTTTGCAGTTATTATTAGTCATGTTATTGATATTAATTTGTCCCCAGAAATGGAACAATCGCTACATTGTACAAAATTCTTACTTACGCCACATTTTTGTTCCACAAGTTTAATTTGGGGTTTGGTTCACCCTAAGTCTATATATGCTTAACATACGTCTCAGTAAGACTACTGAGATTATAAAAAGCATCATGAACAGACCGCTGGAGTACTTCGGACATGTAATAAGAAGACCCAAATATAGGTTGTTACAAAATATTATGCAAAGAAAAATAGCATGCAAACGCCGTACAGGACGAAGAAAGACTTCATGGTTGAAGAACTTGCGAGATTGGTATGGTATTGATACAAGCATACTATTTAGGGTGGCATTGAATAAAATTAAGATAACTATTGCTGAACAGATATGGTACGTAATGAAGAAGTACCTCTGTTTTATTGTTGTAGTGGACTGTATTTTATTGAAATTAATTAATAGTCTAAAATACTGCATTTATTTATGAATTTGCACAATAATATGAAAACAATAACAAATAGTTCTATGCTTCTCAACGGCTGGTGATGGAATGTCATTCTGTCATCTGTCGTCTGTACCGACTAGCTGGCTGGCTGGGCTGCAGTGGCGGACCGTTCAAATACAAAATGGGTTGTCGTCGACATACTCCCGGCCTTGAAAGATCCTGAATCTTTCAATTTAATGGAAGGAGAGGACATATTTTGGAGAATGACCTCGTGATGATACCTTCTTGAGTCTTTATTTTTGCAACTCTAGCGGTATTCTGCGATCCGTCATGTATGTGAGTTATTCTGCCTAGTTTCCACTTTGCTGGTGGCAGACAGTCATCTTTGATAAGGACTAAAGTTCCTTCTACTAATTCTCCCTTGGATATTTGCCACTTAGAACGTCTCTGTAGCTCGACGACGTATTCGGAAAGACCATCTCTTCCAGAAACTTTGGAAAATTTGTTGGATGCGTTGAAATCTATTGAGTCGTTGTGGAATCTCTTGAGTAGATCTGGTTCTGGAGCTAGCGTTGGCATTCTACCGATGAGGAAATGAGCGGGACAGAGTGGTGTTAAATCATTAGGATCAGGACTAATAGGACACAAAGGTCTGGAGTTGAGTACTGCTTCTATTTGTGATAGTATTGTTGCAAACTCCTCAAATGTAAGATTTGTATTTTTAAGTGAACGTTTAAGTGAAATTTACAAGATTTTACTCCGGATTCCCAGAGTCCCCCGAAATGTGGAAATATGGCGGAATTAAATGCCATTCAATACCCCCATGTGTACATGAATCTTGTATGTGTGCATTGTTAATTTTTAAAAATCTTTTAAGTTCAGACATGGCACCCACGAAGTTTCTACATTATCTGAGTACAATTTGGCTGGCTTTCCTCTACGAGCGATAAAGCGGCGCAAGGCAAGCATGAATGTTTGAGTGCTCAAATCGGTTACGAGCTCAAGATGAATCGCCTTTGTAGCAAAACATATGAATATTGAAATATAGCATTTATTTAATTTGGCACCTCTGCCCTTATTTTTATACAAAAACGGACCGGCGTAGTCAATACCAGTGATGGCAAAGGGAAATGTGTATAGTAATCGGTCACGTGGTAAATCACCCATGATTGGTTGTATAGGTTTAGGATTAAATCGTAAACAAGTGGTACATTGTTTAACAGTCAATCTAGATAGGTTTCTGCCTGATATAGGCCAATATGTCTCCCGAATAGTAGATAGAAGCAGCTGAGGGCCTGCATGATATAGACGCAGTGTTCATGACGGAAAAATAATATCGTGAAATGATGTTTTGAATCCAAGACAATGGGATGTTTTTTGTCATATAGAAAATCCGAGTTAGCCAAGCGACCACCAACACGTATTAAACCATCCTGTCAATAAATGGGTTTAAAGAGAAGAGCTTGCTGTTGGAACTAACGCTTTTTTTGTTTTGACAGCTGATCATACTCTTCGCGAAAAGAGTGTAGTTGTATGATCTTCAATAAATAACGACGAGCGTCATTAATATTGTTAATGTTAGAGAGCCACACTCTCTAAGAATTTTGGGTGTTAATAAATTATTTTTAAATCTAAGGATGTATGCAAATGCGCGCAGTAAACGCGAATATTGTGAAAAGGCCTTGAATGGAAACCATTGTTCTTGCTGAGAATAGGAAACAAAATTGAGAATAGTTTGAGATTTTATTTCGGGTAGAATGTCTACCTTTGGATTTAAAAGGGGCCAAAATTCTTCCCTTAAAGACAACCATGACGGACCGTCCCACCATAGTGAAGAATTTAGTATTTGAGAAGGAGATAATCCCCTTGATAGATGGTCTGCAGGATTATCTTGTGTGGGTACATACTTCCATGTATAGGACTTTGTTAAGACCTGAATTTCGGAGACTCTGTTAGCTACGAAGGTTTGAAGATTGTTAGGAGAAGTATTGATCCAAGCAAGGGTTATTGTGGAATCTGACCATAAATAACATTTATTGAGGTCTATATTAATGGATTCAATTACCTTAGTTAAAAGACGTGTATATATATAAAATAGAATTTTAACCGAGATATTTCCCTTGTCATCAGTACTTCTTAAATAGATACAAGCACCGTAGGCTTGTTGTGATGCGTCCGAAAAACCGTGTATTTCTATATCTTTAGCATTATTGCACACTGCATGACGTGGTATACTTAATTGTTTCAGATTGGCAAGATCATTTTTCAATCTATTCCAAGTATTTAGTGATGAACCGCTTAATTTTTCATCCCAATTCAGTTTTTCAGTCCATAGCCTTTGCATTAGAATCTTCGCAAGTATGATACAAGGACCTACTAAGCCTAGTGGATCGTATATTCTTGCAATTAAAGAAAGAACATCTCTTTTGGTACAAGTTTCCTTGTAATTGTTATATTGTACATTGTATAATAGTGAATCACGTTGGGATGACCAAATAAGTCCTAAAGTTTTTGTGACTCCATCTTTAGAGAGGTTTAGAATTCCAAAGGAATCATCTTGATTATTTACCCTTTCTAAAACTCTTGGGTCATTTGAAATCCATTTTCTGAGTGGAAAACAACCTGTAAGTAAAATACGTGAGACTTCACGGCAAATGTTCGAAGCTTCAGTCATAGTATCCGCACCGGTTAACAAGTCATCTACGTAGAAATCCTGACGTAATATCTTCGCGATTTCTGGTTGCGACAATTGGCATTCGTTAGCTAACTCGAAAAGGCATCGGATAGCAAGAAAACTGGCTGATGCTTGGCCATAAGTAACCGTATTTAAAGGAAAATGTTGTAATGGATCTGAAGGACTTTCCCTCCAGACTATTTTTTGAAGACTGCGTTGGCTGGGATGAATTAACACCTGCCTGTACATTTTGGTTACGTCTGAGCTTATGATGAATTTGTGTTTTCTGAATCGGATGAGAATTGAGAATAGATCTTGTTGTATACTGGGTCCGACGCATTGAATATTGTTTAATGATAACCCGTTGCTTGTTGGTGAAGATGCGTCAAACACGACACGAAGTTTTGTTGTAAGACTGTCCTCCTTTAGGACACCATGATGTGGCATGTAGTAGTCGACAGTAGAGTTTTCAGAGATATCTGCTAACGACATGTGGTTTAGCTCCTGATATTCGCGCATGAATTGTATATATTGTTCGCGAAGAGGATTGTTTTGTGCTAATCTTTTTTCTAGATGATGAAATCTTCTTTCAGCTTGTATCCTTGAATCACCCAACACATGCGGATATTGTTTTAATGGCATCATAACTATGAATCTACCATTTGGATCACGTATAGTAGTTTTTTGAAAATTGTCCTCGCACAATTGCTCTTCTTCAGATAGATGAGGAATATTTGGCAATTCCTCTACTTCCCAAAATTGCTGAAGAAGTTTAGTTAGTTCCAGATTTGTGCTAAGATTGCAAGATATTGTATTGTGGGGAACCGATCCCAGCGGGCCAGAAATTATCCACCCAAATATTGTTTCTGTTAAAATAGGACCTTGATCTAAAGATATGCGACCTTTACAAATCAAATGCCAAAAAATATCTGCGCCGATAAGAATGTCAATAGATCCAGCATTGCCAAAATTAGGATCTGCTAACCGAATTGTATTAGGAATGTTTATAGCGCTTACATCAATGTTTGTATGAGGAAGAATATTTGTTATTTTTGGCAATACAAAACAGTTGATTATTTTTACAAATTTATTATTAGATGTGCAAATCTCTAACTGACATTGACCTGTAATAGTTGATAGTTTGTTGCCTATGCCCAAAAGATTTAAGCTGACATCTTGTGGTTTGATTCCTAGTTTGTTGCACATGTTTGTTGTGATAAATGAAGATTGAGACCCGCAATCCAATAGTGCACGAGCCCTTTGCATTTTACCATTCATATCTTTAACACTTAAGATTGCTGTTGAGAGAAAAACATAGCCTGTATCAGAACAAGAAAGCATGCTGTTACCACAAAATGTATTGTTACTTGTTCCTGGATTTATTGGCTCACTTGTACTTTGTGATGGATTTGTATTAATACTGCTATTGGATATATTCGAATTTCTATTGAACGTGCCGAATTATTTTGGCTTATAATGATGCTCCTATCATTTGTATTATTGTGTAAAAGTGAGTTGTGACGTTCTTTGCACTTGCGACATGGCCCGAGTTTGCACTCTTTATTGGAGTGACCCGATCGCAAGCAGTTTGTACACAATGATTTTGATCTAATAAAATTCCACCTTTCGTTTATTGGATAATTTAAAAATGTTTCGCAAGTGTAAATGCTATGGTCGCCTTGACAAGAGACGCATGTATAGTTTGTTTTTGTTGCTAAGAATCCCCTAGTCGTCCTGTTCTCCTTACTTTTATTTTTTGTTTCAATGTTCATTTCAATTGCCTCTAGAAAATCTGCTCTTGATTTTAAAAATCCTTTTAGATCGGATAAAGTTGGTAGTTCCGTTTGAGTAGCAATATGCTTTTCCCATTCCCTAATAGTAGTTTCGTCTAGTTTTGATGTTATAATGAATATAAGTAAGGCATCCCATTGTTCACACGGCTGATTTAATTGTTGAAGTGACTTTAAAATGTTTTGAAAAAATCATCTACTAATTTACGAAATTTACAAAAGATTCTTTGTGAATAGATTCCAATGAAATAAAGCTTTAATATGATTGTGTATTAAGAGTTTTTTATTATTGTATCGATCACATACAGAGTCCCATGCCAAATTGTACCCGTTTGCGGAAAATTCGATAGGTTTTATGACTGCGGCGGCATTTCCTTGTAATGATGCCCGAAGATAATGATACTTCTGAATATTTGTAATACTATCATTTGTATGAATGAGTGACTCAAAAGTGTCTCGAAATTCTAGCCAAAATTCGTATGTGCCGTCGAACTTTGGAATTTGTATTGTTGGCAGTTTTACACCTTGTAAACGATAAGCCCCGTCAGAAATAGAAGTGTTATTGTTTGTATGCTCGCTTGTCACCGACTGTTTATCATCAATATCTGAAATGAATTTATTTAACAATGCTTTGGCATTAGCCCAGCGATACTCAACCTTTTTTTTTCCCTGGGCCGCATAGTAGCTATTGCCACAGCTTGCGGGCCGCAATCTAGGTGAAGTAGTATAAATACATATATATATATATATATATATATATATATATATATATATATATATATATATATATATAATATATATATTATTTTCAAAATACTGATTTCAAAAATGTATAATACTTGCGCAAAATTTTCGGTCAAATGCTTTTTAAATGCATTAATTTTTTTAATCCTTGGAAAACTAATAAGAATTTTGGAAAAATTTAAACGCAGAATAAAATATTACAATATTACCGATGGCCAAAAGTCCCTAAAAACTTCTATAATGTTTATTTTAATAAGTTACAGGGGTGCGGGGCCGTGCCGTACTATGATACGGCGAAGCAGTCGCATCAGGCGGCATCACAAGGGGGCGGCATAATCAGTAAAATAAAAAAAAATGTCAGGCTGTGTAAAAATGTTGTCAGAAACTATAGACAAAACGAAAAGTTGCAGATAATATGGCTAATGACCAAATGAAAATTTAATGCAATTGCAGAAAAGTTTATATATGTATTAAACGCAGAGTGAAAGATTACATTATTATCGAGGGCAGAAAGTCCCTGAAAATTTCTATGTCTATTTTAATAAGTTACAGAGGTGAAAGGACAGAGAAAATTTATTGTGATTTTTAATTTCAAATATTTCATTTTAAAAAAATTTTTATTTATTCTAAGGGAATTTAGGCTCTGGGTAATAATGAAATATTTCATTCTGCATTTAAAGTTTTCAAAAATATTAATTAGTTTTCTCAGGATTTGATAAAAAATGCATTTAAATAGCATTGGATCAAGATTTTGCGCATACCCTCCTAATAAAAATGAAAGTTAAATTTCAATAATATTTAAGAGGCGGCATACAATAATGTGATCTTTCATAATACTCATTAGTTTTCTCATGATTCGAAAAAAATGAATACATTTAAAAAGCATCTGACCAAAACTTTGCCTAAGTATGATACATTGTTGTAACCAGTATTTCTAAAGCGTTTAAATGAGATGTCACATGATGTCTGTACTTTCCAATTTAAAACAATCATAGTTACGACTACGATAAATTATTTATATCATATTTTTTTTTTTCAAAAGAGAAATATACCCAATATTATTTTTGTCATAGACGGACATCCATTTGTGCATACACATACCAACTTTTTAACGTCAATGCTATTTTTTCCAAAAACGTACAAATAACATTAATGTAATCACTTCCTTTGGTATGACCTTTCATCGGATGAAATTTGAGAAAATCTTCACGAATTCCATAATCCTTAGTACAGTACCGTACAAAAAGGGAACATTGTGAAGTTGATGAAACATCAGTGTTTGAATCAAATGCTAAACTTCAATATTTACAATTCTTCAAGTCGTCGATGATATGATTAAAAATATGTTTCGAAATATCTTCAATTCGCCTGACGCACGTGGAATCTGAGAGTTGTAGTTGTCTGATTTGTGAAATTATCTGAGTTTTATTGCTGAACTTCTCAAATAGAATATTTGAAGCATTTATAGAGCATTTCTTTACAATCTCAGCGTCAGTAAATGGCTTCATATGTTTTCCTAATAAATAGCAAATTTCGTAGGACGCTCTCGTTACTGATACATCTTGGGACAGTGAAACTGCCTTTATATTTTGCTGCTACTGTAACGACCTTTTCAAGACGCATAGTTTTCCTCTTCGCAATGCAGAGCCGACTGGGAAACTATCGCTAAACATCTTGTGTTTTGTATTATAGTGTCTCATAATATTATACTTCTTTAATAAACACTCTCTCGCCAAATCAAGTAAGTTGCTGAACCGTGTTTGTTAGGTACAACAAAATATTCATCTTCCCAATTGTCTTGAAATAGTCTGTATTCGTCAGATATTTTACGTTTTGATTTTGAGGACACGCCAGCCATTGTCACTGTTTTAAATTCCCGGCAAATCAATTATAATTAAAATTACTATAAGTAAAAGAAACATACTTCACTTGACAAAATTTGAAAAAGACGATCCGTGTGTAAACGTAAGCGCTGAATGAAATTGATATGTTCATATAACAATTGAACTGGTTCCAAATCAACATGAATTGGAAATGCAAATATAGCATAACAACGTCAACTTCGGGAAATCCCCGGTTGAACACCACAGGCGCGGACCTTTTTATATTATAAATTAGACATTGTTGATTAGGGAATTTTTAATAATATTTTTATAATGAATTACAAAAATATCTAATATAATCGTATTTTTTAAATTTTAGGATTTTATAAATACATATGTAGATAAAGTCAAAAATTCTTAGTTAGCCTTGGGGCCGCATAAAAAACGCCCGAGGGCCGCATGCGGCCCGCGGGCCGCAGGTTGAGTATCACTGCATTAGCCGATAGTGAATAAAAATTGTTTTCAAGTTCTTCCCTTATCACAAAGTGTGATTCGGGATCGTCTGCCAATTCTTCTATTTCTGATTGGATAATTTTAATTTCTAAAAATGTATTTTCTAGTTTATTTATTCTGTCGCTTAGTTCGATTTTTTCAACATCATGTAATTCTAATTTGCATTTAATAGACTCTAGAAATTTGGAGAAAATTGTAAATGAAGCTTTATGACCAGCACGTTTTCTAATTAATCTTTTTAAGTGTTCGTCCGACATTTTTTATTAATCAAATAGATTCGAATTGAATTTAAATAGATATATAGATTGTAAATAGTTTTATGCAACTTACACAAACAAAAACAGTATAAATAGGTATAGGAATCAGATGGGAACTCACCGGTATTTTTGGCTGTATATTGTTCGGCAATCCCACGTGTTCTTTCACTTGACCGTTAACTGTGAATCACTTTTAGCACTGATTTTATTACAAATATCGGGTCGAATGGACCAATGTTTATTGTTGTAGTGGACTGTATTTATTGAAATTAATTAATAGTCTAAAATACTGCATTTATTTATGAATTTGCACAAAAATATGAAAACAATAACAAATAGTTCTATGCTTCTCAACGGCTGGTGATGGAATGTCATTCTGTCATCTGTCGTCTGTACCGACTAGCTGGCTGGCTGGGCTGCAGTGGCGGACCGTTCAAATACAAAATGGGTTGTCGTCGACAACCTCGAACTTTCAGAAAAAAATAGAAAAAGCAACCGATATTTGCAAACCTCATCTTTAAAGCTACCCAAACTATTCACAAGAAAAGAGCTTAAGTTTTTGTTGCATTACTAAAAGTAAAAGAAAAGTTAACTCTTGCGCTCTCATTCAATTGGCAAAAAAAATTGCAGTCCCAAAATTTCAGATCGGGTGACTTACTATTGACTTCAAATTTACCTTTTTAATTTTTCTATTGTTGTTTGTAGTTCTCAGTGAAGAAACTTATGGAAAAGGTTTATAAAAAAATTTTTGCTGATAGCTGCGGCGGCCAAAACAAAAATAAAGCCATAATTATTGTTATGTTACACAGATGGCAGCTATTCGCTAATAAGAATGTTGAAGAGGTAGAATTGATATTTCTGGTACTTACAAATTAAAGCAAAACAAATAAACTCTATAAACTGAAATTCAAAATGCAAACAATCCAAGTTTTGGAAACAAAATGGTTATAATCCATTTTCAAAATAATAATTGAGCTCCTTACAAATTTTTTGTGAACTTTTTTGTGATTTACTCAAACGTCTAAACATATTTTACATGTTTTAAAAATAAAATATCTTAATATGCATTGACCACTGTTTTTTGCACTTTTCTTAAAAGTTGCATCTTTAGACGCGTTTTGCTTTTAAGCACGTCTTTATTATAGTAATGTAGTAAAAATATACCACATAAGATGGATTGGCTACGTATTTAAGAATGAACCCAGGAATCCCCACCAGAATATCTTTGTGCCAAATCCAATTAGGAAGTAGAACTACAAGAAGACCTAGACTTAGATATCTCGACGCCGTGGCAGAGGATCTCAAAACAGTTGGCAGTAAAGGATGGAGAAGAAAGGCATTTGATAGAGATGAATGGAAGGCTTCTAAAAATTGGTACCCTAAAAATAAAACTATAAAATTCCACAGAAAAAAGTTGCCTTCAGCTAAAGTTTACGTGCTGAAGCGTCGCTCCTTCGCGTCATGAGACGAGCCGCCACTGGTTTAAATATACTTTTAATGTTATGTATTTAAAAATTGTTAGTATTTAAGTTTATTTGCAACCTAATAACGGTAATCATGACTTTATGCTCGAGGCCTACAAGGTCTTGAGAACAAATCTATAAATATATGTTGATGACACGTCGGAAAATGTGAATGACAAAAAACTAAATTACTAAATATCATAAAAATAAGGTAAACAAAACTGTTGTTGTATAATCCATATCATCGTGTGAAAACTAGAGACAACCCCGTGAGAACGCAGCAATCGCATATTTACAAATTGAAGAAACCTAAAAAGAAAACCATCAATGATCCTACCTGTAAAAATTACATATATATCTACAATACGCAGCAGGTTCATTTAAAAAAGCCATATAATGTGACGACCATAGTTATTCCCATAAATACCAAAGAAAAGGTGCTTGCGGTACTTTCTCAGAACCATTCTTGGTACTTGGGTCAAAACAGATTTATTGTCAATGGATGACGCCTCATTTGTTCCAGTAATTCTATTGATATTTGAACGGCATTAAACAGACAGGAACGAAAACACTTAATCAGACAATAGAGTGTATATAATGACTTCAGGTAGGGACAATAATGCAGAAAGAAAGTAATGTGAAATTGATTCATTTAAAAAGTATATAACTAGTTTCTAATACAGTTTGAGGTATTTAATTATTGAAATTTAACATTATCAAAAAGTAGAAAATTAATCGTAACATAGTAATAATTTATCTTAATTGGGTACTATTTTGTTTAAACCAAGAAAAGCATTTCGTTTAAATAAAAACACATGACAAGCGATATCCATTATAATGTTTAAAAGTCTGTATATTCTTGTAAATAAATAATTACTGATTATCTTTGTGCTCTTTGGCTTTATCTCTATTTTTTCGGGTTGAACCCTTTCATAGGCATTGAGAAGTATACTTCCCACCATATAATATTACGTCTACAGGCATTGTACATCGATTGTCGCACCTTATGAGGCTGCTACACCTAGTAGTGATATCAGTTAACCTATAAAAAATTACTTTGAAGCTGACATACAGATATTTTTACATTACCATTCATACTTATGTTTGAATATATGCTGTTTTGACGGTTTTTTTGTGCGGTTATGTTCTAGTTGTGAATAAATAATTATTTACACGAAAATTAAGGTGGGTGACTTTTATACAGACATTGATATAAAAACAATGATAATAGAACGTATCGTATTTGACTTATGCTAAATCTAGATTTGTAAGTGGGTTATATGCTTCCTAACGCCCATCCTCGTTGTTCATTTCTATTATTTTATTTTGGAAATGTGGGATCTAGATAACCCCAGAGATGCTGAAGCTGCAGTAGCTTATTTATATTTTTTACCGGACAATGAGGAACATTCAGAAGAAGAAGCAGATGAAGGTGCTTTCGAAGAACTTGAAAATTTGGAAGACAACTGTTCAGATTCTTCTAGTATGAATACAGCCTGTTTGGAATCTTCACATGCTCAATATTTAAGTAATTTTTCTCGTCCTACATCTCCGTTACATTTTCAACCATCAGCGATCGGAAGATAGTGAAGATGAAGAAAATGATGAGGGATGGGATTAAAACAGTTTTTCTTTGACAACCTTGCACTCGGTTTTTCCAAATATGCCAATTCTGCATACGATTTTAATATCGAAGACAAAGAAATCGATTATTTCACCAAAATTTTTGATTTAGATATTCTTGATACGATAGTTTATCAGACTAATCTATATGTAAACAGAATTGGCCTAAAAGGGTTAATAAGACAAATCAACCCGGTCCATCTAATAATTGGCAAGATAAAAATCTAGAGGAAGTGAAGGCCCTAATTGGAGTAGTGATTATATTGGGAATACACTTCCTCAGCTTTCCAATTACTAGTCCACTGAACCATATTTAGGCATATCAGCAGTTTCGTAAGTACATATTTGGATCTAAGAAATACAAAAAACTAATTGAAAATTTACACCTTAACAACAATGAAAATGAGGAAAACCTGGATATGACCACTTATGAAAAAACCTAAACAGTACAATCCAATACGAGAAGGTAACATGCAAACAGGCTTAAGTCACACAAAAATCAAAGTTGAGTTATATATGCCAATGCATTGTTCTGTTGTAGCCAAAGTGGTTTATTTTATCTGATTCATGCAAAAAAAATATTACCTAATGTAAAAGCATGTTCAAAAATACATTTACATGCAAAATAACGTATTTCTACTATGCCGGTCCATGCTAACCAGCTTATTTCCAACCAACCAATAGGAGCTCTGCAATTGCAACTCAGCTGACCCAGTGAGACTTACAAATTTGAGGTTATGTGAGGGTTTATTGTCAAAGTATTTAAAAACAATTAGCAATTACTTTATTATTTAAAGAATAATTAATGGGGCAGATGGAAATGTAAGTGTTGGTGAGGAAATTATGATACTAGAAAGAGAAAAGTTACAGGAGGAAAAAGGGAAACTGAACAAATTACCAAGTATGTAGCTCCTAAAAGAGACCTTGTTTTTGTACCGTTTAAGCACAACAATAAACGTTCCACGTGGGTAAAAATAAGGCCTATTTACATCAGTGCTTTCAAAGAAGAGTTTTATAAACTTCCAGACACGAAAATACAAGACAATATAATTGCCAATCTGATTCATATAACACAAATCAAAAAACATAGGCATGGGTCGGTAAACAGAAACAAAAAGAAAAAATCTTAGCGAAAGTACTCAATACAGTACTTTTTTTCTACTGTCTATGGTGCTAAAACTCTTGTATATTTAAAGCTTTTTCGCACTGTTATTGGTAGTGAAGAAACTACAATAAAAACATATCCAAATAAGTGCATTTTGGGTTTGCTGTTGAAGGAAAAAGAGGGGGTAAGTTAGATTATACCTGAATGGTGAGTTACGTATTAGTAAACTAAGGAAAATATTAACATAGGTTTTAAGTCACCTGCCTCCGATACTTACTGTACGTGCTGCCTTTTTAAAGAATAAATTAAAAGTGTACCAGCACAGTCTACTGATAGGGCTGTTCTGTACTAAGATTGTTTAGCGATGGTTGTGTTTCTTAAAACAAAAATAATATTGTTCTGAGAACACTCATTCATTTTTTGGAAACACAACATATCAATCCAAAGGATTTTATTGTATTTCGCTGTGCGCGGACATAGCTTTTTACCCGTGTTTTTAGAAGCAGTTGCGAAATAAATCCATAATTTTAATTTAACAGGAATACCATGACATCTACAGTGGTATAGGCAAGGTAACAGCACTAGGAGAAGATTGACCACTTCTTGATACTAAGAAGCTAAGTGAATACTATAAGGACATTCAATCAATTAGTGAACTGAAGAGAATTGAAATGTGCTACCGGACAGACGAAGAAATTGAACACCTCCAAAAAAAGGGAAAAGGAAAGTCTTACAAAAATATTGTGTTGATAAGAGGCTTGAAAAACTACAAGTATGAAGGAAAGAGTCTTTTATATCTTTGAAAGGAAAAAATAATCTTAAACAATTGAGACTGGAATAACTCCCACTTCCTCATGTGTTAACCAAAGAAAAGACAAAGACGTTCACAAACTTTTGAAAAAAATATTTTTCTGACCCACCCCTTGGTTGGTACAAGAGTTTTATTTTTGATGAACCGACTACAGCAGGTGCTGGTGAGGAGCAGAAAGTAATTAGTGACTGTCTCGACGATGAGCGCTGTGACTTCCATATTTAAAAATCTGTTTGTTTGTTGCATTAACTACCTATTACGACAATGTTTGTCACTTAGGTAAGGCCTATATTATTATTTTATAAAAATAGAAGTTCATTCAGAAAACCATTGTTCCTTTACTTTATTGCTTTGCTTTTTTTCTTTATTTACAATCAAATCATCTTACGTCTACAACCTTTTACATGCAAAACGACTTGTTTCCACTGGGTTCGTGCAAAAGGTTTTATTGAAAAAACAAAATCAATTTTTTAAACTATTTTTAGCTACCCTAACTGAATTTTTTCATGTTTATGTTTTAATTACATGTTTGGAACCAATACTATTGCATAACGTTGATTAGAACTTTCATTATCCTTTTTCAGAGCAAAGCTACAAGTTTTTAGCCCTCCCTGAAAAATTACTTATTTGTGACTTAAGCTTGTTTACATTTTACCTCCTCATATACCTTCTTCTTTTAACCTATTTTTCTATCTTCCATTGTTGGACTATTGTCATTCCGCCAGTTCTCATCCATACTTTACCGTAGTCTGTGTGTGCTTGTGTCTCTGCGTGTGTGTGTGACTGTCCTTGTTTCCTGATGTCATCTTTCCACCTCATCTGTGGTCTGCCTACTTGATCGACTTCTGCAATCTCGTGATGGACCGTCACACGGTTTCCGATTGTCATTTTGTTTCCATCGATTTCCGTCCTGTGGATCGACGTTCACCTTTGTTTAGGCAGGCGCATCATATACCTCATATACCTATAACCACTCATCTTACTTAGCTGTTGATGAATCCATGATAGCGTCAAGGACAGACAATGCATGCCCATGAAGCCCGTCAAATGAGGCTATAAAGTATGGTGTTCGGCAGACTCAATTACAGGCTATGCATACAAATTCCATATTTACACTGGAAAGTCGGCAGACGTTGACGGAGCAAAAAACCTAGGTGAAAAGGTTGTTATAAACCTTGCGAACTGTCTAAAATACAAGGGATATTTGATGAGCAGATACACTTTCGTGCGGAATATCGTAATGAGTTCAGTTTTACCTTAAATTTTTACTGAAGAAAACACTTTCGTCCAAGTCAAATATTTTTGCATATACACTTTCGTCCAGGGGTCGAATTTACCTGACCCTTCGGACGAACTTGTATACCTCAATTTTAGGGGCTTGAACGAAAATGTATACCTTCTATTATGACACACACTTATGGCCGTGTTTGATAGCCTTTGATAATTTCTTTACACCTTTCCTCTTATGAAAAAATTATGAAGTGATAAGATTTATACTGTTGGTATGATGAGATCACACAGAAAGCCATTAAAGGATATGTATAAAAATAAAACGAAGATGTACCCTGGAGAATTTATGTTTAATACAAAACAAAAGTAGCTGCAATAAAGTGGATGGATAATAATCCAATCAACATATTGAGCAACTGTTTCTGTCCACGAGGCACGAGATACAGATTTTGTCAATCGTAAAAATAAAGATGGCTTCACAACAAATGTGTCATGCCCTAAGACTTACACGTTTATAATCAGATAATGGGCGGTGTCGATAAGTTCGACCAATACCACGAAATATATTCCATTGGACGAAGAAGATCTGCCAAATGGTGGTTCAGAATTTTCTACTATTTAGTCGATATGGCTATAGTCAATTTGTTCACACTAATGAAGATAAGTAGACGGAAGAAACTCGAATAACTATCATTTCGCGAAAATTTAGCAAGACAGTTGATTTCGGGCTTTACTTCACGGAAACGTAGAAATAAATCCATAATATTTTTAGCAAATAAACGTTTAGTTCCAAATGAAGTGAGATTAGCGGAAGTTGGTAGATATATGTCAACCAAGGAGAAAAATTAGAGGCGATGTAGGATATGCAGTACTAAGCATAATGATAAAAGGACTCGGTATATCTGCAACTACTGCAATCTTCCATTATGGATAACACCCTGTTTTAAAAAATTTCATGGTCAATGAGATGTATTTACTCGTTTATGCATACATGTTGTGTATTTTATGAGTGATAAATAAAGTACAATTAGTTTGAAATGTTCCATTTTTTGAATTTACATTTTTCGCATATGGGTATTATTCCCACCACCCTAATAAAATAGAGGAGAGGCAATTTTTTTTGACACATGAATCACTAGGAGCAGTTATATTGTTTACCAGTTATGTTTTTTTTCCTATATGAGATAGGTTTTTCCTAGATGCATTTCTCCTTATTTTCATGTTGTGTAATATCTATATTGTAACTTTTCACAGATATCACCACTACTCTCAGTATGTGTGCTTCGACCTTCTTCCCTTTCAGGGACTTAACACTAAACGATTCGCATTCGTATTAGATGATTAAGCATTTCAGCATTGACCGTGACCTAATTTTTAATCTTTACATCCGTTTTCATAACTGTTAATTGGTTTTTGTTATATTCTCTGTTTATCTCCAAGTTTCTGCATCATTAAATTTTGACGATCGTGTTGTAAATATTTATTTTTCTTCATTTGCTGATATCACTGGTCTGCAAAAATTTTTTTCCCTCCTATCTGCTATCTTCATTAAATCAAAAAACGATATTAGAGTAACAACTATAAAAACAACGGGTTTGGCAGTCGAGTTGGACTGAAGGTATAAGTTATACTTCTATACACGCGTTCGCTGTTACAAATTTATATGGGAGTCAATCTGCACAATCATTACTTATTTAATGCTATAGGTAAGAGAGAGCAAAAAGAGAAAAATAATTAGTTATATAGGTAAATGGTGCATCGTTTGCTGTATATAAACATTTGACCTGTAATAGAAGTATAGTAAATGAAGGATTGTATCAATATTTTAATAAAAGTATATATTTTTATTTTCATATATGTATAAAAGGAGCTGAATGCAAAAAAAATTTTGCACATACTCTGCAGTAAAATTCATTGTTTATTTTGCTATTAATATAAAAATGACAATACAATAAATACACTGCAACATAATTCAATATAATAATACAATATAAATTAAAATGCAATATTCATAATTATTTAAAACTGCCAATATACATAACTTACTTTACGAAGATAAAAATAAAAAACCAACAACTCGGATTATGTTGTAAATTTTCATTTTATTTTAAAATTTAGCATTTTTGCGTATATTACATATATTTAATAAGATTAACGTGAGGTTTTTAAATATTTCAAAAATAAAAAAGGAAATTCATATTGGGATTCGAACTCACGAACACCAGCGTATGAACCAAACACGTAAAGGATTTGCCAATTAGACATGACACTAACGGATTTCAAAATTAATAGTTCTCGGTCAAACAGTGATTATTTTGAAATACAAAAGCCTAAAATAATTATAAACGTTTAATAAATAATACAAAACATATCACATAAATAATAATACTAATACATATTATATTAGATATATAATATTATATATATATATTATATATATATATATATATATATAATATATATATATATATTATAATTATATATACAATATATACTTCATCTAATTTACGATGCACGTCATCGGCGTCATAGCCCGTGACGTCACATGATACCAACACGAAATATTTAGGCGGTAGGTGTGTTCTTTTTTAGAATCACTTTGCCGAGTACACTAGCATTACAGCCACTAGACATATTTTATTATATACGCGTAGAAATAATATTTAAAGATTTCTATTAACGTTAACTTAAAGAAATACACAATAATGTGTTTCATTTAATTTGTATAAATGCATTATAAAGCGTTTTTATGAAGAACATTTGTTCGGAACACACTGTAACTGTAATCGAACGAAGGTGAAATTTTGGCATAAATTGGTAACACTTATTTGACAGTTGCGGTGTTGACACTTTTTGTACTTTATTATTTTGAATTTTAAAGTGAATACCTCTTGTTTTATATTTTTACCTATTTAATAAAATCTGTTCTTTTTAGAACAAAATTAGTGTGTTTTATTTCAAAAATGTCACATAAGAATTTAAATAGTCGTTGTAAAGAGATGGTAATACTTTTGCAATAATTATGTGACCTATTTGATTTAAAATGGATTCAGGATTTTTTTATACTTTGGCAACTATGTCAACTTCGATCTCTGACGTAGATAATGACGTGCAACGGTATGTAAATTAGATGAAGTATATAATATAATATTAAATACACTTCATCTAATCTACATACCGATGCACGTCATCGACTCATAGCCCGTGACGTCACATGATACCAACACGAAATATTTAGGCGGTAGGTGTGTTCTTTTTAGAATCACTTTACCGAGTACACTGGCATTACAGCCACTAGACATATTTTATTATATACGCATAGAAATAATATTTTAAAATTTCTATTAATGTTAACTTAATAAATACACAATAATATGTTTCATTTAATTTGTATAAATGCATTATAAAACGTTATTATGAAGAACATTTGTTCGAAACACACTGTAACTGTAATCGAACGAAGGTAAAATTTTGGCATAAATTGGTAACACTTATTTGACAGTTGCGGTGTTGACACTTTTTGTACTTTATTATTTTGAATTTTAAAGTGAATACCGTATGTTTTATATTTTTTTAGTGTGTTTTATTTAAAAAATGTCACGTAAGAATTTAAATAGTCGTTGTAAAGACATGGTAATACTTTTGCAATACTTATGTGATCTATTTGATTTAAAATGAAGTCAGGATTTTTTTATCCTTTGGCAACTATGTCAACTTCGATCTCTGACGTAGATAATGACGTGCATCGGTATGTAAATTAGATGAAGTATTATATATATATACAAAATGGAACATTTTTATTCTCAAGAGAGGAAGAGAGAGAAAATATATCTTCTGTTTCTCTCTTACTCATTATCTTTCATATGTAATGGTTCCACAGATTCACTCCCATGCAAATTTCCAACGCCTACCGTGCGTATAGAAGTATGACTTCAAAAGTTATAAAGTCTATGTTTACAGTAAAAAATACTATTGTTTCAGATACATGTCATGAAAGTTTTACTAAATCTATTCCATAATAATGATAAAATCCAAGTTATTTTATAGTTTTTTTTCCTAGTCCAATTAATGAACGGGAAATACGGCGAAAACCTGTAATTTTCCGTGTTAGCACCGAATTGAATTTAGGTTTTACTAACCCTCTCCTTTACTTTTGGACTTGTACCGTTGGTTGCTTTTTATTTTTTAGGGGTGAAATTACCTCTATTAAAAATATTCATATAATTATAAATTAAAGCAGGTAATTGATTCAAATCATCCTTTAATGAAGTCAGTGAATATCATTTTACATTAAACAACATAATTTAAGATTTTATTACAGCTTAAACCCTAAATATCACTCCCTAGATATGTTATAATTAAAATAATATCAGTTAATACCTTGTCTCCACTGATTTGCATGGAAATTTGTATTTAGGTTATACTCACCCTCCACTTTAAAATTGAACTTGTGTCGGTGATTTCTTTTTAATTTTATGGGTGAAAACGACCCTATTAGAAATCATATACTTTTAAATTTAAGCAATTTGGAATTATTTAATTATACAGTGACATTAAATTTAGATTTCTTTACTGTTTTAATTTTTTACCACATAATTTGTAGTCTTATAATATAAACCGCCCCTTGCGAAGATATTAAAAATAATAAAATAAAATAGTTTTAGTATTTTTTTTTTTCATTGAAATCATAAACACAATAATTTTTTTAATCAAAATGTTATGAATTTATTTTATTTCAACTTACAAAACAACTTATATTAGTTTGAAGGAATATGGGAAAGTATATCTGTGCCTTAATAGCATATTATGTGTATCTTATAATGCTCCAGTATACGCGTTCTGATATCCTCTAAAATATGTGATTGGTTTTTTACTCATGACTTGGTTCGCTTTTAAGCTATAAAGTACTTAAAAAAGCATTTTGTAGATTTTCTAAGGGCAATAACATCGTTTAAATTATTTTTTTTAACCCTTATGGTTACAAGGGTTGTAGTTGTAAGACATTGAACGAGTCACAAATCACGCGTGTATGCAAACTTTGAACAGCAATATCTTAACCAATTTTTGTCTTACAGGAAAACAAGAAAAAACAGAATGTTCAAAAGTAAAACCTATATTTGCCTACTGTTCAAGATTTTATGTATCACTAATACTTTTTAAGTTATTTTGAAAAAAAACGCATTTTTCTAAAATTTCAAAACTTTTTCTTTTACTTTAAAACCATTTTTTTCAACAATAAGCAATTTGAATCGCTTAAATTTACAAATCATATAAACAGTACATAAATAAACTAGATTGTAAAGCAATAACGATTAATTTTATTACGGGTGCTAAGTAGGGGGTGATTTTCACGATGTTTTTACAAAAAAAGAAGCCAACTTTGTTTTGAGCGTAACTCGCTTTGTTTTGATGCTAGAAACTAAAAAAACAAAATAAAACTTTTTTAAACACTTTCAAAAAGTTGTAATGGGTTTTCCCCGAAAAGAGTTTCATTATTTTGGTTATTTCACATTGAAATATTCGATTTGAAATTTGACAAATAAGAACCTACTTTTCACAAGTTATAAATCTGCTTCTACTGTATATACAGATTTTATAAATACACCTTTTGTTGTTTTTATAAGCAACATTTTGGCTAAGAATATTTTTTTCGATATATACTTTTCGTGTGAAAATCCATCCGAAAACGTGGTTTTTATTTTGAAAAATTATTTTCACCACTGATTATTATCATAAGATTTGTCTTTTTAATGTTTATATTGAGTCCATATTGTTGACTGTAATACGTGATTTTGTTCATAAGAACTTGTAGGTCTTCTAAGTTGTCCGCAAATACTAGGGTGTCATCTGCATATCTGATGTTGTTAAGCCGGTAACCATTTAGTAGAATACCTTTTTCAGTTTCGTGCAAGGCTTCGATAAATATTCTTTCAGAATACAGATTGAAGATTAGAGGAGATAAAATACAGCCTTGCCTCACTCCACGCATGATTTTCACATAGTCAGTGTGTTCACCTTCAACTCTGAGATTTGCGGTCTGATTCCAGTAAATATTTCTAATTATTTTCAGATCTTGATTGTTAATTCCTGCTTCTTTTAGTATTTGCATCATCTTGGCGTGCTGTACTCGATCACCAACAGCATTTCATTATATGTCCTAGATATTGCAATTTCCTTTCTTTTATTGTATTTTACATTTCCTTCTCTCTGCCTATTCTCCTTAACACTTCTGCATTCGTGACTCTATCTACCCATGGAATCCTTAACAATCTTCTAAATGTCCACATTTCAAACGCGTTAAGTCGATTTATTGTATTCCGGTTTAATGTCCATGATTCAGCTCCATAGTAGAGTACACTATGTACATAGCATTTAATTAGCCTTATTCTGAAGGCCAATGACAGATCTTTGCTGCATAAAATCTTTTTCATTTTCACAAAGTTGGCACGTGCTTTTTCAATTTTGACTCTTATCTCTGCAGTATAATCATTATTTTCTGTGATTATCGTTCCCAAGTAAGTATATCTTTTTACTCTCTCAATCTGCTGGCCGCCTACCGTTAATATTTCATTTGTATTGTTGTACTTACTAATTTTCATGAATTTGGTTTTTTTTATGTTAAGAGAGAGTCCGTATTTTCCACTATATCTTAATATTTTGTTCATTATTCTTTCTAAGTCTTCCAAGTTGTCGGCTATTATGACTGTATCGTCGGCATACCTAATGTTGTTAATTAAACTTCCGTTCACTTTTATGCCGACTGTCTCGTTTACCAAAGCTTCTTGTATGATTTCTTCAGAATATGCATTAAACAATAACGGCGACAGTATGCAACCTTGCCCGACTCCTCTCCTTATCTCCACTTCTTCTGTCACTTCTCTTCCAATTTTCACATTTGATCGTTGGCTGAATCTACCCGTTAGCTAAATATATAATCCATGGGTTTGTATTGCCAGTTTGTAATCAAATAAAAAGTATAATAATTTACAAAAAGAGAAATCATACGATTTCTACCTGGCGAAATCGAATCAAATATAAGCCGCCGTGCTCCCTAAAACTTGCGAAGCAAACAGCTTGATGATTGTTTGCTTCGCAAGAATTAGGGAGCACAGCGGCTTATATTTGAATTCGATTTCGGCAGGTAGAAATCGTATGATTTCTCTTTTTGTTCTTAGATGGCGTAGTTACGTCCGTAAATAGTTATTTTTAATAACTATAATCTACGACGGGAAAATTTTTTGCTTTGATATGGAGTAGTAACTATACCGTACTGAGGAGATCTAAAGAGATCGAAATACGTATATGCGGCTTGTTGCTGCTCTGTATCAAATCAAAATCTAATACCGTCATTTTGTATAATAATTTAATTATATCTGCCTTCTTCGTATTGACAATTTAGACATATGTTACACTTTAGATATATAAGATTTTAAAATGGTATTATTGTCAAGATTTTTGAGTTGCGTTCATGGTACGACTTGATTGGAAGATAATTGTTTTACAATGGTGACTTGTTAGGTTAACAATATTTAATAATCTATTTTTTATTGAATTAGTATTTAGAAAAAGTTATTGGCTTGTATTATCTGTGTTGAATTTTTGGTGTGTGTTGAATTTTGCACGACATTTTTTATCAATAATATGCCTTTTCCGGTGGAGTTACCTAATACTAACAAGGTCGAAAGCAGTATATATAGATAACAACTTGATTTTGGCAAATTATTTGGGAACTACTTAATTTTTACATATTTCTGTATGTATTTGCAAACATGCAATGCATGCAGTATGAATATCTTTATTTTGTCTACATTTTTTTAATGGTTTGGATTCTTGGTCAGTTATATACAAGTGTGTAAATTTTCCTGGAATACAACTAAAGAAATTCAACTTAACCATGTAAAAATTACATATTGATATTATTATAAAAAATGGGCACGAGTCGAAAAATAAGAAAGTTTTGAAAACATTTTTGGGATGTCATTATAAAAAGAACAACCTCGGTCGCTAACTCTCTTTGCCCCCAAGAAGGTCCAAATAAACCCAAGTGAAATGAAAAAGACAATGAAAATAATGTATAACAACAAAATAAATAGCTTACAGAACCATGTAAAGAGTAAATAGTAAAGTGAGAATACAAAGTCAAAAATGTATTAAACAAAAGATGAATTTAAAAACTTAACACATGTCTAAGGTCACACAAAAATATGTACCTACAGATATGAGATGGACAAATACTATATGAAAATTAAAGCAAATAAAAATGCATCTAATAAATATACAGGTAAGCAAAAACATTAAATAAGAGTAAATAATTAACAGGACACCTCAGAAGACATTCTGACGAACGAACAGTAAGACTGGTGTGGGAGGAAGTCCCAACTGGAAGGAGAACACGCGGACGCCCTCGTCTCCGGTGGCGAGATAATATAACAGGAGACCTAAGCACTATGGACGTGGAGAATTGGATGGAGGTTGCTCAAGACAGAAAACAGTGGAGGCATGTTGTCGAGTCGGCTAAAACCCACGAAGGGTTGTAACGCCACGGAGTAAGTAAATAATTAACACTTTAACTCCGGGCCTATTTATCCGCATAAGTTGTCACAGCCTGACCACTTTTTTTTCATGTTCGTTAATGATGATGTTCAATATATGTATTGAAAATGATACACATTATTCTGAAACTTTATTAAAAAAACATAAGCAAACATCTGAACAAATTATTGTAAATATACATTATGTGTTTTATAAAAACAAATGTTACAAATATTTTTTTTCTCTACATTCAGTACCAGTACACCTAGTGTTGCACTATTTGGAATTATTAGATGCATGTGCGCGACCAAAGGATTTTGTCAGTGTGCTGTAACATATAACACATCGTCCTCTTTTGTAATATTCTTCCAGCCTATGGTGTGTCTGTTGAGGTTTTGTAACATTATTGTCTTTACAAATTGCAGTCACTAATTCTTCGAGAAATTATGTTACATCCATTTTTTTGTTTAAAGCTTTGTTGTACAGAATTAAAGCATTCACTACGGCTGTATTTGTCAATTCTATTCCCACTCTATTCCCACTTTCCGATACCATTTTATAGAACGTCTGATGGGATTACTGTAGGAAGCTTTTTGATCAGAGACGTCAATGTAAGATTTAACATAATTATATTCTACTGTTGTAGACGTGCATCATTCATTAAACTTAAAAAGTTTCTTTGTTGTCGGATATAAGGTTAGAACTACGCCTGAGAATGCTTCGATATTACGTGTTCTCTACTCTTCTTTATGGCTTGGAAGCGTGGACACTAAAACCAGTCCATCTGAATAAGTTGGCCGCCTTGAATTTTTGTGTTACATAAGAATCCTACGAATATCATGGATTCAAAGAATGTCAAACGTGGAAGTAACTAGAAGGATAGGAAATGAGGTGAAAATAATATTAACTATAAAAAGACGAAAACTTAGGACATGTGATGAGAGGGCAAAAATACGTATTATTACAACTTATTATGCAAGGCAAAATCCGAGGAAAGCGAAATGTGGGAAGACGAAGAATATCCTGGCTTAAGAACTTAAGGGAATGGTTTGAATGCAGTAGTGCAGATCTTTTTAGAGCGGCAGTCAACAGAGTCCGCATAGCCATGATGATTTCCAACCTTTGATAGAAGATGGAACTTGAATAGACGACGACCATTTCTGGACAGATTTTGTAGTGAAAAATGTTACCTCTCTTTTGTCGATCCATTTTCCTTTAACAACTTTTGTGTTGCTCTGTAGCGCCATCATATCTCGTTATTTAGCTTTGCTTCAAACACCGACCGAGGATTATATTTTCTATTTTTACAAAGTGTTCCAATTAGATAAATATTGTTGTCATTTAGTTCGTGTGCCAAAATGACACTAGTGTAAAAATTGTCCGTAACCAAAGTTCTTCCTGAGTATAGAAAAGGTTACATTAATTCCATGACCACTAGGGATGCTAGTGATTGTTCCTTTGGTCTTTTTTGCTTTCCTCCATAAATTTTTGCGTGATATGTGTAGCCGCCTTTTCCGCAGAGTTTGAAAACTTTTACGCCATATTTATTACGTTTGCCAGGTATGTACTGTAAAAATGACAAACGTCCTCTAAAGGGAATCATCGATTCATCAATGCAAACGTATTTGCCTGGTAGCAAAGCAGATTGAAAACTTCTATTGAACGCCTGCAACAATGGTTCAACTTTAAACAATCTGCTTCCTTCAGGACAAGCTTCATGATCTGAAAAATTGAAGCAAGCAAGAAGAGCCTCAAATCTACACCTCGACATGTTTGTCGTCTTGTATATTGAGCAATGATGGATAAAATTAGTGCTCCAGTAATCTCGTAGCTGTGGTTTTTTATTCAAGCCATCCATATTAAAATTCACAAAAATTTTATTATTTCGTCTCTGCTAGTATTTTTCCAGTTATTGAGATATGAATTTGTCTTAACGTTTTCACGATTTATAGCATCAATAATTTTCCCTACTTTCTACAACTATAGCAAATAAGTATTTTCATATATGACGTCGAATGTATTCAAATTTCCATCAACATTGTTCCATACAACATTTGCTTGTAAATTCCCTGTATGAGGATTTACCATATCTATATTATTTAGATCTTCAATTTCAGATTCCCTTTCGATTATTTGCAAATTCAATTGATCATCTTGAATTCTAGGTTGACTTGTAACATTATCATCCTAAAATATTTCACAATTAGATACAACATTTGAAATTTATACGTAACTATAAACTTACTTGTTTCCACTTTCTGCCGTTTTGTTTGTAGTTCACAATCTGAAGAGTATTCTCTGAAGACTACAATGAAGGTCTAACAGTAACTGGTATGCCACTCGACAATTTCGTGTCTCCAAATTTTATCTACAATATTGCCGATTTTAGTATGCTAGGATTACCGAACTAACATTGAAAATTGGATATCACAGCCTAAAGGAATGATAATACACATATAAATACACCACAACTGCGTTCGGACCACATACACCGTCGCTTAAATGCGTTCTACTCTCGTGTATCAAATTCATACCCATAGCCTCAGGGAGAGTGCCTGTTGTGTATTATGTATGATACACAGAGGAGTCAAAGTGTTAAATAAACTATATTGACATCATATTATTGACATTGAAGATTGTATTTTCTGTTTTTCATAACATATCTAAAGTAGTTAAGTTTTCTAGTGCGACGTAAAATATGTGCACTATCGCAAGCTAATAAAAAAAAGAAAAATATCAAAATTTAATATCCATTAGCAGCGGAAAGGATAAAGGAAATGGTGGCTCAGTAGTGAGTTTTTCACTACAAGAAAATTTAAAACAAGATGTAGGCGTTATCAAATGAATCAGCTACCGAATCTTGAAAGTGGCATTAAAATAGTAAACTTCATATTATACCATGCTGGTTTGCTTATATCAATGTCCATTCCGAGAATAACATTAAATAACGTGTACAGAATCTTGAAAGTGGCATTAAAACAGTAAACTTCATATTATATCATGCCGATTTGCCGGCATTTGCCAATGTCCTTGTCCATTCCATTCAAAATACACATGTGAACGGTGTAGAACTATTAGTTCATAAAAGAATTTAACATCTGGCCACAAAACTGCTACAAATTTGGAGAGGGTGTTATACATCGTTCTTAAACTATCAGAAAGGTACAAGATCCAAATACATAATTCAAGCTAGCTCCCACTAGCCAATCAACAGATGAAGAAATAGAGAAATTGTTTGAAGATATTTCAAAGGCAATGACAGAAAGAGCTCATTTTAAAGTGATCATGGGAGATTTGAATGCCAAAGTAGGGATACACCACCAGTAACATACCAAATAGAGGAATATATGGTCTAGGACATACGAACGAAAGAGGAGTACGGTTACTAACATACCTACACACAGCAGCAAAACCTATATTGGATGAACACATTTTTTAGTAAACCAAATAATAGAAGGTGAATTTGGATAAGCCCAGACGGGAAAACTAAAAACCTCAAACCTCAGTTGGTTGTTACCTCTTAGGGATAAGGTTACTTTTTACGATCTGGAAAATTGTACGGTTCCTTAAAAAATGTGATCCTTCGACCTAGGTCATCGACCTAGTGTCTTATTAATTGTAATGTTAGTTACTCAAATTATGTAATTTACGGGTCATCTGACCTCATCATGTGGCTAGTTCCAACTAGTACATGGACGTTTTTCATTGATGATGATCTGATAGGATCGAAAACGTTCTGAAAAATTATAAATCCATTTTGGATAATTTTTAAAAATCTTAATAATAAAATTTTATACCATTTTACAAAAAGAAGTTCTTACTTCATTGTAAGTTTTTTTAAACCGTGGTATACAGCCACCCACTGGAAATGTCTTTTAAATTCTAAAAACGAAATTGACTACATATTAAGCAACCAGAATATAGTAACATGTCTCGGTGCTCAATTGATTCAGTCTGGGAAGTGGTCAAATTGTGACGCTTTACTTTTGCTTAGGCGCCAATTTGTGACGCAAAACGATCGATCTGTCCAACTAGGAGCGAAAAGTGACCATTCAACACTTAGCCACGATTCTCGTCTGTCTCAGATCAACGTTCAAAGATCGGTAAGGAACTGTCGCTTTAGATTAACACTCTAGCAGAAGCGGTTGGCCTTCAGTCACCACCCTAGGGCCAATGGAGTTGTTCCTAGACCAACATCCTGATAGGACTTCTATCGTCGAATCTCGAACGTTATAAACCTCGCTTAGGACCTCTTTAAGAAAGGGTCTCCCTTTTTGCGGGGAGGGAGTAGAGCAATGTGAGCAAAAAGGGGAGTGGCAGTATGCTGCCAGCAGAGCGGGTGAAAGCTGAAGGTGGCTTTTTTTGGAAGGAGAGTCGAAAGCCTAAACACGTCTCAAGAAGTAAGCAC
The DNA here is from genome assembly GCA_918026665.1 of Diabrotica balteata. NCBI lineage: Eukaryota > Metazoa > Arthropoda > Insecta > Coleoptera > Chrysomelidae > Diabrotica > Diabrotica balteata. The sequence continues at coordinate 135,007,815 of OU898276.1, forward strand.
CTCCGCTGTTCACCAGATATGCGATGGGAACGGCTCTTAGATCAGCATTTTTGGAATGCAGCTTATGTGAGTTGATTCTAGGACATCGTAATGCTCATCAGGAAATTCGTTGCCAGTCAAGTGTACAAGTTTGGCTGGAGGGAATAAAACTTTCTTAGTGGGACTCCTGGTGAGTATGTGCCCGAGGCGATGGCAAGTTATTTTGAGGATCAGTTTAGCTGGGTTGTTAAGGCTTTTTATCATACGTAGTAAGTATACCTTGCTGAAAGAATGGATTCTGCTCACAATAGTATGCATGTTGACAAGTCGATAGATTAGTACCGACGGATAGTCAGCACGTTTTCTCATGCATTTCCGAAGGATATTTCTTTCAGTGGCCAAGATGTTTTTAGTCTGTCTTTTGTGAATTGGCGCATATATATACGCCTTGTATTCGATAATTGGTCTGATAACTGTTTTGTAGTTATAGACTCCAAGTTCCTAAGAAAGTAAATTCAAATAACTATAAGACTACCAAACAGCTTGTGTCATGTCACACAAGATAAAACGATCTTAACACGTTGAGTGCCACCATACACACAAATAAAATGGTTCCATAGTCCGTTATACATTTTTGCAATAAATGGTAAGACCAGAATGTCTTCATGCGGCTCTATAATCCAATAAAAGTGCGAGACGACCATGTTGGCTTCATATGGCACTTAACGTATTAAGACTAATACCAAAATTTACTCCAAACTAAAATTAGACGTTAGTGAAACGCAGTTGGGCTTCCTTAACGGTCTAAACACCTAAGAAGAACTATTTGCTTTACTGTTCGTATTCAACCTATCTGTATTTAAATATAGATTCAAAAATCTATTATAATCAAGAATTAAAACGACCAACAGTAAAAATTGGGCATGGAGTATTCAAAGAAATCGAAATTATGAGTGGTGTAGGGCAAGAACGTATTATGTCAACTCTAGTATTGATCGTTTACGCTGATGAAATCATACTAAAAGTTATTAAATCAGAAATAGCAGTGGTAATAATATTGTTTCTTTTCGACGGTTTCACGTCAGAGTTTCGAACAGTTTCAAAGATTGTTTTCACGTTCAAAGCTGCTGTAAGAGTCGCTCTGATGAGTTCTGTTAGAATGAAATACGTGTAAACAAATATAGAGAGGCACTATACGTGAAATCAAATCTTAACTGTCATTCTTGTACTTGTTTTTATTTAGTACACCATTTCATATGCCTAACACTGCTTAGGAAAAAGTTACAAAATAATGTTTGTGAAAAAATAGGAGAAATGGCACAAAAATGGTGTGAGTGCAGAACTTTGAAAAATCTTATCTCGGATATTGTAAATTCTAAAGACTTTGGCCAAACGTCATGGATAGGATAGAAACAGAAGGATAGAAGTTTTTTTGATGTAATGCAATCCCTATGCCTATACCTCCAGTAGAAAAAGTTATGGGGCAAAAAAATCGGGTGTTTTCGTGTTTTTTGCTTTGTTTTTTGAATATATTTTTGTAAAAAAAAATAATTTTTACTATAAAAAGTGACATTTCGATATGAAATTTAATTTTGAACGAACTTTGTGTACATGTATATGTAGTGATATAATAAAAGTGCACATAATTCAACCAAATGCACCCCAGTGCATGGGGACTAATTCACCCCTTTCTTAAAAACGCACCCCTTTAAATGGTAGCACTTCTAGTTTTTTTTATATTTGCAGGTCCATTGACCATATGAAACAATGAAGCCCCTTTACAACTTTGTTTTGGAGTATACCTACGAGATTTATTTCAAATCGATAGCAACTGTTGATAGGAGATATATGGGCGTATATAGGTACATAATAATGCTGATTAATTTTGCCAGATTCTGTTCTTTTGCGGAATTTTAAATTTGCTGTTCTTGTTTTCAACAGTAACTTATACTGTTACTTTACCAACACTAAGGATACCTCCGACTCCTAGATTTTACCTTAAAGATAAACCACAAACATAAACATGTACATAAACAAGAATTCACACAAAATTCAAGTAAAGTGACTTTTAAAAAACCTTAACTTGACAACGACGCTGTTTCGTTCAAATTTTTGATTTTATTAAAAAAATTAGTTCTTGCAGTTTATTTTTATTAATCATATACTTATGAAAAATTTTCCAAGAAACACGTCATGTTTTGAACTAAAATCGAGGGTGTTTAAAAATAGTAAATCTGATAAGGAGTTATCTTATTTGGAAGACTTCCGTAGGGAACATTTGTTAGAAGTTCTAGGATTTTCGGTTTCCGGGCGGATTAAAGATAACTCAATCAGGTGGTGACGTTCTTTAAATAATACGAGCAGTTGGCACTATTTATCTCTAGTTATATAACCTTTGTGCTTTGTATATATCTGACATTATACCGTTTATTGGTTCATTCAGCTTTTAGATCAGTTATTGAATTGGTTACATTATTGGTTATTGGTTAAATGTATAGAAACGTAGAATAGAAGAAGATCTAATTAAAATGGAGGTGAATACCAATATTAATAAAAACTACGTGAGCACTGAAGGATATATACATGACTTTGACTTAAAAGTATTAGGACGATATGAAAGAATTATATACTTAAACCCATACTGGTGGTAATCAAGAAATGTCTCACTATATTCTATCTGTTTGCAAATGGCAGCTCATTACAAAAGCAAATCTTCAAATAGAGTTTAAGGGTTAGCGTCAAGGACATACACCATTACAATACGGACGTAGTTGAAACCAAAAAGGTTTTTTTTTTTAATTACAAGTTATGTATTAATCTTTTTAATTACATATATTTAAAAAAACTCCATTAAATTAAAAATGCTCAAAACTAATAATAATAAGAAAATAGAAAGCACGCATTTTGTAAAAGTTGTATATTGGCAGATAATTACCTATATTTCCTTTCCTCTCTTTAATATTTTCACAAAGCAACTTCTCTTTTAATAGTAGTCCTATTTTTATTAAGCATATCTATACTATTGAATTCATAGAATACTTTATCGCATCACGGCATGTATGTATAGCGGCCTTTAAGGTCTATTGCTGGATGGATAATTTCCATCATTTTCTATTCTTAGCTAACAGCTTCCAATCTCTGATTCTCATCTCTCTGACATCTTCCATCACTACATCTCTCCAGTTCTTTCTTGGCCTTCCTCTCTTTTTTTGCTCTCAGATACTCTCCAAACAATAGTGACTAAACTTGACTAGTGTATTAAATTTGACCTTGCATTCTTTCTAGATGTCCGAGCCATTCTAGTCTACGTGATTTCGCCACTTTGTTATTATAGAGTTAGCATACAATTGGTACACTTCTGCATTAGTTCGTGTTCTCCATTCCCCTCTACTACTTTTCCACCAAACATTCTGCGAAGTATCTTTCTTTACCATGCTTCCAATCTGTTATGCATGGTTTTGTTCATAGTTCATGTCCCGGCAGCGTATAGGATTGTGGGTCTAATTATAGTTTTGTATACTCTTATTTTTGTATTACGAGATATATGTTTGGCCTTAATTATTTTGCTCACGGCTCCAGCACACCTGATGCTCTTGATCAGTCTCAGGTTGATTTCAGTTTTTTCCTTACATGTCTGATCAATAAGAATACCTAAGTACATATATAGAACTGAAATAATACCTAGGGAATGGTTCCGTTCGACCTTTATACTACTGCCAAAAAAGGCAAATACAAAGGAATGTAACGAATATCGTACGATAGCTTTGATGAGTCATGCTCTAAAACTGTTCTTAAAAATAATTCATAATAGGATCTGTAGGAAATTAGAGGTAGACATCAGTAACACTCAGATGGGATTCAGAAAAGGGCTGGGTACAAGGGAGGCTCTGTTTGCAATGAACGTTCTCTCACAGAGATGCTTAGACATGAACCAAGAAATTTACGCCTGCTTTATTGATTTCGAAAAGGCCTTTGACTAAGTACAACATGAACCACTAAGACAAGTTCTAATAAAGAAAAATGTAGACAGCCGAGATATTCGAATTATATGCAATCTATATTGGAATCAAACAGCAAATGTCAAGGTTGAGGGCAGACTAACAGAACAAATTCAAATCCGTCGAGGAGTCCGGCAGGGATGTATCTTATCGCCACTTTTATTTAATCTGTATAGTGAAGCTATCTGTGAACAAGCACTCGAGGAAGAAGATCTTAGTCTGATAATAAATGGTGAGACGATCAACAATATAAGGTATGCTGACGATACAGTTCTCCTAACGGGAACGCTAGTAGAACTACAACATCTCGTTCAGTCTCAATATATACTGTAAGAGATACGGCTTGAAAATTAATTTGAAAAAAACTAAATTTATGGTAATCACGAAATCAAAGAACATCAGAGCTAATCTTGTAATAGACAATACAACGATTGAGCGTGTGCCCTGTTATAAATATCTAGGTGCTTGGATCACAGACGATACTGATCAAACAAAAGAGATTAGATGTAGAATAGAAATCGCTAGATCAGTCTTTAATAGAATGCGCAAACTCTTTTGCAATCGTGATATCAATATAAAGTTACGAATACGAATGCTGCGGTGTTATGTCTTTTCTACCCTGTTATATGGAATTGAGGCTTGGACACTAAAACAGTTGACCATAAAAAACATCGAAGCTTTCGAGATGTGGTGCTATAGGCGCATTCTCAGAATATCATGGATGGACCGCGTCACTAACACGCAAGTACTCCAAACTTTAGACAAAAGATGCGAAATTCTAAATGAGATAAAAACTAGAAAGATGGAATACTTGGGGCACATTGTGAGAGGTAAGAAAGTACAAACTTTTAAGAAACATCATGCAGGGCAAAAGAAGTGTGGGAAGAAGAAAAATATCGTGGCTTCGTAATCTACGTGAATGGTTCGGGCGTAGTTCGATTGAACTTTTTAGGCGCGCTGCTAACAAAGTCGCAGTGGCCATGATGATTTCCAATCTCCGCTAGGACACGAAAAGAAGAAGAAGAAGAAGTAGTACATATATCCATCAACCTTCTCGAAACTGATTTATCCTTCACCTCCAATTTAAAGGAGTACCTGGTGTTTATTTCTTTTTTTGCTCGAGATTTCCATGTATAATATACTTGGATTTATTAAGATAAACTGTCAGTCCCATTTTAAGGCTTTTCCTAATCAGTCTTTTTGTTATACTTGCCAGTTCTTTTCCATTTCTTGCAATGAGAACCACATCATCAGCGTATACTAGCATTGGTGCCCATTGTATAAAATAGTGCCAGACTTATTTATACCACTAACCCATACAATTTTTTCTAAAACTATATTGAATAGCAAGGTAGACAACCGGTCTCCTTGGCGAACATCTTTTTCACTTCAAATTCTTCTGAGACTGTACCGTTGCATTTCACAGCATAAATGGTTTATCTAATTGTCATTTTTACCAATCTTACTATTTTTTCTGGCACTTGGAATTCTTTTAGCGTTTCTATTAATTTGTTTCTGTTTACTGTATCGTAGGCAGCTTTATTATAAATGAAAAGTATTTGTGCTGAAATGTTGTATTCATAGCAATTGTTGTATTCTTTTCACCTTTCACATATTTGGTCTTCGTCCAGTATCAAATTTTCTTGCTTATCTTTTACATTCATCGTTCCTTCCTGATACCCAGTTTTAATATATTTTACCACTTTGTAAAAAAATTGTATTTCATTTTTCTTGTAATTTTCTTCAATACGTTTTACTTATATATATATATATATATATATATATATATATATATATATATATATCCGGTTTTTTAGGCGTTGCGCCCGTCCAGTAGGGATCTATGGAGGAGGATCACCGAGCCGCAAGCCCTTATCTCTTGCCGTACTGCTCCACCATAGGCCGATCAGATCCCAGCATATCCTAGTCTAAGCCGCAGATTCATCTAGAATTTTAAACTGCTGCGTTAGACTTTTTGGTTTCCGTACACCGAGCTGGGGCTCGACCCACATCCACTGAACCATTCGACAGTGAAGCGAATGAGAGGCAGCCGCACAGCCCGCTGAGCTATCTGACCGACTACGTTTTACTTAATCATTCTAATTCTTTCTTTTACGCGCGCCCTTAGGATTTTCTTTACTTTGTTTCGTTGTTCGGCATACCTTTGTTCGTCTTGTTTTAATCTCAAATCTGATCTTTTTTTTAACTCTCTTCTACATTCGTCATCGAACCAGTGATTTTTTCTAAATCTTTTTGTTCTTGGTATATTCTTGGAAGTTGCTTCCTTTATAATGTTTATCATTTTCAAGAACTTTGATTGTATATTACTCACAATAGCACTATCTTGGTTGGTGTAGGTTTCTTGTATATCCTTTTGATAATCCTGCACTATCTCAAATTTTCGCAGTTTTTGAAAATCAAATTTACGTTGCACTTTCTTTTTCCGTTTATGTTTTTTAATTATTGCTTCTCTCATATTAATTCTAACCAAAACATGATTAGAGTCTACGTCAGACCCTCTGCACGTTTTCATATTTGTTATTAAATTGGCGAATTTCTCTTGTATTAAAATGTGGTCTATTTGATTAGTTTCATTTGATCTCGAAATTTTCCACGTTTCTTTATATATATTTTTTCTTCTGAAATGCGTACTCATTATTTTCATCTTGTTTTCAATTGCGAATGTTATGTTTTTATATAAAGATATATCTTGTCTGTGTATTTCTTTAGACAATGAGTCTAATTCTTCATAAAACTCATCTTTCACTTCTTCTCCTTTTTCTTGTGTTGGAGCATGTATATTTATCAGCGATATCATGTTCTCTTTTCTTTTAATTCTAATTGCACACATTCTGTCAGATTTTGCTAGAAGTCGTTTAACCTGCTCCACGTCTTCATGTACCAGAAAATCCACTCAAAAATTCCTATTATCGCCTCCACTTGTATAAAACGTGTATGGACTAATATTTTCAATGTTGTTTCCAGTCAAGTGTGTTTCTTGTATTGCTATGACATGTATTTTGTATTTTTTAAGTTCTTATATTAGGTTAATTAATGCTTCCCCCTCATGTACTCCTCGTGTATTCCATGTCGCAATATTTAGTTATGTATTCTTATTTTTTTTTGCTATTTATGTTCAATTCATTTTACTGTTCATCGCTGGGTTCGTCGGCATAATGGGTCGTCTTTTCCTTTTTCCTATACTATAGGCCGTTTTTTGTGTCCATATTTCTAGAATTTTCTCGTTTGAAAGTATCATTTTCGGCCCATTCCCATTTTATGCCATTCACAGTTAGTTTTGTGTGCCCTATTTTCCTTTAGCTCTTCATTAGGGCATAATCATTTATTAATAAAAAATTAAAAATTAAAGAATCAAATAAACTCAAAAACTTATATTGGCAATATGTAGACAATATTTAAGAATAATAAAAAGATTTAGATTAGAAGGAAGATGCATTTCCTATTAAAATGAAACCTGGCTGACGAAAATCATACCGTTTCAAAAGTATGGGTAGATAAAAATATTAAAAGTGCTCGACAAGCCTTTCTAGAAGAATACTCTACTGTAAATGCTCCCGCAGGAAAGGGTCTAAGATTAATAATCACGCCCATTGGTGCGAACATGGTTTTGTGGAAAATGGTTTGTTTGATTTCATTTTAAAGTCTACTAAAAATTACCGCGAAGAAATAAACTCCAATGTTTTTGAGGATTACTTATCTCGGGTATTGAATTTTCTACTAAATAATGCTGCCGTTGTTTTTGATTACGCCAGCTGTCACTCAAAATTAGTGGAAAAGGTACCAGCGGCCTCATGGAAACACGTATCTATTTTTAATTATATTGATAAGATATCCTGACACTCGTGCTGATTAAAGATTTGTTATGATATCTACCTAGTGGGTTGAGTTGAAGACATTCTTTACATCAATCATATCTAGTATGGCCCATCTTTTCTTTGTGTTATTTACAGTGTCAGTTAAACTTTCTACAGCGTCTACTGCTGACTTAGCTTTTTAAAATGCGTATTGTCTATTGGAGATAGTCTCTCTTTCACTCAATTCGTCTTCTAGGTATTACGAATTGGTTTGGTCTGGGTTTTTCTGGGTTTATGTATCAGTGTAAGTTCAGCTAGTTTTAGCTCGTCTGAAAATTCTTGTTTTGTTAGCAGATCATTTAGTGCCTTCTAGTAGCTTCTGTCCTTCTAGTAGCCCTTTTGATCAATTTATTGAATTCCTTTTTGTCGTGCTTATACTCTTCTTTGACTTTCTTTGTCCTATTTTTCTGTGCCGTACGCCTGATTCTAAGGTATTCTATCCGCTTTTGGTGAATGTGTTCATTCCACCAGTACTAGCACGATACACTGTGTATGTGACATGTTTGCTTTTGCTGCTCGCTTTGTGTACTTTTACTATGTAGTTTCAAACATGATTCGTTAATTTTTTCTTATCGAACTCAAGTAACTTTTGCCGTGCCTGGTTGTGACCTTGACGCCAACTTCGTATGAGATGTACTTGTGGAGCGTGAAGTTGTTATCATCAAGCACATCCTATCCCAAGATCTTTTTGGCACAGTTAACTAATTTATTTAACACAGTCAGGTGTGCGAAATAAATCTGTTCGTTCCAAATTTTCCCTTTTTTTGTCATTTGTTGGGACTCCCAAAACTCTCTGGGATGGATTTGAAAGTTACATCACTAGCGATTATATAGGTTGTTTCTCCCTGTGACGCCTCTATGATTTTTTCAACCCGCTCTGCATATTGTGTCATATTTGTACACTTATGTACACTTCGTTGTTCACCAAGAATATAGCAACGGCCTGCTGTGTTAATGGGGATCCAACCGAAGGGTATTGATCGCAGTTTAGCTGGCACTCTCTCTATGAATTCTTTGCGCACGTCTTTTTGGTCAGTTTCAAACACGGCGCGGTTCCAATAGGGTGCTTCTCTTTGCAAAAAACATATCACTCCTCATTTATGCATGTGTCCTTCTCCTTAAAATTCTTCTTCGCGCACATAAGACAGAGACCAATGCGGCCAATACCGTCGCACTTCGAGTTGTCGTGTGTGTACGACCATCACCATCTAAATACCTGGGTAGTACGATCAACTATATTAATAAGACTGTAAAAGAGATAAAAATTAGAATATTGAGTGATAATCGAGTAGCAGGTGCACTACACAAAGTCAAAGCTTAATATATACACCAGCATAAAATCAGTGGTGAGCCTTTGAAAATAAAATTTTCAGATCCATCTTAGGCCCGTATCGAGACCGGCAGGGCACCTGAAGAAGTTACAATAGCCAAAAAATACGAACAGTCGCTAGACAGCCCTTTTTAACAAGTGTTGTAAGATCCCGTAGATTAGCCTGGATAGGTCATGTACTAAGAAGTAACAATAAAAGAGATGTGAAAACTATCTTTACGACACAACTTACAGGAAGGCATCCCTAGGTGGCCTAGGTTTTCCTTAATAGAAATTGAGTGACAATGTGAAAAGAGACTTAAACGAGATAAATATTAGCTTGTATAGGTCATTTATTAAGAACGGATGATGACGGAGACACGAAAACCATCTTTACGGTACAACCTATAGAAAGGCTAACCAGATCACCTTTGATAGAGATAGATTAAAATTGTGAAGAGAGACTTAAAAGCGATAAATGTTAATATATAATACACCTCTACATACAGCAACATAGGACAGAAAGAAATGGCAAGGCTTTCTGAAGGAAGCCAAAACACTCAAAGGGTTATTCGGCCATCGAAAGAAGTAAGTATATATGACATATTTAGCTTAACCGTACAATAAACTATAGATAACCTTGATGATTTCCAATCTTCGATAAGGACGTCATGAGAAGATCTATTGTATAACCAACAATATATTCTGATCAAGAGCCAATTAAAAATATTAGTGGAAATTCTTTATTTGTAGAATTTAATTTAGCTTAAATATCTAATTAATTATTTACCGATATTTTTTAATTAACACACTCTTTCTAAATATACTAAATATACCCGCAATATACTTTAATGTTCTTTGTTTGAGTCAGTTTGAATTATCTGAATCGAGTATTATCAGCCTTGTTGAGATTTGTTCTAATAACCTTTGAGGGCATACACATACAATTTTGCGAATTGTTTGCATAATTAGAGCCGTACTGTTAATTTATTCTTTAATTATAAATGCGACTTCTTTGATAACGTATATCAGCTGTCGCAAACCAACGACAATTGCATCATTTAACATTTTTAAATTTGTGAGGAAGTTCATTCACAAAATGAATCGCATTGTATCGTTACTTGAACGTATTTACTGTGTGTCATTAAATTTATTCTTCGTTATACATAGTGTCCCAATTATTATATACACAATATGGAAGTGAAAACAGCTTAACAGTTTTAATGTTAAATTGGAAATTCTTAATGAAATTTTACGAAAATACGAAATATTTATTGTAAATATAATCAAAACAACTTTTAAGAATAAACATAAATACAAAAGACTTTTTGAAGCGAAGCTTCTATACCGGCGTTGTATTTTACTTTTTTCTCTATAGTGAAATGCTGAGGCGACACGTCATGGAACTAGCGCCACAGGATGCTAATTCGTTTCTTTTTCTTCCTATGCCGTCCCCATTAACGGAGGTTGGCGACCACATTTTTAAAAGCTTCTCTGTCTTTTGCAACGTGGAATAATTCGTCTACAGTCATGTTTGTCCAGTCTCGAATAGTTCTCAGTCATGACTTCCTCTTTCTACCTATTCCCTTTTTGCCATCGACTCTACCCTGCATGATGACCTGCAGAAAACTATATTTATCATTCCTCAGTATGTTTCTAAGGTATGCAGTCTTGCGTACTTTTATTGTTCTCAACAATTTTTTGTCTCGACTCATCCTGCTCAGCATTTCCTTATTGGTGACCCTAGCAGTCCATGGAATTCTCAACATTCTCCGGTATATCCAAAGTTCAAAGGCTTCAAGCTTTGGAACAGACGTAAGTTGAACGAGTTGGAACGAGTACAACAGTTGGAACCAGACGTAACATTCAACCCCAGTCTCAGAGCAGTATTCAGATTTTTGTCACAGAACAATTGCTGAATTTTAAGAACGCTGCCCTTGCCATTTCTATTCGTACTCTGATCTCTTGGTCTGGATCTAATTCCCGTGTTGATGTAAGCTCCCAGATATTTATATTTTATTTTAGGTTTAAGGTTTTACTGAATGGCCGCACGATCCCCGATTTAACGTTCCATGATTACTTTAAGTTATTTAAAAAGCAAGATATATAGTACCATTCCTGCTTCATTTGAAGAACTAAGGCGACGAGTAGTGTATGAATATAGTCTAGTAGCCCATGAAATATTTCAAAATGTGCGTCATGATTTCGAACAGCGAATTTATAATTGTATGCACGTTGGTGGATATGTGTTTTTGACGTGAACAGAAAGATGTTTAATTAACACTAGCAAAACATATGCGTTACGTTTACTTTTTTAAGGGGAGTAACACTTTCAATAATCTGATATTTTCAGATTCAGAAAAAAAATCATGGATGCCTGAGTTCCCTAACGGAATACCTATCTAACGATGTACTACACACGGTATATTTCTTATTGAAAATTAAAGGTTTGCGGTACTTGAAAGGAGGAGGTTAACAAATGACAGATATCTATGTCGTTAAAATATGTCCTCTTTAGAATAAAAAATCGACCTTTTTGGCATTTTCACAAATTTCAATGGATTTATGCCAAATATGAATAATAAAATTAAATAAAATTTAATTTTATTATTCAGGAAAATTCCTATACATATTTATATACATAATATAAACAAACAGTTAGGAACCTGGAAATTCCAATAGATCTATTAAGCCGAGTTTACACGATGATAATTGGCGAGACAATTGTCATTGGACAATTGTCATCACGTGGTTGGGAATTGTCGGAGGCCAGTCCAGTTGAATGACAAGATGTTTATACGGGGCCAACTATTGCCATGGCAGTAAACAGCTACAAATAACACAAACCACGTGTATGATTTGACTGATACAAGAGAACTAGAGGGAACTGGCAAAAAACAAGACAGCACTACTGGCCTACATCGTTCACACGGCGCCAATTGTCGCGACAATTGAGATTTCAAGTGGTGGGGGGCTCAGCTCATGGTCCTCAGTCTACTCCCGGAGACAACTGAATTTTGGGCCAATTGTGAGGGCAGTTGGCAAGGCAATTGGCCTGAAGTGTTTAGACGAAGACAAAAATTTCATACCAGTAAGTTGTCTTGTGACAATTGTCTCGCCAATTGTCATCGTGTAAACGCGGCTTTAAGACAAGAAGAGTTGCTTTTGCATAGAGTTATAGCTTATTTCAAATCGAGTGGCGACCCCTTCCACGAAATAGTTAATCGCGCAGACAATAGAAAAATCCATGATCAGACCTATGCAGTGGCGCTGCAATATTAAACAAATTAAATTATTTGAAATCGCACTAATTACAAAATTAATACTCACTTAAATAATAAATGGAATTTTCTTGTACACAAATTGTAGATAATAAACTTTTTGTTTGTTATAATACCATCTTTAATAAATTGATACTGTATAAAGTTTGGTAAAAGTTATTCTAATTTAGTATCACTAACCTTAAAACCGTAATTATAAAGTCATTATTAATGACTCATTAAGGACTCGTTAAGGACATACAATGAACTGTTAAGAATTATATCCGAGAATTTCTAGTCACTGGATTTCAAACGAGTTCATAATTTAGTCTCATTATGTTGTCGAGTCTCAACAAGAAAGGTACTAGTGCTACCAAGCGTATTAGTAGTTTTTTTTGTAGAATGGAGATGGTTAAGTGTAGTACGAGTAAACATATCAGATTGACACCAGAATCCAATGGGAATAGTTTACAATGTATTTAAATATATGCAAATACTATTTCCTGAAGATAATGGAACCAGTATTAAGCCACGTGTGAGTGAAGCTACTGGAGTATCTTCACGTACAATAGAAAGGATCATTCAACAAGCAAGTATGTTATCAAACGCAAAGTCAAATAATACACTAAAATTTTCAGTTACAACGCCTTGCTAAAAGGAAAGCAACCGTAATAGACTTGAGGGAGTATGGCAAACAGTTCATCAGAAATACCATTCATCGTTTTCATGAAACTGAACGTTGTCGTGTATCATTGAAGCTTTTGCATAAAAGCCTTGAAGAGGTGTACGAGTGGACTAGATGTGTGAGTTCTCTCTACAGAATTATGATTTGGGATTTAAATGGAAGAAAACGAAAGATAATCGACGTTTATTAATTAAACGGAATGATATTCGTGCTTTATGCATTAAATATTTGGACAAAATTAAATATTACAAAAGCAAAGGTAAGTCAATTGTATATGTTGATGAAACCTATCTACATTTATGATGCACTACGCCAAATAGCTGGACAGATGACAGTGGTAAAGAATTGTTCAAAAATATTTCAAAAGGAAGTAGGTTGGTTATCGTACATGGTGGTAGGGGGATGGGTTTCATATCGAATGCCCTTTTGATTCTTAAGTCAGGAGCTAAGACGGGAGATTATCATGATGATATGAATTTAGAAAATTATGAAAAATGGATGAAAGAACAGTTAATCCCCAATTTGCCTGTTAGATCTGTTGTTGTTACTGATAATGCGTCATATTATAATGTACAAATTAATAAAGCACCCACCAGTAATTCTAAAAAAATGGATATGATATCTTGATTAACAGAAAAAAATTTACCATTTGTAACGTCGATGTTAAAAGCGCAATTGTATGAAATCATCAAACGACACAAACAAGATCATATTCAATATAAATTAAGTGCTGCAAGGATGTGGACATGTTTCTTTAAAATATGCGCAATAGAAGATAAGTATTTGGAAAGTAAGCGACGCATAATTGTATTTACTGAAGAATTCAGTTAGGGTTAAAGAAAGGGTTAATTTAAATGATTCTAGTGACGACGACAGTGCATCTCATTATGAAAGGAAATAATATAATTTAACATTACGATGTACCTATGTAACCTATGTAAACATAAGTTTTTCAAACTGTCCTGTATGTATTTTTTAATTTGTTTTAGTTTATTACAATCATTTCGTATATTCTTATATTTAACTTTGTGATGTTTAAGTGAGTAATAATATAAATAATAATATTAAATAATATTTATTAATACTCTAATCTGTAATACGTATCTATGGTTTCACGTACAGTCAATATGTATGTGATATATTATAATAATATGTATTAAAATATAGTACAATATTGCAAAAAATATAATCTATCATTGTTTAATAAATTGTGTGTACCCATCTTTAACAATTTGATTTAAATCATAAGTATTATTTGGAACGCCACTGCTTTGTTTAGTGAGGCTTTATTGTTCCTAAAAATTTCCGCCACTAGTTGATACATACTTTTTTTTCTTTAATACATAGATACGCGATGGGAATAATTAAAGGCATTAAAATGTCAAAAGTGAAGAAGTGAGGTTGCTTTTGAGGTTTGATCGAAATAAGAAGTTTTACTTTGTATAGAACTCTTAGCATTTCAATAATTAAAAATAGGTTTGTCAAGTGTTAAAATTTTGTCAAGAACATTCAATTAGTCAATACATTTACCATCAAATAAAAAAAAACGAGGACTTAGATCGAAAAAAAGTAGTGCGTATCCATTTTCTTTTAGAGAAAAAGAAAAGATAATTAGATTCCTACTTATTATTTTTGAATCTAGTTGCATGCAAATTATTATCAATGGATAAATCACGCAGTTTAAAGAACGTATATATGTAAAAGCTTAAATAAAATGTATATCTGTACTATTTATTTATTTCTGTAGTATAATCATGAAAGAATCAAAATAAAATCTAATCCTTACTTATATGAAATATGTTTTTTTTTCTATTTTTTAATTAAACTATTTTGTAATTAATCAATGTTTACAAAGAAATGCAAAATAATTACGTGCTACAAGTTATCGGAAATTCTTGGAGTACACAATATTTCAAATAGTTAATGGATTCGACCTATCCTCGATAACAATTCAGTTTATAAATGGTGAGATTGAAAAATTGTCTTTTCTACATTTTCACAAATTGTTTATTTTTATTTATTTATTATTATTAATTTATTATTATGATATATACTATGTATATATATATATATATATATATATATATATATATATATAAAGACAGATCTAAACCCAACGAAGCAGTTGGAGCTGGAGTATACGGAGAGAAGCCAAGGGTAAGCCTTAGTGAAGGCCTAGGTAATCAATGAAGCAGACAGCACAAAAAAAAACACTAAATTTCGGGCGTAGACAACTACCACATATTCGTGGATTTCAAACGTGCATTGGACTCAAGTACACTTTTCCTGGCTGTGATGGAATTCCAAATATCGTTATTCCAACTTACACTAACAGGAATAGCCAGCATGGTCAAAATCCAGAACTCTTTTTTAAAACCCTTCTATTGCAAAAATGGACTAAGATAGTGTGATAGACTATCGTGTCTCTTATTTAACCTTGCTCTACAAAAAGTAATTCGAGAATCTCAGATTAATACGAATGGCACTATATTCTACAAATATGTAGGTACAAGTTGGCGGATACGCATATGACACCGACATTATAGCTAGGTCCATAGAATCCCTGACCGAAGCATTCCGGTTGTTAAGTGCGTCTGGACTGAGAATGGGACTAAATATAAATGCCCAAAAGACAAAGAAATTAAAAGAAGAATAGTGCTTAAAGAATACTTAGGCACATATACAGAGGAGTACAAGAAAGCGGTATATGGCGCAGGGCTACAATTTTGAGTTGTATCAATGCTATGAAAATGCAACATCGTCCGGTCTATTAAAAGTAATGGACTAAGGTGGCTAGGACACCTTGAAAGAATTGACACTGGAGACCTCCAAAGACAGATATTATATCAAGAGCCAGTAGGAACCAGGAAGAGAGGCAAGCCAAGATCTAGATTTAAAACTTAAGTCGAAGATGACTTGAGGAATCTTGGGGTCAGAAACTGGAAAACCAGGGTGAAAGATAGGGGAGAATTAAGACTAATTCTTGAACAGGCCAAGACCCACCCAGGGTTGTAGAGCCAAAGATGATGATGAGTGCTTGTCAAGTGTAACTATAGCTTGAGAAGACAGATGGCCTAAAAACTACCTACGAAACTTAAAGTGGCCATCTATAAAACACTAATAAGACCAGTGCCAACATATGGAGTAGAAATGTAGTCACTTACACAGAATGGCCAAACTGCTTAAACGTTTCGAGCGAAAAATCCTAAAACAAATATATGGAAGAATAAAAGAGCAAGGTTTGTGGCGCAGGCGATACAACTTTGAGTTGTATAGAAGTTTTGGGGCACCTGACGTTTTAAAATTTATTAAGGTAGCACGCCTTGGATGGATCATGCTTGTATTCAGATAAGAGAGGAAGTTGTAATTGTAACAATAGTTGTAAATTTTATTGACTAAAGACGACCAATGCAATGGGACAATGAGCAAAAAAAAAGACCTAGACTTAGTTATCTAGATAAGCTAGAGAATAATTTAAAATCTATTGGAGCATAAAGAAGAGCTATCAGATACAGGAGCGAATGGTGGATTGTTTTGAAGAAGGCTTTGACTCATAACGAGCTGTGATACCACTGATGATGATAATGAGCTTAGAAGAAGAAATTTATGCTATGGAGATGTGACTGCAGAAACTAATAAAGAAGAACTGCAGGGATAGATCTATAAAAATTATATCAGATAGACTGGCGATATTAGAGGCACTGGAATCAAATCAAATTGACTTCAAGTTAGTTTGGAACTGTCCTCAGTAAGTTTACTCTGGGTGCCTGGATATACTGGTATTGAAGAGGACAAAAAAAACATTTATGGGCCCAGAATGAATGACTAAATTTCGTTGGTATAACAAGAAGCACAGCCAAAAGTTCTTGCTACACCAACGAAAGGTTCTAGGCATATGAATGTTTCTTTTCCGATATCGGGCTGAGTGGAACGAGTGAAATGTAACCACTGGTACGAATAAATGGGCCTTGAACATTCGAAAGCTTTTATACATAAACGTGGTGTGTGGTATGTGGTGTTGGATGCTGCACATACCTTGGACAACTCATCGAACAAACGTTTACATTCTTAACAACTTGATATTAAAAATGGCTGTCCACAACATGTCTGCAGTTCTTTAAACAAGTAGTTCGCAGAGGTGACTATAATTTATAGAGATTGATTGTTTTTGAAAACGTTCCAAGGAGAAGACCAAGAGGACCGTCACCAACCAGATGATCCGACCAAATTCAGAATTTAGCGGACCACTCATTCTGCGAAACCCTTACAGCTTATTGACTGGGGAAAAATTGTTGAAAAAAAAGTGATTAGTTGAGAAAGGCAAAGAGCAGAAACAGCTGTAGTGATAAGAGTTTAAAAACAAAGTTTTGAAAAGAAAGTTTTCAATGTTTTATTATTACATAAAATGAATTTCCGTCAAGTAACGGTCGAATCCATCAATCATTTTAAATTTTTTTACTCGCCTGTAATAAGTTCCTTATACTGTTGTCGATGTGGCTTAAATGCAGACAGTAACCACATTTTAAAGTCATAGTGGCATATCTGCATATTTATCTGGATTTAGTCAATAAGCTGGTTATTTGTTACGAATATTTCAACAAACAAGACTTTTCATAATTTTATCCATGCAAATGCCAGCTCTAGTGTGAATTAAACGATAGTATGAAAAATATCTGTTTTGCATTTATGCCAGTTTGATTTCACAGCGACGATATTAATAGTTTATCATGTGTGGATAATGTTGCTATTTCTTCCCAACAGACAATATATTTTCTTATATAGCATGCCTGATTCCTACCTATTCTTTTTGACATGGACTTTCTAACGAAGTTTAAGCATCGAATGTGATACCCAAGTATTTTTCGAATGATGTTTATGGTACTTGGACATCAGTTACTCTAACTGGCATGATCTGCATTCTATGATTTGCATAGTACACTTGAATTAATTTAATTACATTTATAGTACATTTGAAAATATTTGATAGCACAAATTTTATTGCACCTGAGATAAAACCCAATATACCATCATAAAACAGCGACGGATATTTTCTAAAATAAAATATTCAGCATTGTTCTAAAAATGTTTGAGTTTTACGTAAAATTTTTACATACCAATTTATTACAATTCTTGTCTTGAATTGTGTAGTCATTTTAATCAACAAATGATATGAGTAAGTAATCACAACAGCTACATAATATTTATAATTTCCAAAAATGAGAGGATCAATTTATGAGCACTCAACTTTCTTAAAAAGGATTAAATTTTCCAAGCGGCAGAACGTGTTTTGCATATTGTAAATAATTTTTGTCAAGATTAATAGGTTGTATTTGTAAAGTCCTTTGATTACAATATGCAGAATTGTTAATTCTATAATAAAAAGCGATATTAATAAGTGAACTTGTGTAGTAAAAATGTCACAAACGTCTAATTTTACTCATGTGAAATTAAGTGACATTTAACCGTGCCAATGAAAGCTTTAGTATTAAATGTATATGATGCTCTTGTACATAAACACTTTACAAGTACTGTTAGCCGTTACCGTAGTATAGTTTCTAAGTGTTCAGATATGACCGGAGTTGGAGAAGCAACTATTTACTATGGAGAAGACTTTTAAAGCAACGAATGATTGAAAATACTGCAGAAGCACCTAAAACATCAACAGATAGAAAACCCATTCATATAGACGATACTCTGAAACAATCGATTCGAAAAAAAGTTCATTCATTTGTAGGAACCAAAAAAGGTTCCTACTTTGGATATAAGTAGACATTAATCAAGACCAATCTTTGCCAAAACTTAAAAAAGATAAATTGTGGAAAACTTTACCTGAATAAATGGATAAATGCAAGGCATTAAGTTTAGCAAGATAAACTGGTTGCAAATGCTCGTCAGGCATTTATAGAAGTTTTGTCTGCGGGCTTAAAATTTCCAAATGGTAAAGGTCGACGTTTAATTATCACTCATATTGGAGGAGATAAAGGATTTGTTAATGGAGGCTTGCTAGATTTTATTTCAAAAATTCGACGAACGACTACCATAAAGAAATGACTGCTGATGTTTTGAGGAATATTTCAGTCAAATGATAGATTTCTTACCGACCAATTCTGTAATACTTATGGCCAATGCCAGTTAACATTCAATACACGAAATGGAGAAAGCAGAAACTCTTGAATTCTCTAATAACCAAAGAAATAGTAGTGTCAGCAGAAGGTTTACTCAAAAATGAGTTAATACAGGTATTCAAACAATATTCATCAAAATTTAAGAAATATAGTCTAGACGAAATAGCAAAAGAAGATGGAGTTAAAGTGTTGCGATTACCACCTTATCACTGTGAACTTAACTCCATAAAAGTAATCTGGGCTTAAATGAAGAAATACGTCGCGAGAAATAATACAAAATCTAAACTTTAAGATGTTTGCAAAATATTATCTGACTACATATCAAAAATTCATGTTACAATTCGTAAAATCTATAAGACGTGTCATAGGAGACGAAGAAACATTCTGGAAACTTAATATGTTAATAGAGGAAACAATAGAACCAATTATTATTTGGCTAGAAACGTATGCAATGACTTGGCTTGGCACAGCCTGTGCAAACATTCTCCACGGGATATTTTTAATGGTAAACATTTTTTTTTAATAAAAATGATATAAAAATGAAGCTTAAAATTGATTTTTATTTTGAAATATGTTTACAAAAACATTACATTTTATATTTCATGTACCTGTGTAACAGTATGTAACCTATTAAAACATATACTGGCTGAAAAAAGAATGGAGACGAGTATATTAGATGTAGAAAGCAGACGTGGCGCAAGCTGTGACTCAGACCATTTACTAGTACAGACACGGTTTAGATGCCAAATCAGTCGACAGGTAAAGGAAAAATATCCAAAACAAGAAAAACTAAACTTAGATAACCTAAAAGTCTCTGAGGTACAAGAAATACAAAGCACGTGGTGGTCGTGTGTATTAAGGTATAAAAAAATTTTTATACCTTAATACACACGACCACCACGTGCTTTGTATTCAACAGGTATACTAGCCACTCCTGGATATCTCCACTTCATGGTTTGTTCCAGTTTCACTTTTAAGTACAAGAAATATTTGAGAGAACAGTGGAGGAAAAATTACTAGAAGAAAACAGAGCAGACTCCACAATAGAAAACCTATGAAACACCATAAGCAGTATCATACTCAACACAGCGAAAGAAGTCCTAGGAACAAAGACACAACGGAAAGAAGAAACATGGTTTAATGAAGAATGCAAACAAGCTATACAGGAAAGAAATGAAGCACATAAGAATTACATACTCAGACGTACTAGAGAGAGAAAAACAGAATTTTATAACAAAAGACGAAGAGCAGATAAACTGTGCAGGCAGAAAAAGAGAAAGTACGAAAACCAACGGATACTAAACATAGAGAGGGAGTTTAAGGAAAACGAAACACGTAGTGCATACCATTTTATCAAACAGACCAATTTAAGACTGGGATACAAACCGAAGACTAGCCTCAGCAAAAATAAGAAGGGTGAAATCATTAGCGATATGGATGAAATCAAGAGAACCTGGATGACATCCGGCAATCCACATACAAAAAAGCCATAAAGCACGGGGAGTAGATAAAATACCGGCAGAACTACTCAAGCAAGGAGGAAGGAATTTGACACAACAGATGTACCAGCTAATACGAGCGATATGGATAGAAGAAGAAATCTCCCAACAATGGAAGAAAAGTGTAATCTCAGAATAATAAGGGCATCTCTTTACTTTGTTCGGGATACAAAATACTCACTCAATACAATACAAATACTCAATAGAAATAATTCTACCTAATATATTGGAAGAATTTGGCATACCATCAGAATTAATACGATTAGTGTAAATGACAATGACAGAAACAGAAGCACAGGTATGTATTCAAGGACATATCACTGATGCGTTTACGATATCGCAAGGACTGAAACAAGGCAAGGGACTGGCTCCAACGTTCTTTAATCTTGTTCTTGAATATGTAATTAGACGGTTGACGGTGAGCGTAAATAACATATTTACAAACAAATCTACCCAATTAGCATTATACGCAGATGATACAAACAGAATGAGCAGAACAGTGAATGCAGCGGAAGAAACCTACGTTGAGTTAAAACAGAGTGCAGAAGCAGTAGACCTAGCAATAAATACAAATAAAACAAAACTACTCATACAAACCAGATCAAATAGACCGGCGCAACAACACTTTATTGACGATATAGAACATGTGAATAGATTCACATACCTAGGAATGGATCTGGTCGCAAGCAATGAAGAAGAACAGGAAATAAATAGAAGTGCTGGCAAATAAAGCCTATTTCGCGATGGCTCACATATTCAAATCGAGAGACGAACACTAGAAAACAAAACTGCGGGTCTGTAAAACAATAATCAGGCCCATAGTAAGTTATGGTTGTGAAACATGGGTGGTGACACAAAAATCTGCCAATGCATTAGATGTATTTGAAAGAAAAATATTACGTAGGATACTGGGCCCAATAAGTGAAAACAACAACTGGCAAATTAGGTGTAATAGAGAAATATACGAGCAATATATCGAACCAACTCTAATCAAAATACACTAAACTGCAGAGATTACGGTGGGCAGGGCACGTGGTCCACATGCATAAGAATAGAATGCCCCAGAAAATTACTAAATGCAGGGAAAAAGACCTGTTGGAAGACCTAAAAAGAGATGGGAAGACGAAGTCGATGAGGATGCCAGGAACTGCGTAGAAACGCGTTCATGAAAAAGAACAGCGGTAAATCGAAATTATTGGAGAAGCTTTTTGAAGGAAGCCAAGGCCCGATTTGGTCTGTAGTGCCATTGGATGGATGGACAAAAATATATAATACTTAGTTAATCAATTTACGTTTTTCGAAAGTTTCCAGTTCGTCTCCAGAATTATTAGAGATTTCATCGGAATTAGGTTCATAATTACGTTCTATAATAGAATCAATTCTAAATTCATGTTCATCGTCTTCGTCGGACATTATTTCATATTTGTTCAAGTTCATATTCTGATAAAAATCTATCTTTGCGTGGCCGTGGTGTGCCAAAACTCTCTCCCTACTATTAATACCTACGAAGATGGACCGGCCGGCGTGACGTGAAGTGACTTTCAAACTCTTTCTACGCCGCGTCGGGCCCATCGAACCAGCAGTCAAATATTGACATTTTTTTCGTTATTAATTACTTTTGAAAAAAATGACGTTAAATATTTAACAGAAATAATTGTCAACGTTGGATTGGCCTGTAGGATAATTTAAAAATATAGCTTGGCAGTTAACTTGTTAAAGTAATTTTATATTCTTCCTCACTGAGACGTTCAGTTATTGTTTAATCCCTTAGGGTTTGCTCATTTGCATTTTATGATGTATTGTATTGTTTATCGGGGTGTATGTGAGTTTTATCGGGGTGGTCATAATAAAGTTGAGTGAAAATTCAGACAAGAAGGTATCGTGTATTACGTTTTTTCTGCATTGACCAACCCTGTATTTAGAACTTTGCTATAAAATTTGTGCTATCAATAATTTTCAAATGTACTATAGAGAAATTTTACATTTTTTATCTCAATCATAGATTTTAATTATTGATAACTAGGATGGCAGTATCATCTAGAAATGTGGCCAAGGTATTGTTTTCTAACAGGTATAAAATTTCAAAGATATCCTAACGAATTTATTCTATTACAGACCTCTAATGTTATTAAATTTAAATAATTATAGTTAAATATTGAAATTTTTTATAATTTATAACTAAATATCCATAGTTTGATATCTATAACTAGCATCTTTAAATTGACTATGATTTACATACTGTCACCAAACAAAGATTAACTATTCTATAAATATTTTTATTTTTCCATAAAAATTGTTATTTATAAAAATTATTTCCATCAAACTATAAAACAAACTTACTTGACCTTTTCTTATCCCACATATCTAAGTTCCCAGTTATTTACGTTCTTTCACGATGCCGCTGCCGAATTTTTTGCACCCTATTTTGAACCTGCTCCAAATTTCTTACAAATTAAACTACTAAGAAATCTACTATTTTTGGAACTGTCTGACTCCGTCAAGTTGTTGTTACCAAGAAACGACCTATTTTTAATATTAACCATTTTAGGCCAGTTCAATGTAGATTTGAATAATGTATGCGTTTGTTAAATGTACTTACTTATCACAAACATAAATTTTAAAGTCGTAGTAAATTTTAGTTATTATCAATTATTTATTATACTTTTTGAAGCAATATCTCAAATAGTAAGGCGGTTTTAATATATATTTTTAAAAATTTATATCTTGGAGCTATAAAAGGAAATAAACAATGACCACCTATGACAAGATTATTTTTAAACACCGTTAAGAGATAGTATAGTAGAATTTATCAGAACTCGAACAAACAATATTGCTATATAATAGAGGATATAAAATATCAAAAGGTGAGAAATTTATGTGAATCATTAACCCTTCGGAGGTCGCGGTCATAAAATGTACTGTATAGGTCGCGGTGTATCTCAGAGATGCATTCGTTTAAGTTTAATGTTTCAATAAGATTTAAAAAAACTGATCGAGGTCGGAAGAAACGTTTATTTTGAACATAACTAATCAAAAAATAAGCAGATTTAAATTATTTTATTCTCAAGAGAACAGAGAATCAATAATTGACTATTTCATTCAGCGTAAAGATTCTAAACTAAAAACTAAGCACGTGAGGGTGTTTAGAAGGCCAGAATGTGGAGGTGACCACCATATGATTATTGCTAAAAGTAATGGTGACATTTAAGAGAGAACAATCAAGTCACAAAAATGATGAAGTAACAGACATAGGAACAACCATAGAAAACATAAAATATAACCTGGAAAGCTTTAAACAAGATTCGACAAAGTTCTTATATAAAATTAGAATAGCTCAAAAAATAAAAAATATAGAAACAGGACTTAGACCCTGAAAGTCTGTATGAGGTAATTAAAAAATATATTCACGAAGCGGCAAATGAAGCACTGGGAAAAGTTGAAAATCAGAAAAAAGGAAAACCTGAATGGTTGTCAACGGAACTAGAAGAGAAAGTTCTCAAGAAAAAACAAGCATATCGCATATGGCTTCAATCCAAAGATCCTCAAGACAGAGAAATATACGCCAAATGGAATAGAGAAGTTAAAAAGAGAGTGGATAAGGCGAAAAATGTAAACTGGGAGGCTCAGTGTGATGAACTGGACAGATTTGTGGGTGGAACAAAAGTGGCACAAGCTTGGAAAACATTAAAGCAGTTTAGGAAAAATAAGAAAAATGAAGAGAACATTCCTCTCATAAAGTTAAATGAATGGGAAGAATATTATACGAAGCTGCTGAAAGAGGATAGAGTAGAGTACAGATCGGACAAGATAATGGAATTAATAGATAACAGAGACAAAAGACAGGAAATCCCTATAATAACATTATCTGAATTGACAGAAACCTTAAAAGAGGTTAAAAACGGAAAAGCCGCAGGGCCGGGAGACATTCTCATAGAGCTAGTTAAATATGGGCCGACTGCACTTTTAGAATTAATAGTAGACCTTTTTAATAAATGTATTTGTGGAGACAGAAAATTTCGTAAAGATTGGAATAAATCTTATATAAGCTCCATATATAAGAGAGGAATAAAAGAGACTGTTCCAATTATAGAGGTATTAGTGTGACGAGCTATGTGGGCCGGTTGTACGGCAGAATATTAAAGAAGAGGGTTGAAAGACAGATACAAGATATTGAAGAACAAAGCGGCTTTCGTACGGGAGATCCTGCCTTGATAATATATTTATCCTACGACAAATAATTGAAAAGCGTGTCGAAAGAAGTAGAGAGACCCATTTGGTATTTATAGACCTTGAGAAAAGCATATGATAGTGTCCCGTTAAAGAAAATGTTTGAGGTCATCGAAAGGTCCGGATTGGATTCGACGTATATCGAGCGATATATAAATTGTACGAAAATTCAGTTAGTTGTGTAAAAATTGGAACCAGAACTTCAAATGAATTTAAAGTCACTAAAGGCCTAAAGCAAGGATGTGTTTGTCATCGACACTCTTTAAAATATACGACCAAGAAGCATTGAGGAATTGGAGAAATAAATGTAGATTTATGGGCATCGAAGTGGGACAAAAAACTCTGTATACATTGTTGTTTACAGATGATCAGGTGGTGGTTGCATCCGATGAGGAAGATATAAATTATATGAATCGAAAATTATTTGAAGAATATGCCAAATGGGGGCTTACTGTTAACATAAGCAAAACAGAATATTTAAAAATTGGAGGAAATACAACAGATCTGAGGCTTGAAAACGCAGTCATAAAAGGTTGCAACCAGTATAAATATCTAGGAAGCATCATATCAGCAGATGTCAGAGTAAAGATAGATGTACAAAACCGAATAACCCAAGGGAAAAAATGCATCCGAATACTGAATTCATTAGTGTGGACTCATAAAATAAAGATGCATACCAAACTTCGTGTATAGAGAGCAATTGTAGAACCGATTACCACATATGGTGCCGAATGTTGGACGATGACAAAGAATGAACGAGATAAAGTAGACGTTGTGGAAATGGATTATCTTAGAAGGTCATGTCGATTAGGAATTAGGGATACTCTTTCAGATAGAATACAAGGAAGGCAATTACAATGGTATGGTCACGTGATGAGAATGGAGGAGGAGCGGTGACCAAAGAAAGTCTTAATGTATGTTCTGCAGAAAGAAGGAAAAGGGGAAGACACCAAATTCTGGAGAAGAGAAATTACAAAAACAATGCAATCTAGAGGCTTAGAAGAGGGAGATTGGAAAGGTAGGAAAAGATGGAGGCTGAAATGCGGGAAGCGGCAATCGCCGTAGGACCCCCGTTATATGATGATGATGAGAAGAGAGAAATACACCTTGCTCCAACTGATTATGCAGGGAAAGGTCCAAGGAAAGCGAAGCATATGGAGGCGTAGAATGTCATGGTCAAAAGTCCAAATAGCTATGATGATTGCCGACCTCCGCCACAGAGATAGCACTTGAAGAAGAATATTGTCAAGAGAAAATAAAATAAATGCACTATTAAGAACATGTAAAAATGCAATAAATGCAATAAAAACATGTAATAACTATTAATATTGTTACTAATCTAAGACAAGAATAAGTCAAACACATAATTAGATTTAGCTAAACTTAATAAGATTCATCAGCGGAAGGATTAGTAAAACGGTTATAACAACTATTGCAACCAGTACAAACAATATTGCTATGCTCAAGACATAAAAATGTGGTACAACATTTACAACTTGACCACATTTACAATAGTATTTGGATAAACGTCGTCTTTGTCGCATAGCAAGAAGAGCACTTTTTTCTTTTATTGCCCGTTTTAGCAACATCTGAATCTGCCCCACTGGTTGAACTTTTCTCCTTATGTTTCTGAAGCTGTAGCTGCAATGGTCTGTGAATACCTGGAGCAAAACCCGATCGCTGTTTTATTTGCTCTGACAATAACTGACTTAGGTTAAAGGCTAAAGGTTTCGAATGAAGAGTCTACGTCGTATTTTTGAATTCTGATTTAGCATGTGAATGGACTGTGCGTTGATCATAGCAACGTTCAAGACGACGTAACATATCACCACAAACCACCTTCTGCTGTTTCTGGCTACATCATACGAACAAACCATTTGGTCTACAGTTTCAACCCTTGATTTTGTCTGATTGTAATAATTGATGATCTGTGGCTTGTGCGTATCTGAATTTACTACGTCATCGAGATCATACTAGATATTAAAATTACGTTCCCCTCTTCGGCACATGCGATACAAGAGTACAATCTTCACTAAAAGTAAAAAAGTTAGTGTGTATTGATCTGTTTGCCGTACTCACTAATTCAGGAGGTAGTTGACAATTGTTATAAAAAAATGTAATCCCATATTTGTTAGGTTTTGATGGGATATATTTCCTAAATCCGCATTTGCGCCATATTGAAAGATTGCCAATATCTCGTCTATAGTTACGTTTTGTCCCATAGAGTATCCTTTTTATCAGTCTTAGTCGACCTGGTCGGGTCGTCTTGTCATCGAATCTTATACAGTTGTGAATAAATTTGAATCTTCGCATTAACATCGTAAGGCTAAATCATTAAATTCCACTACCATCTGTTGCTCATAAATCTTCCAAATTTAGTCGATTACTGCGGTGTAAGCCAGCTAAATACAAAAGGCCCAAAAATGATTTTAGTTCCATTTTGTCGGTTTGTTTAGCATATTTCTCTGGAATATCTACCTGAAATAAAGTCTATATATTTATTTGTATAATGTAAAATTAAATCTAAAAGTTCTTCTGACACGAAACAGCTCCAGCATTCATATTCAGTGTTTGCATTTTTACAGTATTTCTTACTAGAGGCAATTGACACAGAATATTTTGTTTTTGTCGCCTAATTTTATTTACGTAAACTTTCCCAATTTGTTACTTTGTCTTTTCCGAAAAAATACTCCCCGTTTTCATATACGTTCTCTTCGCTCTCCCCACTAGAAATGTCTCGTTCGCTGTCCGAGTTTTCTGATCGATCTTCGACACAATCGATTCGTCCACGCCACTTTCGTCTTCAAACTCATTTCCATCGTCAGAATCGAGAATCATACTCTGAAGCTGCTACAGATGCTTTCGAATTTTTTTATGGACACACGTAATGAAAGTTGCATCTGATTGAAATCTGCCTTAAATAAATCTTTGGGAATTTTCGAATATTTCTTTTCTCACTTGTTCTCCTATAATTTATTTTGTCCATATTTTCAAGTTTGTCCAAGTAGTTGTATGATTCTATAATAACATATTGTTGGATTGAGGACTATTTCAGGTGAAAAAATCAGAGTAGTGTTTGGACTTTTGAAAACCTCACATGTAGGAGCATGGAGTTGGTAGATCGGTAGATACTCTTGAATAGTACAAATCACTTGCATTCTAAAGACAAAGTGAAAAGGACAAAGAGCAAAAGAGCTAGATAAAGGGTATAAATTGAGGTGTGTAGGAAAAAGTAACATGAGGAATGGAATTGGGTATAATTGATGATAGCGAAATAAAAAAAAATAAAGAGAATGTTAAGAGGGTTGTGGACCTAGTGATAGAATAGTCATAGAATAGTGAGTAAAATTTGTACTTAATGATGAATTTTTAATGGTTGTGAGTGTGTGTTGGCTTCGTCGGTTTGGACTAGAGTTAAAGAAAACGTTTATATATTTAATTAATAGATATAAAAATATCTATTAATTTTCCTTTATACTGATAGTGAACTTTGGGAGTGCAATCCAGTCGTCAGAGATTTGATCTCGAAAAACCATACGAACAACTGAATTTTGCAAAAAATGTCAATTTTTTGACCTCAAAAAAGATGCAAAATATTTTGCCACTATTGCCCCGGGTTTCCCCTAAAACCACCTCTCGTATGGGGGAAACGGAAAAATCGATTTACCAAGAATCTGTATGCCGTAAAAAAATGTTTCAAATACGAAATGTAACCAAGATAATTTTGAACAAAAATGTTTATTGGCACTTTTTGTGTAAACTGAACCGTTCTTGTTTTATTTCTTTAGAAACAACGCTTGTAGAGAGCGGCGATTTTGATTGCCTTAAAAAAGGTGTCATTATTACTACATATAACAAACGGGACATTTTAAACATTTATTATAATTTTTATATTTTTGTAAAATAAATTCTAGTTATTGCGTTGTTTGTTATATGTTGTTTGTATGTTTATTATAATGTTAATATTTTTGTAAAATTAATTCTGGTTGTTAAATTTTTTTTTGTTAGTAAACTTGTAATTCTCTTTTTTAAGTTGATTGATCTTATTTCTGCTAAATAAAACTATGAAGAATTATTGTTAGCATAAGAAAATGTTAGAATTGTTATTGATTGTTTTTTTTTTCTAAATCTCTTTAACGCGATGTCAAATAAATAATTGATTGCAGAGTAGCTCCATCGACTGAAAAAAGATAGATATGGTCATATCAGGTGAAAGAGAATTAAAAATCTAAATGAAAATTGTCAGAATATATAGGTTGTATCATATAAAAAAACGTTAGTGTGATCCCCTAATTTTTTTGTACGCCACTGAACCTTTTCATAAGTTATCTATCAACAACTACAATAAAGTTTTTAAAATGTTTTCTTAATAAAGAAGCTACTGGGCAATCGTTACCTTAACGAAAAAAGAAGTCATCTTAACTTGTTTTTTTCTATCTTCTTTAGTTTTCGGTATACCCTGCAAAATATACCAATTTGGGACACCCTGTGCATAATTAGAACGTCCTGGAATAAAACCATGTGGGTCGGTCATTAAAGTAGGATTCAATAATGGACCAAGTTTTGCAGCTACAATCCCTTTAAAAGATTTAGCGAAAACTGAAATTTTAGATATAGCTCGGTAGTTTTCAATATTTTCTCTATTACCAACTTCATGGGCTGGGGTAATATAACTTTTCTTCCATATCTCTGGAAAGACACCTGAGCTAAATGATAAACTAAATATTTTTTGTAAAATATAATTCAAAATAAATCACAACTTAAAATGAACAAAGATGATATATGTATTATCAGGTCCACAACTTACTTTTAGATCAATCTTATATATAAATTCAAATAAATCTAATTTCAACACAAAGGCTTTTATGAGAGTTTACAGTTCGATAATCTGTATTACTAGTAACATAAGTTGAATTAAAAAATTTACTAAACAAATTTGCTATATTTTGGGAATTATCAGATGTTACCTTCTCATATTTCATTGTGTTTGATTGATTTCATTGTCAAATTAGAAAAATATTGATAATCCTTCTTAGATCCTGACATTTTGTATGAGCAATCTTCTTTTGAAATAATATATGTTCTAAATGAGGAGTGTACCATTTCGGAAATTTTGAGTTTTTGCATCTATAGTCCTTTTCCATTATATTGATAGCACATTATGTATGCAAATACTTAACAGGTCAAAAAACCATAGGCGTCACCCTATACTTGTTTTGAAATATATAAAAAAATTAATATTTTAAGATGCCGTCAACAATTCATTATCTTTAAAAAATCTTCTGTAAAATAAGTGTCCACTAATCTCACTATACCTTTTTCGTGCGTAAAAAAGGTCGGTATATATGCCACAACCGATTATTGTTAATTATACACGGGTGATTAACGAGAGAATTCAATGTTTCACGAAATAAATTAATGTAAACAGTAATTTAAGGTGATTATTGTTTTCTATACAAGTTATCGCCTGACACAAAAAGAATACCTTCTTTGAACGATTACCTGGAATTACTGATAAGGCTTCACTAATGATAGTTTAAGTAGTTTTTATGCCACATTACAGCTTATGTCAATAATTTAAATTAGAAATTGTTTGCATCTTCCATTTAGTTTGTAGATGTACATTGTTCATGTCTTACCTACCTACGTTTTTCGTGTCGATATTTTATTATTTGCATTTAAAAATGACGTCGACAACAGGTTTTATCCCGGTTAAAAAATCCCTTTAGTCTAAGAGAGAAAAATATAATATTAAATGTACACGATGCACTTGTACATCAACGCCCTTTAAGTAATATTCGTGAAATCGTTAACATGTGTTCAAATATGACAGGGGTTGGAGAAGCAACAATTTATAGATTCCTAAAAGAAAGAAAAGGAGAAACTGTTTATCTCCCAAGAAGATTGGAGGGAGCAAACCCTTGGAAATTGAAGAAATACATAAAAACATGATAAGACACAGCGTCCACCCATTTTTTTAACAAAGAATTAGAGAAAACGAAGAGTTACCAATCATAAGCAACAAGAAATTATGGGGACTATTGAGAGAGATGAGATTTCGTTGGCAAAAGAATAGAAGAAAATCCGTTTTAATTAAAAAAGATTACATTGTATGTGGAGACGAGATTATCTAAGAACTATTAAAAGTACCGAGAAGAAGGGAAAACAGTTTTTTATTTGGACGAGACTTGGCTAAAATGAAGGTCATACTGTACCATAATCTATGGGAAATACAAATGTGAAAAGTTCCCGTCAGGCATTCATCGAATGTGTATCTACTGGAATAATCAATATTCCCGTTGGAAAAGGACGCAGACTCATAATAACCCATATTGGAAACGAATACGGTTTTGTCAATGGTGGATTATTTAGTTTTGCTTCAAAATCAACCAAAGATTACCACGAGGAAATGACTGCTGACGTTTTTGAAGAATATTTTGAGCAAATGTTGGATTTAATTCCAAAAAATTCTGTCATAGTCATGGATATGCTAGTTACCATTCAAGACTAGCAGAAAAAATTGCCAACAACGGCATGGAAACAAGGAGAGATAATCGAATGGTTGGATAAACACGCAATTGAGTACAAGGAATATTCGACAAAAAAGGAATTATTACCTATTGTAAGGCAACATAAAGCAGCTTATAAAAAGTATATAATTGATGAAATGGAATTAAACCGTGATGTTATTATTTTACGTTTACCCCCATACCATTGTGATCTGAATCCGATAGAAAATATATGGTCTCAAGTAAGGGGTGAAGTCGGACGCAACAACAAACCTTTTAAATTAGAAGACTTACAACAATTATTAGAACATGATTGATGGATTCGACCGTTACTTGATGAAAATTTATTTTATGTAACAATAAAACATTGAAAACTTTGTTTTATTGTTACAATTATTAGAACATTTCTTATCAAAAGTAACTCCAGAAAATTGGAAAAATGCTGTTAGTCATGGTCACAAGGAGAAAATAAATGTGGAATTTGGACAATATGACTGATGCAATGCTGGAACCGGTAATAATTAACATTGGAGTTGAAGATTCCTTAGATTCTGAAGAAAGCAGTGAATCTGAAATGGAATTTGATTAAAATATTATTCATTTTTTTACAAATCGGCCACTGTTACGGCCACAAATTATATTTATATATAACCAATAAAATAAACATCTTAAATTTCTTACAAGTTCATTAGTACCTGTTAATCTCCATCACTCCGACACTGGCAACTTTATTAGGGATTAGTAACCCTCAAAACTATTGTATTCTATTCTGCTTCAACCTTTATACCTGGTAGTTATACTCAATTTAAAATTGTTTTCCTGTATACTTCTGTAAACTTGTTGACAAATATCTATTTTTCATTGAGTCACCCGTATCAACAGTTTAGGATTTGCATACATACTGTGCTATCAATATGATGAAAATGGACTATAGTTTTTGGTACAAATAGATTAATACAGGAATCAAACACCTCATAAAATTTATCAACGCTATTATTTACATCTGTCTCATCAATAATTCTATCCCAGTAGACTGAACCTAAATATTCATTAATAAAAATATAATTAGCATTTTTAAAGTCAAAATAGAAATAATCGTAGCTAAGAGGGTCAAAAATATCATTTCCAATAATGTCAAAGGACAAGGCTTGATGATATCTATCACATTTTAATAAAGATTGATCACCAATTCTTAAGTTAATGTTATTTATACTAGAAAAAATAAGATCTAAGGAACCCCCATTACAGTTTGGTACATTATTTAATTGAAAGAGATTTAAAAAAGAAACTTTCTGAAATACATTCAACTTTGTTAGTAATATTTCCAATCGGTCTTGAACCATATTCATCATTTTCCCAATGAATATTTGGCAGGTTAAAAGAATCAAGCAGATATTCTTCTTCTTCTTAAAGTGCAGTCTCGCTACGGAGGTTGGCAATCATAATGGCTATTTTTATTGTAGAACTTGCTGCTCTAAACAAATCAATCCATCTGCATCGATACCAATCACGTAGATTCTTTAGCCATGAGTTCTGCCTTCTGCCAACAGATCTTCTTCCTTGAATCTTTCCCTGTATTATGAGCCTCAAAATTTCATATTTTGGTCCCCTCATCACGTGGCTTAGGTATTCCAGTTTTCTGGTTTGTATAGTGGTGATTAATTCTCTTTCTTTACCAACCCTCTCCAATACTTCTTTATTTGTAATTCTATAAGTCCATGATATTTTCAATAGTCTGCAGTACAACCAGAGTTCGAAGGCCTCGATTCTTTTTAAATTACATTTTTTTAATGTCCAAGTCTCAGCTCCATATAATAATATTGAAAATATATAACAGCGAATGGTACGTAGTCAGATCTCCAAATTTAGATTTTAGTACGTTAGGAGTGGCTTCATTCGTATAAATGCTGATCTGGCAATCTCTATTCGCCTGTTTATTTCTACAGTATGATCATTGGTTTCATTGATCAAAGTTCCCAAATACTGATATTTTTCTGTAGAGTAGATTTGAGTAAACTTTCTCAAGTAGATATACTAAACTGTATTGTGTTTCATATAAAATATCTTTTACACAATTTACATAGTCTTCATACAAACATAATAGAGCGTTTAGAGGTAAATAAACACATCCCATAAGACACTTTTGTTTTCCAAATAAAAGTTCAACAAAAATACATTCAATGTTTTTAAATTGATGATTTTGTGTTGAGCAAAAAGATAAAATTGCAAGGCAAACAAACATTTCTTAATAATAACTTCTTATTAATTCTGTAAAAAAAGATTGTAAAAGGATTTTTTTAATTCAATTTAGAAACTACTTGTTTCATATTTGCTGAGACGGTAATTAAATATCCTTTTGGGAGACTCTTTGTCCTAGGCCCCAGCGTAGGGTTTCAGTAAATTTGGTTTGTCAGAAAAAAACCATCGCTAAGATTGTATATCGCACGCACTATTATTTGAACAGTGTGAACACATCGCTCATTTGCGACAAGAATGACATAATTCAAAAAAGTAAAATTTTGAGAAATCGCTAATAAAGATTTTATCAGATGATTTCTAGTTTGACATTGCTTATCCGACTTTTTATAACATATTAGCAAGGTATACATATATACAGATATCGTAATTTAATAAGACCTAATGTTTTCCGTAATTTGTTTCGCATTATTTTGTCTAAATAAAAATAAATAAATTTTTATGTCGTTCTTTCTAAAAAACATTGGACCTATTTTGGTATCATTCCGAAAGATGACATTATTGTTGATAAGTGCTTTAATTTTTTTTAAGAAAGACTAGACAATATTTAGTATTATGTCTATATTACTGCAATTTTTCTTGAAGTAAGTATTAATTTTTAACTAAAAGGCTATGGAAGGTAATTCATGTAAACATTTTTATTAACAAAACATACCTTTTACAAAAAATACCATTTTGATGCTTATGCTACAACTGAACAGAAGGTTTTAACATAACATATTTATAATAATCTAAATTTTAATGCAATTAATTCAAAACGAACATTTTAAACCAAAGAAAAAAAAATAAAAATATTTATAATGACTTATAGAACGGTGCATAGTATTTCGGTATAACATTTTTGTTTAATAAGTCAAACAAATCGGATTTTTTTTCCAGAAATTCCTGGCTTACAGTCATAAGCTTTTTTAACCACTATTTCTGGATATTTTTTCCTTTGAATTATTACGGCCTTTTTAAAAGTCTCATCGTTATATGAGTGTTTGTAGTATAAAACCTGTGGGGATGATTTTTCAAGTTTCAAAATTTTGATATCTGAAAGTTTAACTGGCTCGTTTTCTACATTTTTAGTGACATTCAGTCCCATTTGTGTGCAAACATCCTTCCAGTCAAAAAAATCTTCAAACGACATTTCATGTACGTGATATGGCTGTCCATTTTTTCTTGCCGATTTGATTGCCGCAATGAATTAATCTGGTGTGTACATGGGACCACTTTTTAATTGTCTTTTCACCTGCTTTCTATGAGCGAATGTGCAGAATCACCCTCGTTTTGAGTGTGGCCCTTTATTAAGTACTTATGGGTTATGGATCTGATATTAGGAAGTTTTTATAAACAGTATGAGTAAACAGCCAACATAAATTTGTTCTTCTGCTGTCCAGCGCAGTTGTCCGAGTAAAAAATAACATCTATATCGTTTTCTCCCATTGACTTTGCCTGCAAATAGTTAAAAACGCAGGTGCCCAAATCATTAACACCTCTATTTCCACTAGACTCATCCCATACAAAGCAATCAACAGTATTTGAGTGTAAGTCGTAAACTGTAAAATTGAAAACATTTAATTTTGATTTATAGTAAAAAAGGGACACATCACCTTTCGGGCACTGAAAAACCGCCTGTAGGTCGTAAACGGCGACTACTTGATTACTACTACAAGTTTTTATGTAATTTCCAGAAATTAACATTAGAAAAGACTGTACCTTCTGAAGATGAACTGTTACAGTAACTACAACTAGAACTACTGCTGGAGGAACTAGAACTTCTAGAATGACTTATAGAAGAACGATTTTGATCATTTTTATGTAAAGTATCGAGTAGTGCCGGTACAATTGACGATGAAGCATCTGCGTCTAAAAATAAAAAAAATTATGAAATATTTACTAGATTATAAGTATAATGTAGTTTACCTCTTGGATTGATCTGTGATTGTTCGGCATCGTAAGCAAGCTTTTCATTTACAACGGAATGCTGAACTTGAATATTTTTTGTAGCCAGGTCTAGTATAAATTTACCACGAGTGCCCATTTTTATGCTACAAATTTAAAACTTCAAATATAAACACAATTTAATTTTCTTTATGTAGAAATATAAAAATAAGTATAATTGTTAAAAAATAATTATCTTTTGAAAATAACTTTTGCTAATTTGTTATTATCAAGATCGTCATAATACAGTATAATATACATTTTAATACATACTGTCTTTAATTATAACTATAATAACATCATAATACTAAATAATACATGCTTAGGAAAGCATTTAAGAAATATTGCTACTATAATAACAGCATAATTCAAAATGTTTTAAAACAATAAATTTTCTTTTTCATAAAAAACGTCATATATCAAAATAAACAAAGTGTTATGTTATTAGTTATTTTCAAGAAGAGTGTCCTAACACTAACTCGGTCATTCTAAATAAAATGTTTTATCATAAAACTGAACTTACCTTTTCAAGAATAACGTCTACTCATGAAATATGTCGTTCTTGATGATAATACACGCAACCGCCTCTACTGAACACTGCAGCACAACTGAAATTCGACGTTGTTGAAGCAAGCGGAAGGCGAGTACTGAGTGGAGTTAGAACGACACTGTCGCCCTCCTTTCACTACCGAAGGTAATTCTCATATGTCGTCCTAGCAGCAAGAAAATATCACAAATGTTGATAATGTGTAACAAAAATCTCGTTAACCTCAAATTTTGAATTATGTCGTTCTTGTCGCAAATGAGCGACATGTGTTTTCACATCACATCAGTCTGTATGCACCTTAAAGCAGTGTTAATTTCAGAAAGTTATACATTACTTAAAATGGCTCTTGATATCAACTAAATCCGACCAAAGTTTTAGAAAATAATATTAAATCTGGTCGTTTATGTAAATAAAAAAGAATGTTGTTTCGTTATGGGAAACCTAGTAAAATTCCATACCTTTTCGTTTTTATTGAAGAAAGCCGATAAATCAACGGCATGCCAGTCAGAAGAGTACTTAGGATTATAACTTTCATTTTAATAACAAAGTTTAAATAATTTACTGTTAGTTTCTTTGTTATTCTCCGCTTTAATCTTGACCTTTACTAGAATATAACGTTGTCTATACCTGAAGTCTATTATACCAACTACAAATCTTTCATAATGATAGTTTTACAAAGAATGGGTAGGTATTTCCAGAATGATGTTATCGAAAACTTTGTTATATTTTCTGAGAAACAATATAAAACAAATATAGTGATGGAAATATGTATACGAAATCGGATATCTTTTATGTGGGAAAGGACCTGATTGGGAAGGAATTACTGACAAAAGTTCGTATCATATTGGGTACTTGTTGATGTTAAATTAATAATTTTTTTACTAAAAGTAACAGATAGAATAACAGATGCAGGTTTAATTTCAAGTAGGAGTCACTGTGTTCCCTTAAAGTAAATCTTTCACAAGCAATCTTTCAAACATTTTTAAGCATTTAAAATGTAATTTCAACATATTAACTGTTTTGTGATGGAGTTATTAAGCAACTACTTTAGCATTTAATATTCGCATTTGGATAAGGTAAGGTAAACTTTATTGAGTAAGTTTGAACTTGACATTTTCCTTGTTTAGGATTATCTCCATCCTCTTCGGCATTTGATTTGTATATGTTTGTTGTACAAAAGCAAAACCAAAAATGCCACTGGAGTAGTTGTGTTGGCTTGTGCGTGTGGTAGCGAAGAAGTTTGGAGACCATTGAGATGTAGCCGATGTTGTCGAATCAGAGGTGAGAGGTTCTGACTGAAATTTGATGTTCTTTCAACATTTCTGTGTGTCTAAACTTTGTTGCTAGTTACTATTGTCCATACAGCTATTTTTACGTCTTCAGCCAATTTCAAAGCTAGTGTTTTGCATCAAAATTATGGGATTGGCTGATTGCGCTACCGGCCAGTCCTCGATAGCTTTTGAGAGACAGCTCCGTCACCAACAAACCGGTAAATATGTGCAAGGACATGACAGTGACGGCCACTACTATTTCGGAGATGCTTTGGTTCCATCAGCCGTTTGTACTTCCCCGGGAAAATTCCAGATCTAGTGTATATTGCTCTAAAATGCTGTTATTGACCTTTAGCTATTTTTGTTATGCGTCGACACTGTATAGTATTTAACAGAATAAGTTGAGGAGGGTAGAGCTGTTTGTCTCAAGTTGGTCATTCAGAATTATATCTGTATTTTTAATTTGTTAATTTCTATAGATTTTAATAGGAATAGCTTGAGGCCCCTTTTTTGAATGTGAAGAATTTGAAATTGCTCATTAAAAGAATAGTTATGATCTAGAAGGTGAAGTGCGTACCTAAAATCTACTTTTCTATTATTGAAAGCCTTTTTGTATTCTACTATACTTTTGTTAAAAGTTCTACCAGTTTGACCGATGTAAGTTTTTGGGCAGTCGCCACATGTAAGTTTGTATACACGTCTGTGTACGTGCTTTTTCTTTTGTCATTTGTTGTTCTTAATATATTTGCTTAACTTGTTGTCTGTTCTAAAAGTAGTTTTAAGTTCACTGATGATGGTCTGGTAGGACCGAAAACGTTTTGAACTATTGTAATCGGTTTAGATTTTTAAATTTAAATGTTTGTTAAAGAAATATACCAATTACATTATTTTTTACTTCACTGTCGATTTTTTTTCCTAATATGGTATACAGCCAACCACTGTGAACTCTGCCCTTTTAAGCTTAAGGTTTTACTTCCTTCTTGTTTATTTTGCTTATTTGTGTATTTCTGTTTATTTTGTAATCACAGTTTTTATTAGAATGCTTTCATTTTATTTTTCACTGGTCTATTTGACAGTTCTTTGACGACTATTTTGTCAATAAGTCATGTTTTCCCATCGAGTTAAAATCTATGAAGAGGGAATCACGTGACTAAAAACGACCTCACTTCGGCCATATTGGTATGATCTTTGTGTCAGAATATTTTTAGTTTTATAATACTTTTATAAAAACTGTAATATTATATTGTGATAATGCATAATAATGGTTTCTTGTTCTCAACGTAGTTGTAGTAGCAGAAGCCATGTTAATAAAAAATCTTCGGGAATAACGTTCCATAGGCTAGTATGCAAATATGTATACAGTACAAGTAATGGCCCGTACTTCAGAAAATAAATTAATAGTTTAAAATCAACTATAAATTCATAAAAATTCTTATAAGTAAGGTAGATCCTATTCTTGAGAATACTCAAATAGCTTCATCCTAAATATCTTAAAATTTCTATTAACTACTGCAAAATAATTATTTTTATTTCTACACAGTATTTCCATTGTGATATTTGGCAAGATATTTAATTTTGTTTTTTTAATAATAGCTTTTCTAACTTTGTTAATTGAACTAAATTAAGTGTTAGTTAATTTGTATTTATCAAATATATAAGTTGTAAAATGAACGTATTTCTTTTATTTCATACCCTGTATTCATTTTACCCGTTAAATATTATTTATATTATTATCTTTTTCGGATACAACTTGTTATTTGACTCTATTAATTTATCTTTATGTATAATATGTCGTGTATTAAGTGTTTACTGCGGGATAAATAAATCTTAGTTTTTTAAAAATGTTTTAAAATAATCTAAAAACTTTTTTAGATTATGATTAAATCTTCTGAATAACTAGTCATATTTGTATAGTAGTTTTAATATTATTGAGTCAGGTCCTGATCCCACCGCCATATTGGTATTACCGTTAGCCATACCTGACTGACAAGGTTTTTAATACACACGTTAATATGCTCATAGCTTCTCCATAGATTCTAACTCGATGCGTTTTCCAGATTTTAAAATATAACTTTGTTTTAAAATATCAAAGGAGTTTGACACTGTAGATATTTTCACACAGTGATCTGAAAGATCTCTTGTATAGTTATAGATGTACGTATATTATATAGTTATATTTTATTCCAAAAGATCTAGACTTCTATGAAAGCTGTTTGCTACATGATAAACAGCAAGATTGTCTAAAAAGATTATCCATTCCAGATATTTATGGCATTCGATAATAAATTAAGTGTACATCGCTACAGATAAGGTTTGGTCGTTGACTCTTACATTTTCGCAAAATCTGCCTTTGTCAATTATACCCATTTTTAAAAATATCTGAGTGAGCAGACTCTAGTGATAACGACTATCATAAGCAGGCTGAATTAAGTTTTCTGGAGCTAAACCTGAACCGCTAGCGCTACCTGGAATATTAAAACAATTTATGAAACCAGAAAGATACACAACGTCATCCAAGAAAGGCAACGCATGTCCATCAAAATATTGGGACTAAATGAAACCAGATGGCCAGACTCAAACAAGGGTGAACAACAGATTTCAAATACCAAAATATACTATTCGGGAAATATTGATCCAACATCTAAATGGAGTAACAATTGTTGTTGATAAGAATTTATGTCAGTCAGTAACCTCTTTTATTCCTACCTTTGATAGAGTAGTTATAATTACGCTAAGAATTATCCAATATATATTAAATATACAAGATATGCAGCAAGTCCTGGATAATATAGAGCAAAGAGATATCACCATTATTATTAGCGATTTTAACCCAAAAGTAGGAGAAGGAAAAGTAGACGATATTGTTGGGAAATGTGAACTCGGTTTAAGAAAGGGGAAAAGAGGGGGCAGATTGGTGGAGTTTTGTCAAGAGAACAGTCTGATAGTTACTATACTTTAAATTACCTAACCGTAGACTCTACCCCTGGAGATCGCCTGCCAATAGTGATATCAAAGTTATTAGAAACTAGATAGATTATGATTTAATAAGAAAAAGGTGTGGGAACTTCATAAAATCAACAAAAACATACCCTGTGGCTGATGCAGCCACAGACCATATTGCGGTTGTTCTAACATTCGATCTTCAATTCAAAAAATTAACTGCACGTTGCAATAAGAATATGCAAATACAACGTTCATTTTTAACAGATTCATCTTTTTCTCTCAACAAACTTTTAAACACATAATGCTGAATCCAACGAAGGAGATTCTAAAGGTAAAGAAAAATAGTAACACAACAAGATCATGTACAAATGATGAAATACGGCAATTGATGAAATAGTGTAATTAAAAAGAACTTAATAGAATCCAAGGAAAAGTAGTATTCAATCAAGTGTGGGGAAATAGAAGTACTATTGGAAAGGGATGATAACTTTAATCTACATACTATGGTAAAAGAGCTGACGGACATCCAAAAAATAAAACACAGTAGTATCGTATTAGATGAAAAAGGTAACATTTTTCTTGATAACAAGAACAATAAAACAAGAAAATAGAAAGATGGAAACAATGCATACAGAAATTGCTTAAAAACGATAGGCAAACAGGAAATATAGAACTATGCAACAGTAAAAAAACTGGGCCCAGCATAACAAAAGAAGGAGTCATGCATACAATAAAATTGACAAATGATAATAAACATACAAGTCCTGACGAGATACCAGCAGAAATTATTAAATTAATCGCAGAAGATCGAATATATTAAAAGATTTGTATAACACCATATAAGACAAAAAAGCTAACGTTAGAGAATGCTGTGACCATCGAACCATCAGCTGAATGAACCACATTTATTATTCTGAAAAATTATACAACTTTAGATTTTTAGAAAACTGGATAGTAGTAGAAGATATTAGTAACACTCAGTTTGGCTTCAGAATCGCAATGGGTACAAGCCTTGTTTGCACTTAATGTATTGGCACAAAGACGTATGGATGTTAACAAACCTGTTTTCTTGATTACGACAAGGCTTTTGACAAATTCCTACATAATCACCTCCTACAGCTACTTCAAGATAAAAATCTGGATATGAAAAGTATTAGAATAATATCTAATACTAGAATAATATCTAATAATAGAAGTTTTCTTTAATCAAGTTGCGTCTGTAAAGGTTGGCAACGAACAATTAGAAGAAATAGAAATACAACGAGAGGTAAGGTCGGGATACATACTTTCTCTGGTGCTCTTAAACCTATATTTAGAAGAGATAGTTCAGAGTTCAGAAAGCACTAAAGAAAACATCAACTGGACTTTTAAAGAACATATAAATAACATCAGATACGTCGACGATATGTTAGTATTCGCAAAGACGGTTGAAGAATTGCAGCTTCTGATGAATAAGATAGTAAATAATAGCGAAACCTGACTTACTTTAAAAATTAAAAAGACGAAATTCATGGCAACGATAAAAGTACTTTGCAGCAATGATCATTCTGCAACTCAAACTACGAATATTGAGGTGTTATGTATCTTTTCTGAAGCCGTTCCGAAAATAAAACTTTCGGTATGATTTATTAAATCGAAAGTACCATTTTACACAACTCGTACCGAAAGTAGCTACTTTACACTTTCGGGACGATTTTGGGTAGCTAGTAGGCTTTAACAATAACATCAACTTTGTATTTTATTATGACAACGCTTGTCATATCTCAAAAAATAGTAAAAGTACTGACACGTCTAACACTAATTTCAATACTGTCATTTCTGCTAATATTCCTAACAATATCAATGTAAATAATTGTTATAATTGTGTTATTAATATTCATAAGCAGATTTTTCTCAGTTAATGTTGAATTCATGAGAGTAACTTTGTGTAAAGTGTTTAATAAAAGTTCACAAGTAAAGTTTATCCATATATTTTGGAACAATTTTAAAAACAAATTTAGTCGATTAGGTTAAGGCTATAAACAACGACGTTTTAAAAAGAATAAACAAGAAAAAAGAGATACTAAATACAATTAAAATAAGAAAATTACAGTATCTGGGTAAGGTGAGTGATGTTCTTTGCTGCAGATAATTATGCAACGAAAGATACTGGGCAGTAGAAGCATGGGCCGACGACGTATATCCTGGCTAAACAATTTGAGATAATGGTACAATTGGTTGAGCTATTTAGAGCAGCAATATCAAAGGCGAAGATAGTCGTAATGGTCGCCGACCTCTTAACCAACCCAATCAAC
Source organism: Diabrotica balteata (assembly GCA_918026665.1). Taxonomy (NCBI): domain Eukaryota; kingdom Metazoa; phylum Arthropoda; class Insecta; order Coleoptera; family Chrysomelidae; genus Diabrotica; species Diabrotica balteata. The sequence continues at coordinate 135,050,518 of OU898276.1, forward strand.
CAAAGAAGAGGAATTTCGTAAAACTTAATTGGAACAATCAAATACAGTTATAAAGGAACAACAATTAAATGAGAGTAAATAGTGAATTTCATCATTATCATCATTTTCAGTCCTATTCTATGCAGCTTGATGCCAGTTGACTTACGATCTTTTTGGAGTCCTCATCTACACCATCCCTCCATCTCAACATTGGGCTATCTCGTCGTCTAGTTCACTTAGGCTTTGATAATAAAATACATCGTGCAGGGTAGCTTTTATTTGCTCTGACTAGATGTCCCACGTCTCACAGCAGACGTCTACTTTTTATTTCAGTGACTATATCTCTAGTTTCGGCTAATTCTTTATACTTGTATAGTTCAAACTCATATTGACGACGCCAGATTCCATATTTGTTTATTGGACTTAATATTGTCCTCAAGGCTTTCCTATCAAAATTAAATAGCCTATTTTCATCTGTATTAAAAAGCACCCATGTTTCACAACCGTACAATAGAACTGGAAGTACATATTAAGGTTCTATATAATTACCACGATTGTCTTCCTTGTTAGGCAGTGGCGTCTAAAGTGTTTGATTAGTCCGTAGTAACTTCTAAGCGAGCGTTATTCTACGGTTTATCGCTTCTGATATTATGTTGTTGGTGTTTTTTACCATGCTTCCCAGATAAAAGAATTGTTGGAAAACTTCGAACGTCACCGTATTTGGGGTTAAGTTTTTTGTTAATGTTGATTCCTGGTACATTTGTTCTCTTAAAGAAGTACTTGAAAGCAGGATTCAACATTTTGATGATAGGGTCGAGAAGGATTCTTAAAAGAATTAAATGTATAAATTATTTTGGAAGAACAATAAGGCTCGGCACTGGTTCGTTTTTAGGTAACCACCTTTACTGGGAAATATTAAATAATGAACTAGTTAAAAAATTGATAAACTGTAAAAGAAAGAACTGAATTATCTGTTCTCCACTCTCTTGGTACTTATCTACTTAGACTACAGACATTAGCAAATAAAAAACCGTTTTTCGTGACACTCTTTGATACAGGAATCTAACAATTTCTTTTGATAAATTTGGTGATGACATTATTTAGTAAACAAAAAATGCAAAAAATTAAACGTTGTTTTTTTCTTATAAACAATATATAAATATAAATAGTGCAAGAAAGCTATTTGATTTTAAATATTAAAGGTGAAGAATGGTAAATTATATGAAAAAGATACACAATTTTGCTGAAAAATCATAGAAAATCGTTTAAAATAAAAGTTTGTAAAGTTATTGTTGTTAATTTGTTGCTTAATTATTGCGAGAATAGTTTCAAAAGTCGATTTTTTGAAAATTCTTATTAACTTTTCTAAAAATGCACAAAAAACTTAAATTTTAGGTGATAATAGAGACAATATCACATATATTTCGCTCAAGATGTTTCACTTAACGTTATTGCAAAATTGAAATTGTTTATTCCAGAAAGCTTTTATCTGTAATGTTATGATATACTGTAATTTCAAGATTATATACATTTAACACAGACGCATCAACATAAAGGAAGTTAATTTTTTTGTTCAAAATGTTGGCATTTTACACGAATTTTTGTAAAACATACAATGTCCTACAACCCTTAGAAGACAAGTTAGCCCTTTATTTATTTCTCTATTTGACTATTTCAAAAACTTAATTCATAAATTCAAATTTATAAAAGTCGCAATATCTCCGGTTCTAGTCAACGAAAATTAATGTTGTTTTTAGGTACTTCGTTGCGTATATTATAATGCCATTATAATCTATGATTATTTTCGCTTCAAAAAACATCAATTTTTGTTGATTTAAACCAGAGATATTGCGACTTTTATAAATTTAAAATTTATGAATTCAGTTTTTGAAATAGTAAAATCGCTTCGCTTTTAAACTCTTTCTTTATCTTTGGCGCATCATAGACGGCTCATTTTTACAGGAATTGTTTTTAATTTTTTTTGTTAAAACTTGAACTCAGAATCTTTCAAATTGTTTTTTTTTTGTAATTGCCTATTGTTTGTAAATAAAGCCCCAGTGGATTTTGAAGAAAAAAAAGGTTAACTCGGGTTTTAAGAGTCGTAGGACATAATGTTTTTTTTTAACTCATGTAAAATGCCAACAAGGCGAATAAAAAAAATAACTTCCTACATGTTATTGCGCCTGAGTTATTTTAATTCAGACAAGGTCTGAGGGTCAGCAACCACCCCTGTTGGGATTCTTACGTTGCCGTGCAGGATATCTGTTAAATAGTTTAATGTCATAATATATTTTCAACAATAATGTAACACACAACAAATTTTGTAACTTTTTGAGGGTTTTACCCAGATATTTAGTGGCTTGACTCGTGTATACCTGGTAATAATACACTGATGATGGACTTTTTAGTCCGAAAACGTTCTGTGATGTAGCCCGAAAGGGTCTTTTTTAATTATATACCTTTTATAAAGGATTTTTAAACAAAAATTTTGTGATTCGTGCACAGCCAACTACAGGAATTTTCACATTTTCCTTGTGGATTTAATTTAAATGGTTTATAAGCTTAAAATCACAGTACTTTTGTAAACCTATTTTACAATATTTATTTTAAACTTTTTAAGCGTTAAATCGTCAAGTTTGATAAAATAAGCCTTTATCTTCAATTTGATGCTTTCAGAATTCATTGGTTTATACATAACAATATGTTGTAGATAGAGGTAATAAAATCATATAACTTCTATCTCTATTTACATTCTAGAACCTTTCCTAGGCGCTTCTTGAATGTATATTTTGTATAGCCAGTAATCTTTCTAAGCTAGCAACCATTCTTTAAATAGTTCAATGCTTTAATATTGTACCTTTCTACTTTGAACTACGTGTATATAATTTATGTACAAAAATTGTATTTGTATTCATACACATAGATAATTAAGATTAGTCTGCTTGAAAAGAGATTTTTAATGAACTCCGTCCATTAAAACAAGTTATGTTTTACTGAGATTACTATTAATAAAAAAAACACAAAAAACAAACCCTTAAAATTCATAATAATCAAAAAAAAATTACAAGAAAATTACTATTCAAAAAAGTTTGGGTATCTATTAATAGTAGTACCAAAATTGAATCAGTTAAGCTTAAAATCGATTCTGTCTGGCCTAAATCCCTCAAGACGAGCCAAAACGGCTGTTATTATTTCTCACGCTAGTACATCATCAACACCAACATCTCGCGCAATGGTAGGAGGGTGGGAGGCGGTTCCAATTTTCCATTCATACGAATTCCAGACTATAGCAATAGCACACTAATAATCAGCTGATATGTGTCTCTCTCTTGGCAAGTCTTCGCCGGCATATTTGGTATGCGTGAAATTCCTTCGAGAGGACTGGCAACGTTGCCGTTGCTTGTGTGGTTGCCCAGACATCTTGGAAAAGAAACGAGATTCGATTGATGAACCGAAGGATGAATTGAAGGTATCGCAAATTGATAAAAGAGAATTTGAATATGACAGACATTTTTATAGAATTATTTTAGATTAGTTAAATACAATCCAAATGAGATTATTAATTGTATGTTTAAACAATATAACGGAACCCTATTCTTAAGTTTGAAACAGGAAATATTCGGTAACTGCCTAGTTGAAGAGGGAAAATTAGAAAAAACCAGAGTATTTAACCAATGATAAATCTATCCTAAGAAAGCGTATTGCAAAAGTAATTTCCTATAATTATAAAGTTTTCTTGTTTTTTTTTTCCAAGCATCTCTTATCTGAAGCAGCTGTTTGTAGAAAAGTTGGTGATCTGAAGACAGTAGATATGAAATCATACTTCAAGCGGACATCTTTTTATGTTCTGATACTCAGAACGTCAGTTTAACTATATCAGCTTGTCTAAGTTCAGCTAAAGTTTTACTTTTCTTTAAGACGTTAACCTGTACCGGTTCTTGAAGAACAGAAAATAAAGTTTTTAGCTTAACAAGTGTCGGATTCGGTGCTTAGATCATTATAGATGTAGTTTTGCTGATATTTAGGTTTGTAACGTTAATGTGCTGATTTGCTGCTCATTTTAGGTCCCAAAATCCATAATCAATGTTTGCTTTGCCCTCCGCACTTATCACATCATATTACCAAATGCTTCTCAAGATTCAGACCGCAATTAATAAGAAGGAGAAGACATGGGGCAATTTCGTTGGTTCCACGAGAAGATACTGGTTGGGTAGTCTGTCTCCCAAAATCCATAATTAATTTTTGTTTTGCCCTCCGCATTTATTACATCATATTACCAAATGCGTCTCAAGATTCAGACCGCGACTAATAAGAAGGAGAAGACATGGGGCAATTTCGTTGGTCCCACGAGAAGATACTCTCTCATGCTACATAAACATATAGGCGTTATTCGTATCACCAACATGAACTCCTAAGTTATAGCAAGATAACTGTGAGATATACAACATATCGCTATGGGTCAATGATAAAACAAACATGACCTACTGGAGATCCATAGATAACCAACACTTAGTGCTTACGGGATCCTGAGAGTCATTAGTATCTTCTTTTAACAATGTTCTAGACCTCTCTGCCTTAAAGTGATGAAGATCTAGTTGAGTTATCGCAGATACATTTGAAACATCCTTGACATTAATTTGTCAATGAATTTTGTCACATGTACTGTAGGTATCAACTCCTGGTCTGTGGACACTTGTAGGAAAATCCTTGATGAACACATGCCTATGAAAGTTATAAGTGACTATTATATCTGGGTACATTTGCAAAAAATGCTTTAAACAATCTGTGAATGTTTAGATCAGGGCTAATGTACTGCTTTGCGGATTTAGCTTGTGAATAATGACCAACATCCTTTTTTATTCCAATTTTATTACCATTAAACGACCAGATTTAGAAAACTTTTGAGCAGCCTGTCAAATAAGTTTCCTCTCCCTCTTTCATAAAGGTGCAGTCTCTCTTATGCAATTGTACATGGAATGGAGCTTATACAGAGCCAAGTGTATATTAAAATATTATTATATCAAAAGAGCAAGAATTGGAGAAGAACATTTAAAAAAATGTTAAATAACTACAAGAAGAATAAAACTCATGAAATTTACGTGATTAGAGTTGAAGATCTACAATAGTTCATTTATGACCTACAATATGTTATTTTATACTGCGTTAGCTGTTTAGACCAATTATATTTATTTATTATATAGTTATTTATATCTTTATAAATATGCTGGATTGTAGAGCTCTGGTATTTCAGAAATTAGCTCTATAATTCTAGCATCATTATTAGCTTGCATTTTTTAAATAAAAACAAAAATATAAAGTCTATACTAATAAGTTTTATACTATAAATAAAAAACACTAACCGTTATAATATTTTCAGTGTTTTGTGAATGGGACGCATGCTGTCGCTGCAGTGAACTGCTATCATATGCATTTGATGCAGCAGACACATGAGATTCCTTGCGTAGGACGCATAAATTTGTATATTATAGAGTTTATATTTGACGAGTGTATAGCGCGTCGCTTGCGTCGGACGCATGCGACAATCGCATAAGAGAGACTGCACCTAAACACGTTTCAACCAACTTTTTCTTGTCAACAATAACATGCAATCTTTTATCAATAACAGCAACGGCATCTTGAAATATGTTCTTAAATACCCGGACAAATTTTCCTTAACTGTTTAGAAGTGAGTAGCATATTGTTGCTTGACGTTGGCTGTCTTGCCCATCCAAACCAAGACGTCTTTCGTATGTAAAATCTTTACAATGCAACTTGTACTTGCATGCGATCTGCAAAAAAATACACAAGGTTTTAATGGAAAATCATTAGGTTTGTATTTCAAACATGTTCGTTGTAATATTTCTTTGGAGCTACCTTAGTTAGTTTTTACGATTTGTATGACACTCAAACTGATTTTAAGTGTTTCTGCTCACTATCAAATAAACCACTGTATTTACGTATTTACGTCTTCTAACTATTATAACCTACAACAAAAGCACACAACTGACACAGGCATATGTCTAAAGATAGTGACATCTGAACCGTTAGACTTACAACCCTTTCTAAAAAAAAACGATGCCGTACATACTGCCACCGACATTAATGGAAAGGTCCTGAAACAATTTTAATGCTGGCAATTTTGAAAAAGACACGTTTAGCACTTTCTAAGTTTTACTCTTCAAATCAGATAAATATTCATGAATTAATAAACCTTCTTTCCATTATTTTTATTTTTGTATTATTTTTTTAAGTTTGCTGCCTGAGCTCATTTTCGCTATGTTATGTTGATACTGGTTAACTTACTTTTATGCTATTTCTTGTGTTGATTACTTTCTCTTATTTAGTTTTACCCTAATAATTTTATTAAACCCGTTTCCATATTATCTTCCTGGTTATTCTTTTAAATCAGAAATGTTATTCGAAACTAGAATGGAAGGACTAAATACGGAGTTTACGAAATACTATACAAAAAAGAATATCAGAGAAGAATGCTGGGAATTAAATATTAGAAAACCGAGGAAAGCTTGACGAAATTTAAAAATAACATAATTAACGCAGCAACAGTATCACTTGGAGAGAAGAAAGTAACGAACACTAACATACCAAAAAAGAAAACTCCATGGTTAAAGAGGAAGGGAAGACAAAAAGGGAAGAAAAGAACACCCTTTTAAGAACACAGAACACAACAAACACAACAGGCATACAACCACTATAAACGAATCAAAAATGAAACGAATAGTTTAGTCAGACGAATAAAAAGGGAACACTGGTAAAGCTTCTTAAAACAGATGGATCACGTCTTCTACAGAACACAAAATTAAATATTGAGAGTGATCAGAAAACAATGAAAAGAGATAAACAAACTAATAAAAACCAAACACATTCAGAAGGAAACATTGGCAGACTACTTTCGATCCCTATTTTCTAAAGGTAATGATAATAAAACACCAGAAGTATAGACAAACGAAGCAATAAATATTGAGAAGTAAGAGAGAAATTAGTGGTAAACGCATTAAGGAAGTTAAAGAATGGAAAATCAACAGGGCATCACACTATCTAGCTACGGAAAGCTCTAAACAAAAGTGAGAAATCAAGTGAATAGAGCCCCAGGTTGACTGAATGAAACAATATGGAGAAATAAAATATCGGGAAAAAATTGATAGGCAGAATTTACAAAACATTCATCAGACCAGTAATAACATACGAGGCAGAGACAGAAACTTATACAGAGAGAACAAAAACAGCAGAGATAAAAACACAAAAAACACAAAAAAAATTGATGGCCAAAACACTGGGACAGAGCTAGAAGTACGGATATACCACGTAGATGCAAAGTGGAGAACATCAAGGACTAGATAAGAAGTAGAAGCGTAGAATGAAACTATCATATAAGCGGAATGACAATAAATATAGTAGTAAAGACGGTAAGAGACGGTTCTCTGATAGGAAAACGATCAGTAGGAGGACCACGAAAACGATGGATCGGCATCAATAAGAACAATGCCGTATTGTGTCAAATTTCTAAAAATGGAGAAAAAATTTTCCGAAAATAAAAATTTTTTCTTGTTGCTGGTGCCAATATTTTTGTACGGTATTAGGTCGCAGGTCATACCGTATTCTAAATGCCGTACAAATATATTGTCAAAAAAGTCCTCCTTCCTTGAGTGGTAAGTTTATCTTACCTGTGACTCACCTGTACCGTTCGGCTGTCGGTCCCAACTACATAAGTAGTTGTTGATACTAAAATCTGACTCAGAAGGTTACACAAATGGAAGATGTACAATAAACCCCCAAATCCACATTAAACAGTAACTTTTTCGGGATGCATTGGATGATGCTCTTGGATCCTATCTGGATTGTCCCAAATTCAACAATTCTATTTGTTAGTATACCCATTTATTTAAAAATAAATGGGTATACTAACACCGCTGAAGATGGTTTTTCGATAAAAATTGGGGTCAGTTACCAACTGCGCCAAAGCTCATTCAGCGAACACACGTCGTTGTTTATGGTCGTCTATAGATTCTCCTGTACATTCTTATGGACAACGGCGATGTTTTCGGTAGATCTTGAGTTTTATAGACATACGGGTGTTTTCTGATTATTATTGACACAACAATTTTATCATGTGCACGTCTTTCTGTACGCTATATCCATCCATGGTGATGTGGCAAAACAGATTGAATAAATGACAGTCAATTTGAAAGATGAAGCCTTAACAAGACGGCCACTTGTTCTTTCGGTGCCTATCCGTTCCGGATGTTGGCGATCAGCATGGCTATCCTAACTTTGTTTACAGCTATCCGGAATATTCCCGTTGGAGACGTATTAATCCACGTTTTCATGTATTAAAGCCAAGATATTCTTCTTATTTCTGGTCCTCTCTTTCCAAATACCTTAAAGTATGCCATAAGTAAGTTGCAACCAGCCATATTTCTGTTCGTTTCTCATAAAATGGCCAAGATATTTCGAGTTGCATATATTTTATTAAACATAGTTGTTATCCATTTTATTCCCTGATTATGGATAAATTTTGGGAATTCGACGGGAATCCTGTTTGACATTCCTTATCTTCAATGGTGATGTATATTTCATCTGCAGAAGTTACTTCTACATATGTTCCTTCCAAGTGTCTAGTTCCTTTTCCATATTTAATAGTGGTTTGTCTTGGTTATCTGCTAGGTTTGTATAAGCCTGCAGCTTCTTTAACATTTTTAACATATAAGTCCCTATTGGAAGACGCATTATCTGTGTTTTTATGTTTATGCTCAGGGGTCTATCCCCTCAAATAAAGTTCACTTGTTTAATTGTAATTATTTTTTTAATAATTTTCCAGCGCTTGTTTAATTCCTTCTTCTGTCGGCGCTTTTTTTTCATTATCATTAACTCCTGCTAATTGTATTTAGCTTTCCCTTTGATGATTACTCGTTCATCTTTTATTTTTACCGTCTTTTTTATTGTTGTGAGGTATTCTATTATCGCGGAGTTAATCCAGACCGGCTATGTATCGTTTCTGTAGCTTCCTGATAGTGTAACTCGATCATCAGGGTCCTGTGCACTCGTTATTGGATCACCTGCAAAGCTTAATCTGTATAAGTATTTATTTTTCACTCGCATCCCAATTCCTTCGCAGTTTTTCTTCACAAGACGAGTACTATTTTTAATTGCTCTACAAGCAGCAACTCATCCACAAAAAATCAAGGATTTATCAAGTTAATTTACTGAGCAACATCCTGACGTAGGTATTCTATTCAGTAGAAATGAGCATTTTTCCTAATTCGATAATGTCTACAATGTTAAGCAATCGATACAACTATATGTGTATTAAGTTTTAAACAAAACACTGATATGCAAATTAAAATTCCTGATTACCGACCATTGTGTGGTGTTGCTGTGGTATTTTAGTAAATTACGTTATGTACGTATGCTACCTTAACTGAATTAAGTGCAACGATTCGTTGCAATTTAGTTAACATGTATAGGATGTGGTTGAATCATTATAGAGTTGTAAAAGTTGTAGTCGCGTATTAATCATGTTTGTATTTTTAAATCTAGATTTTATACTATTAAATTACTATATAAAAATAAAGTATATATAATAATGAAAGGAAGGATATTTATAAGCATTTAATTAGACAATTATTCTCTAAGCACAAATAATAGGCCGTTTGAAGGTTACATCGCATCAGGAGTCTCTGACAAAGTTAAAAAAAATCCTTCCTACTTTTAAAATTCGTGTGGCGAAAAATACAGGTGAGGAATAGAGGAATGTATCCCAGAAAGGACGTGTATTATTATACCCTACTATTATACATACTATATAGTATTAGACCCTACGAGATATAGTAAACTGATTACCAGCGTCCTTTGGAGATAGGTAAACTCATCACCACAGATAGGTAAAAGCATCACCAGCATTTTTGCAGCAAGGCGCTGGTTTCTAATGCGGAATATTGCCTGTTACTTTGTTAGACTTATCGTTTATGTGGTAATTTATTAAATTCAGAAATTATTTAAGCAAATTGCTTTAAAATCGATATTAATATCAGGTGGCTTACGCTGTGGCCTATTAGACGTATCTGTCCATTTAAACGGTTTTGAGATCTGAAAAATGAGTTGCATAGATTTTCGAGAGTAAACTTTATAATCAAATATTTATTAAAAACAGTTGGAAAAATGGGAATGAAAGGATTCGCACGGATTTGTGGTGAAACGTATATCGCTTGACTAAGATGCCCAAACAATTAGAGGGAAAAGAGGCTCATTTCTTATATAGTTCTCTACCATATAATCGGCCATTTTCAAAAATAAAGGCAAGTTAGGGATATCCGCATGAAATCGTTGACAGAAACAATGGCCGACTCGTTCTGATCCAAAAATGGCAAGTCAAATAAGTGGTCCAGCCACTTGCCTTTGGAATGTCCCTTCTTGTAAGTGGTTACCAAACCAAGTTTTTGCATTTTGCGAAACCAATTTTGAGTCAAGTTAAATAAACACTCAATTCGCTTCACAGATCTCCGGAAAATAAACATTCCATTTGACCCTAGGTTGATGGAAGACCGAATAAATTGGAAAAAAGTTGTACAGTCAGCCAAGACCCACCCAGGGTTGTAGCGCTACGTGATGATGATGAGGATGATGATTAAATATACTTACCAGTTGTATATTTAGCCCTTTCGTTGAACAAGTCCACAAAAAGCAATTTGATTTTAGAGTCTTTAGAAATTAAAATTTGAAATTATTGATAGCTATTATTTTTCGTCAGCGTTGGCTCAAAACGTAATCAATGAGCAGTTCACTGCATACGTTAAAGGAAGAAGGGCAAATGAAGAGAATTTTTTTTTTTTTTTTTTTTTCGTATACCTTTAGTAAGCTACCAATACAATTTTGTGGAATTCCCAAATAAAAACCAAATGAATTGCATTTCCATTTAATACATTTATTTTAGATTTATTCTGTCAAATTACCAGATCTTAGCGGTGTGCAAGGGGTTTATGGTCTATACCTGCCGCGTGGTGCAGGCCAGTGATGAGTTTACCAATCTTTTAGGGTATATTTTAAAATCCCTACTTTAATGGTGGTGATGAGTTTGTACTATGTAGGAGGGAATTTATGCTAATTGGTGATGAGTTTACGTGTACCCTCTAGAAATGGGTGTTATTTGAAAATCAAATACGCGACGTGGATTAAAACTAGAAAACAGTAGCGTAAACTATTGGGTCTACATGAAACTACATCTACTAAACATCTACATGTACTTCTGAAAGCACCAAAAGGAAGAAAATGTTTATTTTATCAAATTAAATCATCTAACAATAAAAAGGTTATGTTAAATATTGTAAAATAGGTTTGCAAAGTACTATGATTTTAAGCTTATAGGAAGTTATTTTTTTTTATTCACCATGTTGGCATTTTACACGAATTCAAAAAAAAACATAATATCCTACGACCCCTGAAACCCGAGTTAACCCTTTTTCTCATTGGCTTTGTTTACAACTAATTTAAAACACATATTTGAAAGATTAAGAGTTCAAGTTTAGACAAAAACGATTCTTGTAAAAATGAGGAGTCCATGATGCGCCAAAGATAATATGTTTAAGGCAAAGCGATTTTAATTTTTAAAAACTGAATTCACAAATTCAAATTTATAAAAGTCGCAATATCTCCGGTTCTAGTCAACGAAAATTGATAATTTTTTAAATTTAGGGTACCTCGTGGCATAGATAAAAAAATGAATTTAACTAATTTGTGAATTGTTTCGGACGGACATATTACACGTGGAGAGAAATACACCTTGCTCCAACTGATTATGGAGGGAAAGATCCTATGAAAGAGAAGCATAGGGAGATGTCATGGCTGCGCAACCTGAGAGAGTGGTACGGATGTACATCAAATGAACTTTTCAGAATAGCCGTCTCAAAAGTCCGAATAGCTATGATGATTGCCGAACTCCGTCGAGAAGATGGCACTTGAAGAAGAAGAAGTGAATTGTTTATTTAATCGTGAAATTTATTTAAACAATTTAAAATAAATATTTATTTTTCAAAATTTTTAAACACTAAATCACTAAATTTTACAAAACTTTTTACTTGAAAATTAAATTAATACTTGCTAATTCTTGAATTATCCCTATTATTGTTACAATTACTTTTTCTCGAAAACATTATTTGTTTTTAACTTGTGTTATGTGTTTAAACAAATTACTCTATTAAACAAACAATTCACAAATTAACTAAATCCATTGATTAAAAACCCAAAAATTAAATTAAAAAATCCATCTTTTGTCGTTGATTAGAACCGGAGATATTGCTGCTTTTATAAATTTGAATTGCTAACTCGGGTTGTGAAAATCGTAGGACATTGTATTTTTTTTTTAATTTGGAAAGGGTTGGTTTATACTAACGTTGTAGATAAAAGCTTCCTGAGATAAGCAATTTCAATTTTGCAATAACTGCTTAAGTTAATACTTTTCAAAAAATAGACTTTTGAAGCTACATAGTTCGTTGAGATAAGGTTGTTAATGAGCTTTCAAAAATATCAAAATATACAGGCTGTTTCACTAAAAATAAAGATTATGAACTATGCCAGACTTGTGTGAATCACCCTGTACATTTAAATTTTAAAATCGGATATTTATATATAGTTAAAGGGTCTCAGAGTTTTATAATTTTATAAAATAAGGACATAAAGCCATTTATTTTACAAATTGTTTCCACACTGTATTATATATAGATAGGATATATACCATAGGATGGTATCATAGTATCATTTGCACGTAAAATAAATGCATTATTTTAAAAATTTCAGCGTTCACCGTCAAAGCGCAGCGCCCAGCCTCGAGCCAGGTATCGGACCATAGACTTGGACTATAGTATTACTTACTTACTTACTTATTCCGTGGCGTTACAACCCTTCGTGGGTTTTAGCCGACTCGACAACATGCCTTCACTGTTTTCTGTCTTGAGCAACCACCATCCAATTCTCCACGCCCATAGTGCTTAGGTCTCCTGCTACATTATCTCGCCACCGGAGACGAGGGCGTACGCGTGATCTCCTTCCAGTTGGGACTTCCTCCCTCACCAGTCTTACTGTTCTTTCGTCAGAATGTCTTCTGAGGTGTCCTGTCCATTGGAGTCTTCTGGACTTTATTTCTTGTATGATGTTGGCGTCTGAGTAAAGTTCTTCGAGCTCTTTGTTATTACTTATCCTATATTGTCCTGATTCTTCATCCATCATAGGAGCAAAGATCTACCTTAGGATTTTTCTTTCTCAAACACATAGTCTCTCTTCGTTTGCCTTTGTTATTGTTTCGCTTCCATACATCACAACGGGTCTTATGATTGTTTTATAGACCTGTATCTTCATACGTTGTGTTATTTCTTTTGATTTTATAAGTTTTTGGAGGGCAAAAAGACATCTGTTGCAGGCCTGAATCCTGTTTATTTCTTGTGATTCTTCTTGTGATATGAAATTTTATTTGTTTTCTGTTCAGCTGGCTTTTTTCACAGAAATAGTCTATTTTGAACCGGTGTTACTGCAGCCAGTTGGCTTACTATACCTTATGGCTTATTATAGATTATGTCATCCATTCTTTTATGATACCCATTCCAAGATTCTGGGACCTTGTACCAACTTATACAGGTTTAGTGAATGGGTACCATATGTTTTTGGAGATACTTGGTAGTCTCATAAAATACTTACCGCCTTCGATATAATTACCTCACAGTTATGCAAGATATGGTTGACTATTTTTGGTTATCTGCTACAGAGTGTGAAGTTTTGGTCGCAGACGATGCTTTTTTTTTCTAATAATTCTCTGACAAGTACATGAGATCTTTCATTACCGTATAGTCTAACAATTTTCAATAGAAGTTATCAATTTTGAAATACATAATAGCACAGTTTTTATGATGATTACAACTGTCTTTCTCCAGGACTGTTCAAAACAGAAAAATTATAAACATCGATAATAAACCGCCAGTCTGTCGAGTTCCTCTCGGTATTAACACGCTAACCTAGAGTGTTAATAGCGGCTTATTATTAGGTATTGTAAGAGCCCCCATGGCTGCTTGAATATCTTTGCATATATTGATCCGCTTCAGTTTGAAAGCGATCATGTTAATTTCTACTTGAAATACAGGGGTATATTCTTCTAGTGGAATAGAAATGTTCAAAATTCCACCAATACCGAATATTCTTACGCCTAAGTCTTCTGCTGTTTTAGACTTGTATGTGTACCAGGTCAAACCTTGAGGTCTTGGACTAGTGTTTTCTTCGCCCTATCTCTCTCTGGGCTAATGTCCACTTAAAAGCTACTTTAGTTCTATATCTGGGTACTATATTATGGTCAAAATCATCATCTCTTCACTATCCCTAATTTCATGTATGGTATTACTATGATGTATATTCATCCCAGAATGATCTCTTTCATACTCGTTTACTGTATGGTTTTTTATCTTTAGTACCGTTAAATACATAACACTTGAATAAATATTCACAAAACGACAATGTTTTGATATATCGTTTGACTATTAAACTGGTCCTCGTGACTTTGGCAGGTCAGCTATATATAAGCTCTCTACCAATGTCCGATATACCTCTTATTTTGTCCTTTGTAAACTCTGGTTCTTGTATCAAAGCTTGATCTAACCTTTCCATAGCAACATTAAGTAGTGCCGAAGCTGCCTTACCATGAGGGAAGTTCGAATGCAGGACTCTAATTGAAGCCATCGAGGCATCTGATGGTTTTGAAGGATACATTCATAGAATACGTTTGAAATGAACAACCCTTAATGCGTTGTAGAAGACCGTCGATGGTGTAGATTAGGATTTGTGTACCCTTCTTGATCTTCGGATTTTTTAACAACCAGTCTTTGTGTTAAGGTCTTTATTTTGTTTTAAGGTCTCTTTCTCGAGAAAGTTGGGTATTTTTCTTGACCATAGAGTACTTGTGTTTATTATTGCGGTCTACTATATTTACGTTTACTCGTTACTACTACCACATTCTAAGTATCTCGATGGTATCTGTGGGACACCGCCACCCTATATTTTTTTGTGGCTTTGCTACATAAGCTAATTTGCTCGTCAGAGATTCTTTTTAGGAGTTCTCCCGAAGTCTCTTTTTATCGTTGGGTTTTGCCGGTACCCCCGCATTGGTTTTATGCGGATGTTTTATGGTCCATGACCCAGCAGCCATTTTTGATTCGCTGTTCATCTTTGTTTGTTGGACTCCAGAGAGGTGTTCTTTATTACTTAACGCAGAGTTTGGTTCACTCGGAACACCTTTTGGCTGAGTATTTGGGGCAAATACAGAATCAATGACTGAAGTCACATCTCTGATCGTTACCGTTGTGTTCATAATTATAAGCTCAGAAAAGTTATTCATTTCTGAGTCCCCCTCTGAGCTAAGCTCTTTCATGTTTTTTAGTCTCGTTTGTCCCAACTCTTTCCCTTCGGGTTTAGAAAGGCTATTTTGGAAGCCTAAACGAAAACGACTATAGTTTTCTGTCCTTCTGGGTTGCACGAAATTTGTAAACGATTTACAAATTTCAACAAGAGCTTTCATCATCAAGATCATTCTCAGCGTATTCTTTCGATTATAATGTAAGCTCCCTTGCATAGTCGTTCTTCATTTGTGTTCACGATTTTCTAATATTCGCTTTACGTTTACACCATAGTATCATCTTAAATTTGCACGTCTTCTTGGTCTCGTGATGCCTCTTGGATATCAAAGTTTAATTCTAGTTTACCACCTAGTGTTAGTTCCTCTCGCTAAATGCCCCGCCCACTGCCATTTTAATGATTTAATTCTATGCATTACATCAATAACCTTGGTTTTCGGTCTCATGCATTCTACTCTTTTTCGATCTCCCGAGCATACATCGCTCCATTGACCTTTGAGTGACTTTGAGTTTGAGTACCGTTATTATCTCTTTCTTTAGTGTCCAAGTTTCGTAGCCGTATGTCATGACTGATAGTATACACTCTTTTCGTCAGGTAGATATAACTGCATTTCTATCAAAGGATGGCCACGGCAGTTTCATTCTTCTACTGATTTCTGGGAGTAAGGAGCCAGATTTATGTATTAATTGTCCAAGGTACACATACTCGTCTGAGGCAAGCTCAAGTGTAGTATTTTTTATTAATACATCTTGGACATCAACTAGCTCGTTGTACATCTATCTATCCAAAAGAAAGTTTTTATTATATTATATTCACTATATAATTATATACAAATTTTACTTTTCGAGAAATCTCACGAAGGGTTCTTTGTAAGCGTAGAGAATAGATCGTAAAGTTAATCGTAAAACGCATACTCCGCCGAACACTTTCAAAGACTTTTATTAGCAATAATAATTTACGGGGGCAATTTTTCACTTATTGTGGGAACCATCTTGGTATTTGCTTACGCCTAAGCATCAACAGTCTTCTTACACATTTTTTCTCTTGAATGTTATTCAAAACACAAACTTTCTTAAAATGTGTGTTTTATGGTAACCTAGCAATATTACTAAGAGTTTTACCTACACTCTTTTTTAATATTGGGTTCTTTCTGTTCGGTCTCGTTATTACATCAGTTGGAGAAACTTATCGTTGGTGTGAGATTTTTTATTACCTGATTGTTAGAAAGGATTCCAAGACTTAAACACACTTTCAAGCTACCCGTATGTTCTTAGTTGTTTAACAACGAACATCAAAACAATACAACAAAACCTATTGAAATATATATATATATATATATATATATATATATATATATATATATATATATATATTGTTATGCTATTTAAATTGTATTATTTTGCTTATTTAAAAAAAATCCTGTCTATATTTATTAAATGATCTAATCTCCAATTAATCACAATAAATCAGCATTAATTAATTACAATCTCAGGCTATTTAACTTGTACTATTTACCTTTGATCGTGGATTCAAAATATTTTCCAATTGGCTTCCTAATTGGGATAGGTAATATGACCTGAATAAAATACACAGAATTTCAACTGAAGTATATGTGAGATGTCCTTTATTTTATTGAAATTTTATATAACAATCAATCCTTTAATATTTGCAATACAATACTTTAAATATATGAGAAGTTGTTTTCTATCATGGACCCAAATGTTATTTTACATTGATTTTTAATATGTGTTATAACTAAGCTCTCTTTATAATTTTTTTCTTTAAATGATCGCAAAATTAACTGTCTCTATTATTTATTCAATTTATTTAATTAATAAATGAAAACCACACTCCTGCTCTAATGAAAATTGACTGACCTTTCGTTATCTGCCGTTGCAATTCTATGGCCACGCCATAAAAAAAAAACCTTTCTCTGCTTCTGCTCCTATTTTGGTCCAGAAGACGTACACCTTTCTCCTATCTGTCCTTGTATCTGCAACCCAACAACTCGTGTAATTCTATGCAGCCTCCTTTTGAACCAATCTCCGCGCCTGTTTATAACTTCAAATGTTTCCGGCTTCGTCTGATATTAATATTCTTATAACCTTTTGGTTTTTCTATCTCTCTGTACCCGTTCCTCACACTGATCAGCTTTTACACAGCAAATAAACACACCCGGTAAATTACGTCTTCGGGACTTCAAAAAAACACAAACCACAAAGCTCCTTCCTTCTTGGGCGACGAAAACTGACTAACTCCTTTCCTCTCTCCTATCTCATAGCCAAAACCACCCCTCCTTGCATTCAAAAATTGACCAATAAAAATCTTCTACCTCTGTGACGTATATCGTTATCAACCAACTCTCTCTATTAAAACGTCATTCGGGTAATTCCAGAAAACAACATTCTTTAATTATTCTAACTAAATCTATCTGCTTTACAAATATTTCTTACTAATAGCTACAAACGATACCTGTTTCTCAATTCAATGTCTTTTGTTAATAAACTTTTACCGATATAATCTTTCGGGGGGAAAAACCACCGCACATCCCGGTCTATTGTTTAAACACTTTCTATATACACTTTTATTACGGGTAAATCCATTTCACAATAACCGACTTATTTAAGTTTCTTATCGATAATATTTGAAAGTCTTGTCTCTGAGGCCTAATGAACAATTCTTTGAACAACTTAAAATACATATTTTGTCTTATACAGGATGTTTGAAAATTTATATGCCCGTGTCTTTATGAAATATCAATAATTTTAATTTTTATTTAAGTAATAAAATTTGTAGATCGGTTTTTTATTGCTTATGGACATTCAAAAGTACAACAAATCCCCGCCTTTGCAATCGATAAAATTTATCAATCTATGCAACTAAATTTTCTCGAGGCAAACTAAAACGCACTTCCTGTATGCTATCTGTACTTATGCTACGTATTTTGTGGCCACTCGGTTTTCCTTATTTATCAGCGTTTCATAGTCTCTTAAAATTTTACGCAAATCATTTTCTTTGCCTTCTCCACATATCAATTTTTTGTCTCTCCCATCAAATTCTTCGCACATATTCACCGTGTACTCCGTGTCTTTTTCAAACACCACTGTCTCCATTGTGTCCTCTTCATTTTCCTTTGTTTTTTTTTTCTGTTGGGCTCGTCTCTTCTTTTGAGGAATCCCATATGTTCTTTTCAACTGAATCCTTTTCCTTTTCTTTCATTTCCTTTGTTTCTTCTTCTGTTGGGCTCGTCTCTTCTTTTGAGGAATCCCAAGTTTTGCTTTCATTTCTTGTCAAAATCTTTCCATCTTCTTCTCCTGAGCTCATCTCATCTTTTGAGGAATCCCAGGTTTTTTTTTTTTTTTTTTTTTTTGATCTTTTTCTGACCTTTTCCCCTCTTTCTTCCTTTTCCTTTCTTCGTCACCAGGTTCATTTCCACCGTTTGTTCTTTCTCTGATTCGTCCATAATTTGTTTCTCTTGTTCCTTATCCTGTTCTTCTTCTTTTTCCTTTGTTATTTTCATCGTATTGGTTTTGAAGTCGATCACTACATGTTTTTCCGTTAATTCGTCAATGCCTACAATCATGTCATGTGACATATTCGGCATTATTACACATTGAAGTGCATACATATTTTTTTTCAATCGTACCATTACTCGTATACCTTCATTTATTGTTGCCAATGTCCGTTTATTTGCGCCCACTAAATTCACCCTAGGTATTTTATAAATTAGACTTGTTAAATTTACTTCTTCGATTAATTTTCTGTTGACCAGTGTTATTTCAGAGCCTGTGTCTATCATAATTTTAATTGGTTTCTCATTTATAAATCCATCCACAAATTTTAAATTAACTCCATTTCTCTTTTCATTGTTTCCTGCCAGTTTAATAAATTCCTTGGGGTGACAAAAAATTCCTGTTTGTTTCTTCGTTTTTAGTGAGCGCCTTCTTGAAAACACGCCTGTTGTTCTTCTGTGTTTTCTCGCCCGTCATCTTCTCTCTCATATTCATTTTCTTCTCTTTGCATATTATTTATTTCTCTTCTGTTCTCTTTTGGTCTATTATTTCCGTATCGGTTACCGCGAGATTCCTGTTCATTCCGTGGGTTATTGTATCTGTTTCCTTGGAATGGGCGGTTATTTCTACTCTGATTTTCCCGATCCCTGTTTTCATTCCATCTCTGGGTTCTAGGTTCATAATTCTCTCTTCCGTTCGGTCTATTTTCGTATCCCCGTCTAGGTATGAATTCTCGTCTTGTATAATCTCTTCTAAAATTTTGACCTCTATCTCTATATTCTTGGTTTTCTCTTTGTCTATAATTTTCTTGCAGTCTTCTTTCTCTTCTTTCATGCCTACGTGATTCTCTCATTTGCAAAAATTGACATAAGCTGTCAATGTCCTTGTAATTTTGTAGATTTATGTGGTCTTCCAAGGTATCTTCAAAGTGTCGCGATATCAACTCTACCAATTGTTCTGATGAATAATTATATTGCAAATGTTTTGCATTATTATAGAGTTGTAATGCGTACATCTTTTCTGATACGCCCATCCTCTTATGGTATTTTCCATTTTGTAACTCTTTATTTACTTGTAGTTGCTGGATTTTTCCCCAGAAATAATTTAAGAATCTTCTCTCAAAATCTTGCCAATTGTCAAATTCTTCTTCCTTGCTGACAAACCAAAGATTTGCCTCTTCTTTGAGATGGTTTCGGATGGTTTCCTTTGCTGTTGCAAACGGTCCTATGTATGTGACTTTTTTCTTTAGGTTATTTATAAAAGGCACTGGGTGTAGTTTCCTTATATCCCCGCCAAATCGTACTTTAACGTCTTCTGTGCTATGTACGATAACTTCCTTTCTTTCTACTCCTCTTATCTCCATCTCTGCAATTTGTTTTTCATTTTGCTTAAGTTTCCTTTCCATTTCTTTCCTGACTTCTAGTAACGCCATTTCAAATTTTTCTTCTAACTGTTCCAGTTCCTTT
This sequence comes from Diabrotica balteata, assembly GCA_918026665.1. Taxonomy (NCBI): domain Eukaryota; kingdom Metazoa; phylum Arthropoda; class Insecta; order Coleoptera; family Chrysomelidae; genus Diabrotica; species Diabrotica balteata. The sequence continues at coordinate 135,070,877 of OU898276.1, forward strand.
TTCTGGACAGCCTTAATATCCTTCATTTTAGTTTCCATTTCTTCTCTCTGCATCTCTAGTTTCCTCTCTGTTTCTCTAACTTTTTCTAAACAGACTTTTACTTCATTTTCATATTTGTCCAAACGCTTTTCCATTTTTCTATCATTTTCTTCTAATTTCTGTTCTATTGCTTGTCTTGTTTTCCGTTGGTTTTCTTGTATTTGTTGTGTCTGTAATTGCATCATTGCTAATAATTTTTCTAACATCCCTGTTTCTTTTCTTTCCTCTATTATTGTAACATTTCCTTCATTATCCGATCCTTCTTCAAACATTGTTTCCTCTTCTCTGTTATCCTCCTTCCTTTCTTGCATTTTGCTTTGACTCCTTGTGGTCGACATGTTGTTTTTGTCCCCGCCAAATATAAAATTCTACTGGTCTGTTGCAACAAACGGGACTTTTCTTGTTCAAATGTAATAACTCTTGAGTACGAGTATCAAATTTCAATATCCCACAAATAAATCAAATGGTAAAATATCAAATGTCAAAATCAATTAAATAAATCAAGTATGGTAAAATTATCAAATGTAAATATCACACAAATAAATCAATTATGGTAACCTCTAAATTGTCAATATCAAGAATAAATTAATTATGGTAAATTGTATCTTAAAAAAAAAATATAAATCTTCAGTGTCCTCAAATTTTACATAATATTTCACTTTATCCACGGCATATAAACTTTCAAATATCTGCTCGTCTACTCCTATCCTTTCAAATTTGCCAACTAGAAATATTTTTCAAAGCTTTACACGTTGGGGGCCATTTTGTTATGCTATTTAAATTGTATTATTTTGCTTATTTAAAAAAAATCCTGTCTATATTTATTAAATGATCTAATCTCCAATTAATCACAATAAATCAGCATTAATTAATTACAATCTCAGGCTATTTAACTTGTACTATTTACCTTTGATCGTGGATTCAAAATATTTTCCAATTGGCTTCCTAATTGGGATAGGTAATATGACCTGAATAAAATACACAGAATTTCAACTGAAGTATATGTGAGATGTCCTTTATTTTATTGAAATTTTATATAACAATCAATCCTTTAATATTTGCAATACAATACTTTAAATATATGAGAAGTTGTTTTCTATCATGGACCCAAATGTTATTTTACATTGATTTTTAATATGTGTTATAACTAAGCTCTCTTTATAATTTTTTTCTTTAAATGATCGCAAAATTAACTGTCTCTATTATTTATTCAATTTATTTAATTAATAAATGAAAACCACACTCCTGCTCTAATGAAAATTGACTGACCTTTCGTTATCTGCCGTTGCAATTCTATGGCCACGCCATAAAAAAAAAACCTTTCTCTGCTTCTGCTCCTATTTTGGTCCAGAAGACGTACACCTTTCTCCTATCTGTCCTTGTATCTGCAACCCAACAACTCGTGTAATTCTATGCAGCCTCCTTTTGAACCAATCTCCGCGCCTGTTTATAACTTCAAATGTTTCCGGCTTCGTCTGATATTAATATTCTTATAACCTTTTGGTTTTTCTATCTCTCTGTACCCCGTTCCTCACACTGATCAGCTTTTACACAGCAAATAAACACACCCGGTAAATTACGTCTTCGGGACTTCAAACAAACACAAACCACAAAGCTCCTTCCTTCTTGGGCGACGAAAACTGACTAACTCCTTTCCTCTCTCCTATCTCATAGCCAAAACCACCCCTCCTTGCATTCAAAAATTGACCAATAAAAATCTTCTACCTCTGTGACGTATATCGTTATCAACCAACTCTCTCTATTAAAACGTCATTCGGGTAATTCCAGAAAACAACATTCTTTAATTATTCTAACTAAATCTATCTGCTTTACAAATATTTCTTACTAATAGCTACAAACGATACCTGTTTCTCAATTCAATGTCTTTTGTTAATAAACTTTTACCGATATAATCTTTCGGGGGAAAAACCACCGCACATCCCGGTCTATTGTTTAAAACACTTTCTATATACACTTTTATTACGGGTAAATCCATTTCACAATAACCGACTTATTTAAGTTTCTTATCGATAATATTTGAAAGTCTTGTCTCTGAGGCCTAATGAACAATTCTTTGAACAACTTAAAATACATATTTTGTCTTATACAGGATGTTTGAAAATTTATATGCCCGTGTCTTTATGAAATATCAATAATTTTAATTTTTATTTAAGTAATAAAATTTGTAGATCGGTTTTTTATTGCTTATGGACATTCAAAAGTACAACAATATATATATATATATATATATATATATATATATATATATATATATATATAGTGAAAAGGAGATAATACTGGAAGTACCCTTTTATAACTGAGGAAGCAAAATAAAACTAGGGTGCTTCGTTCGATGTGCTTTTAATTAAAGGTCTAAGCTTTCGTCAATGATTATTGACATCATCAGAGTAAACCTAATTCTAGCAAGTAACTCAGTGACTTGGGTTGAACACAAAGAAAGTATTGTCTATGTATATATTAAACATAGTTGCAGAAATGGTATCCATAGTTTACAATGTGTTTTTTATTTAATTATCTTGTTATTAGTATTATTTTGCCTTCCCAGTATTATCTCCTTTTCACTACATAGTACTCGTACCCGTTATCATCCTTTTGGTTATATATATATATATATATATATATATATATATATATATATATATATATATATATATATATATATATATATAAATATATATATATACCTATATATATATATATATATATATATATATATATATATATATATAGGTATATATATATATATATATATATATAAATATATATATATATACCTATATCTATATATATATATATATATATATATATATATATATATATATATATATATATATATATATATATATTTAAGAAGGTAGCCAGTCAAAACCTTAAAAAATCGTTTTTCTTAAAACATTACACGATGCGGAAAAAACGACATAGGTTTGACTACAATATAAAATGCACATGTATAGCAAAATCAAAACATAAGAAATAATGAATCTAGTTAAACAAAAAGTGCACAACATTCAAAACATAAAAATACAAATGATCGACTGGAAAACAATGTAAAAATAAAGAAAACAAACTATGTGACAAGAATCTTACCAAAATATAATTATAGATATAATTATATTTAAAGCCACCTTTTTTTTATAAGGGGCTATCTACTATCTGGAAATTAAGTAAAAGCAGAAAATAATAACAATTTTCCTTATGCGAAAATCAGCCAATAATGGGTCTGATGAAGAACTATAGACAACACGTTAAGAAGGTGTTCACACATTAGACCATTAATCCAGATGTATAACGCCAATGAAAATTTACATTTGCCAAATTTTGCGTTAAAATATGTCAGCACTATCATTCTATCTACAGATTTTGCTAGGTATAATGGCTTTCCGTTTAGTTCTTTTTTTTTCGTCCTCATTAGAACTTGGAGAAAAATATGTATTCAATTTAGTTTCCCAATCCCGTTATTTATATTGTTTTCTTTTTACTAAGTATGATTAAGACTTCCGATCTATGTTTCGTGTCTTTGTTTCCCCGATAGTATATCGTTTGTTTTTTATATTGAATTTTCCAGAGGTCATATTGAGTCACTTATTCCTAGTATATCGATCTTTAATCATTATGTGTATATCAAGATTCTGAATATGTATATACTTAGAGCGGTCTGATTCGATTATTGCGGTGAATCACTCCACATTTTTTTTGTGTCATTGTCAAAGTTTATTGTATAACTTGATTTTCATTACAATTTTCTTTCACTCATTTCAATCTGTGCATAGTTTTCTCTTGTTTCTTACTTTCAGGATTTTGGTATCTCTCATGACTTGTACCTCACATCTTTCTCTCGATCTTACCTTTGGTCTTTCAGTTTCTGGATTCCATCTAGTGACTTTCTTAATCAATAGGTCTTTTTTCCTATTCTCTATGTGTCCCAGCCATCTCAGTCTTTGCGTTTTAATAAATCTAATTATATTTTCTCCCTTCATTATGAGACACACAATTCTTCTGAGGATCGAATATTCTTAATTTTTCTTCATCTTTATCTGTGAGATACATTGCCTTAGCTGCCTATTTAAACTTTTTTACCGTAAGGTGTTGGGTGCAAAGTTTTTTTCTTGGATTGCTCTCTGCTGAGAGCACCACACTTAATAGGGTCAATGAGCAAATTACATTCCGATTTATTACGCAACTACCGCGCTCTCTAAACCCCGTCGTGCTCAAGGAATGCATGGTACAAGAGAGAAAGTGTTGCCTTAAGCAATACCCTTGAGAGCTGGCGAACTCTGGAAGAATCTTACCTTAACACAGTAAGGACATATAGCCATGCCTGACTTTATTTCGTCCAAACTCGTGGGAATAAATATGGACAACGAGACTAAAAAACATAAAATAGCTTAGCTCAGAGGGGGACTGAGAAATGAATATCTTTTTTGAGCTTATAATTATGAACACAACGGGAAAGATCAGAGATGTGACTTCAGTCACTGATTCTGTATCTGCCCCAAATACTGAGCCAAAAGGTGTTTCGAGTGAACCAAACACTGCGTTAAGTAGCAAAAAAACACCTCTCTGGAGTCCAACCAAGAAAGATGAACAGTGAATCAAAAATGGCTGCTGGGCATGGACCAGAAAACCAGCATAAAACCAATGCAGAATGTGGTAGTAGTAACGAGTAAATTGTAGTGACGAGGATACAAAAAATAGAATACTAAGGGGTGACAACTATGGAGGATCTGTGCGGGGAGCAGACTTAATTATAGTAGACTGCAATAATAAGCCCAAGTGCCATATGGTCAAGAAAAACTCCCAATTTTCTCGAGAAAGAGACTGAACAAGCAATTATCACGACCTGTCTAAGGAAACAAAATAAAGACCTTAAAACAAAGACTGGTTGTTTAAAAATCCGAAGATCGAGAAGAGTAAGCAAATCCTAATCTACACCATCGACGAGGTCTCCTACAAAGCATTGAGGCTGTTCATTTCAAACGTATTCTATGAATGTATCCTTCAAAACCATCAGATGCCTCGATAACTTCAATTAGAGTCCTGCAGACGAACTTCCAGCATAGTAAGGCAGCTTCGGCACAACTTAATGTTGCTATAGGAAGGTTCGATGTAGTTTTGATACAAGAACCAGAGTTTACAAAGGACAAAATAAGAGGTATATCGGACATTGGTAGAGAGCTTATATATGGCTGACCTGCCAAAGTCACGAGGACCAGTTTAATAATCAAACGATATATCAAAACACTGTCGTTTTGTGAATCTTTGTTCAAGTGTTATGTATTTAACGGTAGTAAATATAAAAAAACCATGGAGTGAGTATAAAAGAGATAATTTTGGGATGAATATACCTCCCATATTATGATCCTGAATACAAAGCAGCAAGAGAATTGGAACAGCTAGTGAGATATTGCAGAAAAAATGGACTGAAATTATTCATGGGCTATGATGTGTACCAAGCCAAAAAAATCCCTCCCATGTGTACCATCCTCACAGAGGCTATGAGAGGCACACCAACAGCAGCTAAGGGGGCATTACTGTACATCTCTCCTTTACACATAGTTAAAAGGGGAGAGACGTGGACCAGGGCATAGTAATATCACAGAATAATAAACAAACAGAATACCCACTCTCCACGGAAAATTAAGTACGCGCATCTCCTCCGCGCAGACGTTCCGCCATGTTTAGGAGGATTTTAAAGAAATTAGTGTTGTTTATGTGGTGTGCATGGAAAAATTAACCAGGTTTATTTGACTTACGGCAATCATAGACATACTATACAATTATATTAACATTGTTAAATATAATAACATAAATATAATATAATTAAACATAAATATAAACAATTACATAACCACACAAATCATATGTCTGTGTCCTCCTAAAACATGGCGCGCGTGCTGAAAAACTTCAAAGGCGGCATCTGAGAGTGGCCCTTCTGATTGTTTATTATTCTGTGGTAATATAAATGAAATATAGTACCCAGATATAAAACTAAAGTAGCTTTTTAAGTGGACATTAGTCCATGAAAGGAATAGGGCGAAGAAAACACTAGTCCAAGACTGCAGTGCATCAATATATGCACAGATATCCAAGCAGCCATGGAGGCTTTTACAAGCCCTAATAATAAGCCCGTAATAACACTCTAGGCCAGCGTGTTAATACCGAGAGAAACTCGACAGATTGGCGGTTTATTATCGATGTTTATAATTTTTCTGCTTTGAACAGTCCTGTAGAAAGACCGTTGTAATTATCATAAAAACTATGCTATTATGCATTTCAAAATTGATAACTTCTATTAAAAATTGTTAGACTAAACGGTAATGAAAGTGCTGATGCACTTCTCAGAAAATCATTAGCAAAAAAAAAATACTTCGATCCGTGACAGTGCCAAAAATTATCGTCCGCGACCTCGACTTAAACTGATAACCAGAAATATTCAACCATATCTTGCATAACTGCAAGACAATAGATTGAAGGAGGCAAATACTTTTTGGAGACTACCAAGTAACTCCTAAAACATATGCTACTCATTCACTAAACCTGTATAAGTTGGTACAAGGTTCCAGTATCCTGGAATGGGTATCATGAAAGAATGGATGATGTATAATAAGCCAACTGGCTGCAGTAACACCAGTTCATAATAGACGATTTCCGTGAAAAATACCGGGTGGACAAAAAACAAATAAAAATTCTTTATTAGGCGATACAATCAATTCTAATCTTAGATAGGAAAGAAAACCTACAGCGAATAATACAAACTGTATAATGGTAAGAATAATGATATACGATAGAAACGATATAACAGGTAATAAAAAGAATAAATAGAACGTCAGAAATAAGAGCCTTGAGATCAAATGATGAGAAGCCATTAAACGACAATATACCAAATAATCAAATAAGAGATATCTGTAAAATACAGTATATTGTACGATGAGTAAGACAGGAAAGGCCCTAATAAAACCAATATGTTGCACAATAGATAATTAAAGACTAGCCCGAATAGCAAGAGATTTAATGCCAACAGGAACCAGACCATCATGAAGACCGTTTAAAATATGGCGAGATGGCTGAAAATCAAAATCACAAATAAGACCAGCCTAGAGATCGGACAAAAACAGGACTAAGGCCTAATATGAGAAGAAGACAAAGTAGTATATGCTTCCTAGTAGTGTACGACTAGGATTTACAACCTAGGAAGCCCCGCTATCATTGTTCTGTCTTCTCCTTCCGAAGCTTGGTCCCCGATAACCATGATTAATAATTTGTTGCTTGTGGCTCTTTAGCCATGACTAATACTTTTACCTTGTAAATTATTAATCGCATAGTTTTTATGACATAGCTGATGGAATTTTCTCTGATTTCCATCAATTGTTGGGGGGAAAGCTTATTAAATTCCTTTCCCCGTGCGTGTACAGTACCAAATATTTTAGGACCATGGACTGTACAAAAGTGTTTCCTTCGATATATACAAGCAGAACTTCACGGCGCTGGTTCTTTATGTGTTTGATTTAATAGGGGTTGTACTTAGAGAAAGATAAGCGTCATTAATTGAATCTACACATTTAATAACAAGAGAATATTTACACCAACACTAATACTAACGAAAGAGTTCGCTTTAAAACATTGTCCATTATTAAATCGGCGTTTTAAGGGCGCGCGAAATTATCGAGAAAAACAAATACACGTTTCACTGCATTTTTTCGGCGAAGAGAGCTTAGGTACCGGCTACGAGTACCGTACAGCTTGAGACACTGGTCACATCTGCGAGAGATTTTGAATTGAATCTTTACCTAAAAATGCCGACAAGGCGGCGTCAGTTTTACCACTTTAAACAACCCTTATAAGCTATTTATGGCACAAATAGTTTGCAGGCAAAAAGTACAGTCTTTAACATAAATTTCAAACCAATATTTGTAAGAACTAAAAATTATACTAAAATTAATATAAAATGTTGTTTTTACAACATACTCGCCCCCGTTGAAGCGCTGGCTTTAACACAAATAAACAGATAATATTACGACAAGAGAGCATGGGGAAGAGAAAATACACTACAATTCTAATCTTATACTAACTTAATTTAAATCGTCATTGGGTAGAGGACACAATTTGGTAATAGAGCGCTTGAAGACTCCATCTTTAGTTTTGACCGAGGCAATTCTTACTCTCCCATTCTTTCCTGGAAAGACCTCAATCACTCTTGCTAGTACCCAATAAAGAGGAGGAGTGTTGTCTTCAATCAACAAGACGAGATCGTTGGGTTCTAGGTTCTTATGCGGAAGAAACCATTTGGGGCGATTTTGAAGTCTGTTCAAATAGTCGATAGACCATTTTTTCCAAAACACTTGTTGGAGTTTGGACAAATGCTGCCATAAATTTAGTCTGTTTTCGGGAATGTGGATCACTTCTTTTTCAGGGAATGAGGTGAGAGATTGTCCAATCAAGAAGTGTCCAGGAGTAAGATAAGTAAAATCAGAGGGGTCACTTGAAAGGGAGCAAAGAGGCCGGGAATTGAGCACAGCTTCAATTTGAACGAGGACTGTGGTGAATTCTTCGAAAGTAAGCTTAAGATTACCCAGGAGTCTACGCATATGATGCTTTGCGCTTTTAATAGCACTTTCCCAAATACCACCATGATGAGGGGCTCGAGGAACTATAGTTTTCCAGCGAATATGGGACGAGGCCAAAAATTCTTGAATAGAACGGGAGCTTTCCTTTTCCTTTAAAAACTTATAGAGTTCAAACAGCTGGTTACGAGCACCAAGAAAGTTCGTAGCGTTGTCACTGAATATTGTCTGAGGGAGGCCTCTACGACTAATAAAGCGCTTTAGAGCGAGAATAAACGTCTCTGTAGAGAGGCCAGAGACGACTTCAATATGAACAGCTCGAGTCGACAAGCAAACGAAAAGAGCAATATACGATTTTATTAAAGGAGCCTTGCGAAGTTTGGAAGCCTTTATCTGAAAGGGACCGCCAAAATCTAATCCAACATGAGTGAATGCTCGAGAGGAATTTAAACGTTCCTTTGGGAAATCTGCCATAATCTGGGTAGCGGGTTTGGCACGAAACTTAAAACAAACCATACATTGGTTAATGACCTTTTTGACTTCTCGTAGTCCGTTTAAAGGCCAATATTTGAGACGAATTTGGAACAGGGTATTTTGAGGCCCTGAGTGACAAAGTCTGACATGTTCTCTGTGAAGAATGAGACGAACTATACGATTTTTTGAGGGAAGGAGAAGGGGGTATCTTTGATCAAAGGTAACGTCTGAGTTTCCAAGGCGACCTCCTACCCGGAGCATTTCATTCTCATCCAAAAAGGGGTTTAGGGGTAACAGACACTTATTAGTTAGAGTTTTACCTTTCTTAAGCTCAGAAATCTCACTCGAGAAGTTGGAATACTGGAGCATTTTAATAATCTTAAGTTCAGCGTTTTGATGTTCGGTGACTTCAAGGGTATCCGTTAACTTGCGAGAAAGCGGTTTAGCATTATTAACAAATCTAAATATATAGGCTAAAGTTCTTACAAACTTTGAAAAATTAGAGAACCTATCAGAAAGGGAGGTGAAAAAATCTATTGTATCATTTCGAGCATGAAGGATGACTTTCCTTTCTTCAGGCAACTTGGAGGTATAACCCTTTGGGTTGTATTTTAATAAATCCAAACGCAGTTGATTTAAAAATGGAGGACCATGAAACCACAAGGAAGAGTTTAATATCTCAGAGGGTAACATTCCTCGGGAGAGTATGTCGGCAGGATTCTCTTTGGATCGTACGTGCCTCCAGTGAGCATCAGGGGAATTGTCTAAAATTTGTGCGACCCTATTTGCTACAAATTGGGTCCAACGAGAAGGATGTGAACGAAGCCATGCGAGAACAATTTCTGAATCCGACCACATATTTATAGAGTCTAATCGAGATAATTTTTTTTTAACGATGTTAGCAATCCTTGCTGTGAGTTTACTACACAATAGCGCACCCATGAGTTCCAATCTTGGAAGGGTCAAGGGTTTTAGCGGAGCAACGCGACTCTTAGATGCTAGAAGGGAACAAGACACCTGTTCTGATTTATAGGTCACACGTAAGTAGATACAAGCTCCATAAGCCTTTAAACTTGCATCTGAGAATGAGTGAACCTCAACACCAGTGATTTCTTGACTCAAAAAGAGACATCTTGGTATACTTAAGTCCTTAAAATGAGAGAGACTGCTAATAAAACTTAGCCATTCATGTAACGTATCTGCGTCAATGGTATCGTTCCAACTGATTTTGGATATCCAGATTTTTTGCATTATAAGTTTAGCGACAACTGTAACGGGATTAATAAGACCTTGAGGATCAAATATTTGGGCAATCATTGACAGTACTTCTCTTTTAGTATATGAGTTCTTTAGGGTGAAATCTGGAAGAGAGATTGAAAACGTGTCAAGAACAGGATTCCAGCATAAACCTAAAACCTTATTAGAGCAATTATCTGGAGCTATGACATAAGAAGAGTTCGAAGAGAGAGAAGAAATATTTTTTAGAAACAAGTCCGAGTTAGAACACCATTTGTGTAGAGAAATACATGCTGTTCCAAGCAAACTAGTTATTTCCTTATGAGCTTTGAGAAGAGTTTCCTCATCATTAGCACCATAGAGAATGTCATCGATATAGCAACTATTTTTAAGAGCGTCACTGGCCAGGGGATACTCAGTTTGATGAGTATTTGCCAGTTCCATTAAACAGCGAGTACTCTGAAAACTGGCGCTTTTAGTTCCATATGTAACTGTTTGCAGTTCCAGGCACTCAATATCTTTTTCCGGGGAGTCACGCCAAAGTATGTTTAATAGAAAGGTTTGATCAGGATTAATTTTAACCTGTCTGTACATCTTTTGTATATCCGTTGTGAAAACAAAGGAATATAATCGAAAGCGTAGCAAAATGTCAAAAAGTTCCGGTTGAAGAGTAGGACCTTTGAGGAGGATATCATTTAGCGAATAACCACTAGAACTTTTCATCGAACCATCGAAAACAACCCTAAGTTTGGTTGTTAAGGATTCTTCCTTTAAGACACAGTGATGCGGGAGAAAATATTTATTTTCTAAGTTTCCATTAGTAAGAGAGAGAGGGACTATTCTAGCATGTTCGAGAAGAAGATATTCACTAATGAAAGACTTATATTGAGCGTATGTATTTTCATTTTTTAAGAGTCTATTTTCTAAATTAATAAATCTCTTTAGAGCTATTTTATAAGATTCGCCTAATCTTTTATGCGCATTTTCGGAGACAAGTGGAAGATTTACTTGAAAACGACCCGAAGGTAAAATACGAGTGGTTTTATTAAATATTTCTTCGGCCAATTTCTCATCGGGGGTTAATTTACTAACGTGCGGAACTTCTTCAATCTCGAAGAATTGTTGAATTAATTTATCTAAATTATTCTCTTCGGATTCGGACTGAACAAGGAGAGAAACATTTGACTGAGAAATAGCCAAATTTGAACTACGATGAAAGACATGAGGGGGAAGAGTACCAGAAATAACATAACCCAAGTGGGTATTCTGAAGAATGGGAAGATTCTTTCCTAAACGTATGAATCCATCAGTCAATAATTCGCTGTAGATGTCACCAGCTAGAAGCAAATCAATTTTACCGGGAACAGAGTACGAGGGATCAGCGAGAGTGAGATTAGGGGGAACATTTATTTTGCTTCTATTTAGGGTAGCTTTAGGAAGTCTGCAAGTTATAGTATCAAGTACAGCAAAAGAGGTTCTGAAACTTCTATCCTTCACATTATAGGGAAAAAATTCTATGTTAATCATTTGATTTGACAATGAGGTGTTTTCGGATATGGTTGATATCTGTAACTGTTTAAAATAAGGGGTGAGGTTTAACTTCTCAACCAAATCACGAGAAATAAATGAATGTTGACTCCCATTATCTAGGAGCGCTCTGGCATGCATAGGCCTGCCATCTTTAGAATACACTGTCACTAAAGCGGTAGCCAACAATACATCAGTTTTAACTGATAAAGCAGAGAGAGAAGTGGCTGTGTGAGAATCTGCAGTGTTTTGTACTTCTAAAGGGGGTTTAAACGAACTGGTAGAAGCTTCATTTTGAGTATGAGCACTATAATGCTGAGTGGGTATGTGAGCGACACGACTGGAAGAACCTTGAGAATGTTTGGGAGCTTGAGCGTTGCGATCAATCGGGAAAGATTGCTTATTCGTGTTCCTAGAGGAAGAGACATTTTCGGGGGTACTATGCAAGAGCGAGTGATGTCTTTTCTTACATATACTACATGAGCGTGTAGAGTTGCAATCTTGAGAAAAATGTTTATTACCCAAACAATTCCAACAAAGTTTCTTACCTTTTACAAAATTAAATCTGTCCTGTAAAGAGAGACATTTAAAATCATTACATTGATAAATTTTATGTGAATTACTTTTGCAACATATACAACTAGTATCTGAAAAAGAGTTTGTTTGTGAGTTAACTGATGAAAACAAAGATGTTTTTAACTGAGGCTTAGTAAATTTTCTATCATTATCAGAAACGTTTAATTTTTCTTGGATATCACACTTTTTTTCAAGAAAACAAAAAAACTGTGAGAGAGTAGGTAAAGCCTTTGAACCTATTTCATATTCAAATGAACGGTGAGTAGTGAAATCTAATTTTTGTAAAAATACTTCGATTAACAATAAATCCCAATGTTCGATTGGTACTGACATATTCTTGAGTGCGAGTAAAGTTTGTTTGCAAAGAGTTAAAAATTCTCTTAATGATTTTGAGTTACTTTTAGCTAAAGATGGAGCCTTTAACAATTTTTGAATATGTAAACTAATTACACGCGATTTATTTTCGTATCGATCCTTGAGCGTGTCCAAAGCGATCTGGAAATTTTCTTCTACAACTTCAATGTTTTCAATTAAGTGCAAAGGTTCATGTTTTAAGAAGGATTTAAGATATACAAATTTTTGCACATTGTTCAGCTCCACATTATTGATTATCAGCGTTTCAAATAGCTGATAAAACGCGTTCCATTCGGCGAAGTTTCCAGAGAATACCTGCATTGTAATTTCCGGCAACCTAACTTTAGCAGTGGCTACAGTTGACGGAGTATCGTTTGAGCTGAGCGAGATGGAGGGTAACTTTAATGCTTCTATCTTATGCTGCAGTCCAGCTAGTGTAGAAAAGTATTTTTTCTCCATGAGTGCTCTGTCTTCTGTTTCAGAATCGGTTTCATCGATTTCTTCAATCTGATCCATCACCTCTTCATACTTCAGATAACATGATTTCAATTCGGTGTGTCTGAGTTGAAACTGGAGCCCGTCAGTTTCTGCATCTGCGTTTTCTAGCAGCCAGTTTACTATTCTAGTAATCTTGGCCTTCAGCGGCTTCCTCTTCTTCTTGAGATCTTCCATTTCGACTTTCAACAAAAAGTGCTACTCCAAAAATAACTGCCTAAGGTCGTGCAAACACCGAATTCTTTAGAGAAATTAATGTTTCTATTATATAATAATGCGTGTATCACACAGCGAGAATAGAGTGAGTAATGTTTATCGTATATAATAACATGTATAGCACACAACGAGAATAGAGTAAATAATGTTTATATTATGTAATAACATGTAGAGCACACGGCGAGAATAGAGTCAATATTTTATTAAAACGCGGTAAAAGTCTTAAATCACACATGAGAGTTTATTTTTACAATTAAATTTTTTGCACACCCGGTAAATGTCTACAAATGTCTACAGATAAATTTTTAAAGAGATAGTCTTTTTGAAAAGCGATTTACCCTGTGCATAAGCGAAGTTATAATATGGAAAAATCTCACCCAATTTGTCCAGTGGTTTGCAGGAACAGTCACAAACACTATATAAACTTCACTACTGTCCTTTTGTTTCAGAGTTTATCGCGACACCTTAGTCTTTTCGAGAGTCTTTTAAATACATTCATCTAAATATCCGAAACTAGTTAGTACAAATGCCAACATCAAACACAAATCCGTCGAGTAAGGACCACAAACAATGATGGAATTTTCTCTGATTTCCATCAATTGTTGGGGGGAAAGCTTATTAAATTCCTTTCCCCGTGCGTGTACAGTACCAAATATTTTAGGACCATGGACTGTACAAAAGTGTTTCCTTCGATATATACAAGCAGAACTTCACGGCGCTGGTTCTTTATGTGTTTGATTTAATAGGGGTTGTACTTAGAGAAAGATAAGCGTCATTAATTGAATCTACACATTTAATAACAAGAGAATATTTACACCAACACTAATACTAACGAAAGAGTTCGCTTTAAAACATTGTCCATTATTAAATCGGCGTTTTAAGGGCGCGCGAAATTATCGAGAAAAACAAATACACGTTTCACTGCATTTTTTCGGCGAAGAGAGCTTAGGTACCGGCTACGAGTACCGTACAGCTTGAGACACTGGTCACATCTGCGAGAGATTTTGAATTGAATCTTTACCTAAAAATGCCGACAAGGCGGCGTCAGTTTTACCACTTTAAACAACCCTTATAAGCTATTTATGGCACAAATAGTTTGCAGGCAAAAAGTACAGTCTTTAACATAAATTTCAAACCAATATTTGTAAGAACTAAAAATTATACTAAAATTAATATAAAATGTTGTTTTTACAACAATAGCTTAGTCGCATTTTATGTATGTATATGTATAGTATTTGTATTAAAGTTATCGTCAATATGCGTACCAACCTGGTAAATCCACGGACTCAACATTGGTTGATCTAAACAGGTTCATCCTAAAGTCCATAGAGGACAAAAATACAGCAATGGCCGCTGTTTTAGATATTGAAAGGGTACGAGTAGATGAAGCACGCCTGCTGTAATATGCAGATGGGTAGGGGCATCCCTAGAGAATATAATAGTACCATCGACTCTTAGTAAAGCAACCATCAAAGCAAGAGCAGGTGGAGGCTGTCCACAAGGAGGAGTTGTGTTACCTCTACTTTGAGTATACTTAGTAGATGATCTTCTCAAAAATAAGACTTTTACTGTCTAGGATACGCTGACGATATTGCAATCGTCGTCGGGGGCAAATTCTCCCAGGTTTTATCTGGGAAAATGCAAGTAGCCCCAAATATAGTTGATAAATGGTGTAAACAAGAGAAACTGATAGTCAATGCTCAAAAAATACAAATCATCAACTTCACAAAAAATACAATTTCACAAGTCCTAAAACCACCGTTGCTGGGAGGAACAGAGATTCCATTTGCCAAAGAAATAAAATACCTAGGAGTATATGTTGATCATAGGCTTACATGAAATACTCACATAGAAGCACACAGAAAGTTACTATGTCTTTAGGCAGATGCAAAAGGATGTCTAATAAAAATTTGGGGCTTAACCTCAAAATGACCCTTTGGTTATACACAAGAGTTGTTAGACCAATGATAACCTATGTATCTGTGACGTGGTGGACAAAGACGCAGCAACTGGGAGCAATAAAGCTGCTAAATAATGCATACAGGCTATCATGTTTGTGTTTGGAAGTCCTGCTGAATCTTTTACCACTTCATATCCTTATACAGGGCGAAGCCCGATCTGTGATGCACAGATTAATAGATAATCAGCAACACATACGCTAGGCGCATATTGCTGACAATAGAAAGTTAATCGAGGAGCTAAAAGCAAATATCGTAATGGGCAATCCATCGATTCAACGTAAAGTTGAATTCGATTCAAGTAAATTGAAAAAGTATAAATTATAAATAAATTTACTGTTTGTATTTTGAGAACGATTTCCGAAGTGGAAATTGAAACGTCAATAAACGTATTTTTATCCTTAACTGTGGCTTATTCCCAGTTAAATATTAATTAATTTAAAATGCCACAAGACAATAGTTTCAGAATAAATTCAAAAATAATAAACCAAGCAGTAAAGACTAGAAGGAAGGTCTATCCATACAAGCAGAAGCTACCTGGTACACTGATGACTCAAAAACATATGAGGGTGTAGCAGCCGGTATAATAGCAACAAAGCACCAGTAAGTCTATCTAAAGATGTCACAATTCTCCAGTCGGAAATAACGGCAATCCATCACTGTGTAGAAGAAATAGAAAGGCAGAAAAGAACATACCGTTCAATTGCCATCTTCACAGATAGCCAGGCAGCGCTGAAGGCACTCAATTTTGTAAAGGTAAATTCTAAGCTAGTATGGGATTTTGTGAGTGCACTAAATAAACTAGGAGACCGTAGCTAGGTTACGGTAGCCTGGGTACCAGGGCACGAGGGTCATAAGCAGATCAAATAACCAATTAAGATTCTTAATGTCATTCATTGAACTGGAACCCTTTTGCGGTGTTGCAAAGGCAGTAAAAAGGAGGCTACAAGAAATTGGGTAACTCACAAATGGAATGGTGAAGGAATTCACCAGGACAAAGGCAGACTAAATAGTTCATTGTAGAACATACCCCAAAATTTACAGCAAACCCAATAAGCATAGACAGAAAAATAGTTAAAGCCATATTAGATCTAATAGGTAAAGAAATAATAATAAGACTTACTCACAATCAATTTAATTTAACAATCTGACGACCGGTTTCGCTTTCTATAATTTGCAAAGCATCTTCAGGTCGAGATACAAAGTTAAACTAATGCTGCAATAAAATAAACCCAATTAGGGTGGTGTCTCATAAAGATAAAATAAACAAATAAATAAATTAGCTCATACAAATTATAGTAATTATGCCAATATTACATGTCTGTGGTTTTCAAAATGAATAATTTGAATATATAAAAGGTAGTAACAGACAAGGTAAGGCCCACAATTGGTATAAAGTAGCAATCTTTTGTTGTAATAAATTAATAAATGAGCAAATAAATAAAACAAAACAAAACAAACATTACTTACATGCCGGTACTCTATTAATTGATGGATGGTAGGTCATGGTTGCAAAAATCATGTATTGTTGATTGGAGAACTTTAATGAGCTATTGCAGTTGTTTTGACAATAAACGGGAAGTTCTTGAGGAGAACAGATTTGATCCAATGAATTAGAGATAGGTATATTGTTGTTGTTTGTCAGATGAAATTGATGTTCTTTACTATTGTATTAATTAAATTATTTACACTTATAACAGAGATATATTTTTTGGAATGTGTGTTATTTATTGAGTATTTATGTAATGTCATAAAACTGTCTCCTTCATTACATAAATACTCAATAAATAACACACATTCCAAAAAATATATCTCTGTTATAAGTGTAAATAATTTAATTAATACAATAGTAAAGAACATCACTTTCATCTGACAAACAACAACAATATACCTATCTCTAATTCATTGGATCAAATCTGTTCTCCTCAAGAACTTCCCGTTTATTGTCAAAACAACTGCAATAGCTCATTAAAGTTCTCCAATCAACAATACATGATTTTTGCAACCATGACCTACCATCCATCAATTAATAGAGTACCGGCATGTAAGTAATGTTTGTTTTGTTTTGTTTTATTTATTTGCTCATTTATTAATTTATTACAACAAAAGATTGCTACTTTATACCAATTGTGGGCCTTACCTTGTCTGTTACTACCTTTTATATATTCAAATTATTCATTTTGAAAACCACAGACATGTAATATTGGCATAATTACTATAATTTGTATGAGCTAATTTATTTATTTGTTTATTTTATCTTTATGAGACACCACCCTAATTGGGTTTATTTTATTGCAGCATTAATTTAACTTTGTATCTCGACCTGAAGATGCTTTGCAAATTATAGAAAGCGAAACCGGTCGTCAGATTGTTAAATTAAATTGATTGTGAGTAAGTCTTATTATTATTTCTTTACCTATTTGATATGGACTCACACAAGCAACACATTCATGATTTCATATTAGATCTGTTTGAAGCTGATGGTATTGGCAGATGATGATCTATACAGATTCTGTCATAGAATTCAGGCATATTATTTTTATAAATTGTTGCCCAAAACTAAGACAAGAAGTTATCGATATTTCTACTGTTTTCTGCTTTGAACATTCCTGTATTAACATCGTTGTAATCTTCTGCTATCAAAATGTGTGTTATCGTATATTTCTAAATGGAATATGGTAATAAATTAGGTGGTTTCCTAGTGCCTCACCTAATAATCTTTGAATTAAAGATAGTAAAACAGATTTACTTCATAAAAGTTTTACAGTTAATAAATATAGCGAAAAAGTAAGCAATGAAATAAAAAAACTTTGTTCACTGAAGTAAATAATCTGTCCTTGCAGCAATGCTCTGAAGAATTAACTTTAAACACAAATTTGCGGTTAATTCCATACTTAAGAAAAAGATCAACAATTCATTTCGGATTCTCAATAGCCTGCTTCGAAGCGCCTATTTATTCCAACAACAAAGTCAAGTGGCAGGTAGAGCATCTTTTGAGGGTTAAAACCCATTTCTTTGTTTATTTGATACAGGCCTTCCTAGAACAGAACTTTTTCTTTACAATTCCAATGACAAATTCTTCCTTTATATAAATCTTCCATTTCGACACTCATTCATGAAAAGTAAATGAGAAGTTTATACATCCCTACGCCTAAAAGGTTTGTTGTTTATAATATTGTAAGAATTTTGTTATTGTACAGGTTCTATTTAATTTTAAGGATGGTTCTTTTGAAAGATAAACATATTATTTATAAAGACATACAAAATAGGTAGGAATTGAATATTAAATAACCATTGCATCCCGTTCTTCTTCTACCTTTTCTTCCTTTTCTTGCATAAATATTGCTGTTCATATATATATTATCTTGATGTTTAGCAATATAAAATTGACTCTAATTTTAACATTACAGAAATCCAACCTTCTATCCCATATTAAACCATAGAAAACCGAATACGTTTTTGTTTTTCCTTGTATCTTATTAGTGTCAAGTAAAATTCTTTGTTTTATCTTCATACAAAAGCATCCGCCGTACTTGTTATTGGCTCCACCTCTTTACCAAGGACCACCCTACTATGTCCTACTGATAGCCCATTTTTTAGGCATTTGAGATGGTATACATTTCTTCTAGTCTGCATCTTATACTGGCAATTAGGTCTAGATCATCTGCGTAGGCCATATTTTGTGATAGTGTATTAAATATATTTTCTCCCTTGTTCAGCATACCAGCGCAACTCCCTGTTATAGTCTGATATATGTATACGTTTAAAACTTTTTTGATTGTTCGCCCTATATTTCTACTTTGCAAAGAACTTTACGCATTGTAGCCCTTACCAATCTTATTAGTTTATTGAAGATGTAAAATTTTTCCATGGCTTCATACAATTTACTTCGTTGTACACTATCAAAGCTGCTTCTCCAGCCAATATACTAAGTAGTTTTAAACTGATTAAAATATTCCCTTTTAATAGGGAAATATTTGAAGAGCACGAGTTTTGCAGCATCTTTTCCCACTCACAAACCATATGATCATACGCTTGTTAAATATGTCAGAAGAGAATCTGTGCCATCACTGCCATCCTCATCTAAAGAACGACTTCTATCTATTTCGGATGGATCTGGTGAAAACGGAACAGCGTCTGAGATGGTTGCAACAACATCTAGTGAAACCGACAAGTTAAATACTTATAAGGAACTATTGGAAAGTATTCGCCCCTTTCCAAAAGCTCCTAAGACTACTGAAAACAATACCACAAATAGAAGAAAGAGGAAAACAGCTATATTAACAGAAAAATCAGAGAAGATTGCACTAATTAGACAGCTAAAGTAAGGAAAAAATGCTAATAAGGTGAAAAGAACGATTTCGAGAGGAGAAGAAAAGGAAAATGAGACATAGTTCAGCTCTTCGGATGATGATTTATAATGCGCTTTCTATAATTAAGTAAACCACCAGGTTTACTTTTTGCTGCAGTAGTAGCAGGGATATCCACTACTGTATGTAATTAGATCAAAGAAATACTAAGCTGAAAAATAGGCTGATTTTAGCATACTTGTAGGGAAAGTAGAGTGTTGTCAACACATCTAAGGGGTGTCCACAGAGAGAGTGCTTTCTCCCCTCCTGTGGTCATTCCTGGTGAGTGACCTGATCTCGTTCCTTGACGCACTTGGGCAGGCCTATGCAATTATAGGTATGGAACTCACACAGATGTACTGGCGTATGTGACTGTATTCAAACCTATGCTTACGTATGGGAAAATGGTATGGTGGTCTAAATGTAAACAAAAGACCATCAGAGAGAAGCTGATAAAGCTTCAACGACAAGCATATATAATCATATTAAGAGCGATGTCGACTACCCCAACCGTCTCCATGGCCCTCCCCCAATTACATATAGGTATGTAGAAAGAGGCGTAGGTAAGAGCATATAGAGTATACAGCCACAATAGACCCCTTAGGCAAGGTCGTATCGAAAGGTCGCACGTGCGACTACATATTATGTTTATACATTTTACCTGCCACTGGGACACCACAACACTTGTTCGCCATTGCCACGCCATTTGGTTGCCTTATTTTGAATACGTACGATATCGTGAATTTGCTGAGATTTTCTTTTTATTTATGTTTCAGGTGCTTATGTTATAATTCCTTTCGAATTTGTTGTTTCAAAAGTCTGTACATATATAGTTTCTTCTTCAACTACGGTCATGGTTGAACCATTAAAAACTGTACTCCGAAAAGTATAGTCGAGTGCTCATAAGACTGTCATGTACGTTTAATACTACAGTGTTCAAATGCACTGTCAAATGACATTTTAATTTCACAGGAGTAAAATAAGATGTTTGTGTCATTTTTATTGCACGAGTTTACTTAATACTACTTTTTATTAGCAGAAATGTTTGTCGTAGCTGATTTAAAATAAACTTAAAATTGTGGCTTATTCCCAACTAAAATTATAAATTGTATTATGACGCCACAAGAAAATAGCTTCAGAAAAATATTAATTTTAATCCTTTTTAAGAAACTTAGGTGCTACTTGATGATATTTTATACCTGAACAGATTATTTAGGTACCCACATTACTGATTTACTAAATGAAGTTTATGACATTACGTTGGGGATTATTAGCTGTGTCATAAAAACTCTACTATCAATAATCTTCAAAATAAGTATAGTAATATCTACTGCAATAAATTTATTTAAAGATTGATCGGAATTTAATTTCTTCCTTGATCAGAGTTACTTCAGAATTGTCAAATGTATTGTTTTACTCCTTTGGTTTCCAACCTTTACATGAACTCTACGTAGGGAATTAGTAGCCGTTTGACAGTTATATTCTGTATGTAAATATAGCCTTTTTTCTTGGAAGCCGTCTGTTATTCCGTCATACATTTTTGAAGTCACTTGGTTGTTCGCAAAAAGTGTTTGTCGCCTGCAATCTAATTTTTTATTGGAAACCTTTAAAATAACACTTTATTAGAAGGTACTGCATTTGAACATTTGTTTATTATTTGTCAAGATAGTTTTCACGGTATCATGACTATTTTAAGAAAGTAATTTAACTGCCCTCCATGAGCACATCGCTGTTACCTATCGTTTTATACTTAAAATTATTAGGTTTGCTGAATAAGAAAGAATGTCTTTTCAACTCAATTTACTTCAAATGCTTTCAATAGTTGTAAAAACAGTTGTTTTGGCATAGGTTCAGTAAGGTGACGTTTTATTTTTCTGAAGTTGCCACTATCCTTTCTCTTCTTCCTAGATGAAGATGTTCCTTCTATCCTATCTATTTTTCATATTTTTTTACTTTTTAAAAGTGGCATGATTCGAGATTTAAAAAAGAAAAGATGGGAGAGATTGTCTAACGATTCCTGTTTCATCTTTCGATTAGGAATTAATCTTTAACCAAATTCTATTGTCAAAACAATTTATTAACTTTCTTTCATACTCTCCTTGAAAATACTTATTATATTTATAATAAACTAATTACAGTAAGAAATGACGGTGGTATTGTCAATAAACACATCATGATGTTTTAGTAATTAAGGTGAAAGTGCGTTCAATGGAAATTACAGCTATGACTAAATCACTTATTAATTTTGTTTATGCGATTGTAAATACAAAATGCAGTTTATCACCTTGGTTTAAAAGATATCAAATAAGTTTTATTTAAAAAATAATTTATAAAAGGTATATAATTAAAAAGACGCTGTAGTGCTACGTCACAGAACGTTATAATTGTGATGTGTGAATGTTATTGTGATGTTAAAGTATTAAACAGATACCCTGCATGGCAACGTAAGACTCCCAATAGTGGTTGTTGTTGACCCCCAGACAATGTCTGAATGGGTTCTAGATGTCTAGTATTCCATGGGGGACATGCCCCTGAATGTCGAAGACACAAACCTAGTAGAGTTTTTTTGTTGTGTGTCTTCTTCTTACCAATCTCAATTTCTGATATTTCCTTTTTTATGATTTTGATAGTAGTGTTTAGACACGTAGTGTTTAGACACTACTATTGTCGCTTACTGTGTTAACCGCTTCTTAGTTTGTTTGTCTGGAAATTGTATTATAGTCGTTGCTAAACTTCCTATATATTGTTTATACGAAGTCTAATCGTACTTTTAGGTTCGATCTTCAGGTTTTTGTTTTCTTTCTCTAATTTGCTCTGAAATGCATCTGCTTGCTCTAATTATTTTACGAGCAAGCTATTAGGTTTATGTGATCGAATTGCTCTAGTGGTACTTTTAATATTTTCTAGACTTCTTTTGATTATTTGTTGTGTCGAGTATTCATCTAAAAACGAGTCAGAATAGGAATCTGTTTCTATCTATCTTTCACTGGTGTTTATATTTTTGGAGCGTTCCATTTTTCTGGTACTTTTAGTCTATACTGCTTGAGTATCATTACATTTCTTGATATTTTGTACATGTCATAAATGTGTTTTTAGCTTATCACTTAGTATCTGAACAATGTATAGTTCCTTCTTTTTGTAGTCCGGGAGAGACGAGAACGAGATTGCCTTTATCTTTGAGTTTTGTAAGTCAGCTGCCATTTGCGAAGCACGTGTTAACGACATAGCTACCCGAGCGCTTACTGATCTGTTTTTTTTTTGAAAATGTTTGCTGCAGTCAATTGGCTTATTGCACACCTTCCATTCTGGCTCAGGTTTAAGTGTTAATTACTTTCGTACCATGACTAACGGCTTTACGTGCACTCCGAAGTACGGTGACGGTTTAGTTAATTTAGAAATTGAAAAATTTCTGGTATCCGTTAGGAGATCGAACCCCGGTTGCCTGACTTGGTAAGCCACTATATAGCCACTGAGCTACGACCGCCACCTGAATGGTTTTTAGATTCCAGATTTAAAAACTAAGGTCCTCTACGCGGTCCGCGCTTGAGGAAAATAACGCTCTGTATTCTTAATAGTTGCTGAGCATCCAGCTTCTTCAATGAAGTCATCATCATCACCATTACCCAGCCCTTTGCGTCCACTGCTGGACATAGGCCTCCCCCATTTTGTCCATTGTTCTCTATCTTGAGCACTTTTCATCCAATTTCTTGACATTTTCTTGAGATCGTCGGTCCAACGAGTAGGGGGTCTTCCTTTACTTCTTTTGTCTAACCTCGGCCTCCACTCAAGCAATTTCTTCGTCCACCTTTCAGCGCTGAATAGTGCGACGTGTCCGGCCCAATTCCATTTCAGTGTGGCAATTCGGGAAATTACATCGATAACTCCTGTTCTTTGTCTTAAGTCTTCATTTCTAACTAGGTCATGAAGCGATATACTCAGCATTGTCCTTTCCATTTTCCTCTGAGCTATTTGCAGCGTTTTAGAACTTGTAGCTGTCAATGTCAAAGTTTCGGCACCATAGGTCATCACAGGCAATACACGTTGGTCAAATGTTTTACGTTTCAAAGAAATTGCATATATCGCTATTGCATTGCATAAAAATATACCTTTTAAAAAAGTCTTTGAGTTTTCCATAGGCTGTCCATGCTAGGTTTATTCTTCTTTGTAGTTCGCATGTTTGGTGGTCTCTAGTGATCTTAATTTCGTGTAAAAAAGATACATGTATTTTTCCACCAGATCTACTTCGTTGTCTCCAATATTGATATTTCCGCTAGGTACTAGGTTTGTCATGAATTTTGTTTTGGAGATGATTATTTTAAGACCCACACTGGCACACACTAACTGAAGTTCATGTAGCATTGTACATATCTCTTTGAGGTTGTCCGAGAACAAAACTATGTCGTCTGCGAATTTCAAATTTGTTAATTTCCTAC
The DNA here is from genome assembly GCA_918026665.1 of Diabrotica balteata. Classification (NCBI taxonomy): domain Eukaryota; kingdom Metazoa; phylum Arthropoda; class Insecta; order Coleoptera; family Chrysomelidae; genus Diabrotica; species Diabrotica balteata. Next base: position 135,095,116 of record OU898276.1, read on the forward strand.
CGTCAATGTTCAGGCCTTTCTCTTCCCAGTTAAGTTTTTTACAAGCATATTCTAGTACTGCGGTAAACAGTTTAGACGATAAGGTATCACCCTGTCAGACTCCTCTGCCGATTGAGATATGATCCGTATTTTCATGCAGTTTCACCGACATAGTTGCGTTCTTGTATGTATTACAAATTAACCTTGTATATCGGTAGTCAATGCGGCATGCTTGTAGTGCTTCCAGGATTTTGTCAAATTCTACCGTGTCAAAGGCTTTATGGAAATCTACAAAAGCCAGAACGAGTAGTCAATTTTATTCGATAGCCTTTTCTATTATCGTTTTAATGCTCTGTAGGTGATCATTTGTTCCAAATCCAGAACGAAATCCCGCTTGCTCTATTGGCTGGTAGAAATCAAGTTTTTTCTCAAGACGATTCGTAACTATTCTTGTAAGGAGTTTGTATAGGTAACTAAGAAGACTTATAGGTCTGTAATTTTCTAATTCATGTGGATCTTTTATTTGTACAATAGAATTTGCTCAGCATTGTGCCATTTGTCGGGTATATTATTGTTCAAAAGGCACATGTTTAAAAGGTTTTTTATTTTCTTAAGTAGGCAAGTGCCTCCGATTTTGATTGCATCAGTAACTAGTAACTACACAATCTTTGCCTAGAGATATGGCAAAATAATTCCTCCTCTAGGAACTACGCACCAGACGGTCATTTTTTTTAGTATGCAAAATTATTTCTTGCACATCTTTTGGTCGATGAAAAGATTTAGATGACCCGGTAAATCGAAATGTGAATCATATTGCAAAGAAATGATACTAAAACAGTATTCATGTAGGTATTGCTTCATATTAGCAGATCTTCGTTGACTACGACTTGAAAATATATTAGTACTTATAACCAAATTCAAACATGCATGTTTATGCCAATTTTTATAGTTTTAAGCAAACGTGGGCCTAATGTTTCAGTACTGCAAATTAATCACAATGTGTAAAATACTTCAATACCTTAAGAATAGTTGAGGTAGGACTTACCAAATAATGACAAATGTAAAGTTCTGTATTTAAAATGTAAAGGTTGCAACTGGTTCGATAGGAAGAAAGCAAAGAAGAGGTCGAGAAACAAAAACAAAATGGAGGCAGATGCGTCGATAGGCAATAGGAATATTAAGACAAAAATATGTAAGGTCCGCTTGGAAATTTTTGAGACAGAGATGTGCGACTTGGACAGTATATAGCAATGTAACGGTCGAATAAACTAAAGAGCTACAGAAGATTTTTTTGAGTAATTTCAAGAAGCTCTTCGTCAGAATAAGCCATCAAGTCATTGAACTATATGGCCATGGTAACACGGGAACAAAAAACCAAATAATTCAAAAAAAAATGGTTATATTAAGTGTACAAAAGTTGAAAGGCACAAATATAAGAAAAATATGTACAAAAGAACAATAAGATCCGTAATTATATAAACCACATAAATTACAACAACTTACAAAAACAAAGTAGAGAAAAACTAAAAAGAAAAAGGAAGTACAGCAGGCCTTTAAATAATATTTAAAATCAAAGAAAGTAATTTTATCTATTATTTATATTTTAAACGTATTACATTATATTAAAATAATTTAATAAATTTTTGTGTTTGCTCCTAACGCTACCTGTTAACGTATCATCAAATCGTACATTGTGTACTTCTGACAGTCTGTCAAAGTCAGACTAACCATTAAATTAATAATAAAATGTAAATAAGTATCATTTGATAATAAATTTATTTACTATATCAACTAAATAAGATGTTTCAAAATAAAATTTGAGTATGGAATTTATTTTATTTTTAAAGTACAAATTATAAAACATTTCAAAAATAAAAAAGGCAAATTATGAAGTTTCGACATTTTCTATAACGGACTATCCCTCGTTATATAAATGGATTCGTCCAACTGTCTGATGTGACTGTATAAATATGAAAATTTCATCTCAAAATGTTTTACTAATAACTCTTTTTGTCGCACTTTAATACAATGGTCGAACTGATAATTGTAAAAATCCGATATTGTATTTATATGAAATTATTTTAAAACGAGAACTGTTATAAGAATTTGAAAAGACGATGCAATATTGTTATTATTTTAATGGCATTTATGACTTTTAAATTTTTACCGTTCCATTCCTTTAATTTTTACTTTTCATTTAATGTCTTTATTTTGTTGGTTATTATTCATGCAGGTTGTCATTTAAATCTGCTAAGAATAAATATATGATGGCTAGAAACGAATTTATCGAGAGTAGTGAATACATTTTAAGAATCGCTATTTCGTGACGCTATCCGTGACGCCTTCTCGTGGTGCTAGTTCTGTGACGCTTATCTCAGCATTTTACTACGAGAAATAAAGTATTATAACGCCAGTTCAAAAATATGTGCAAATACAAAGATATGTGAACAACAAAGGCGTGTAATAAAAATGTTAGGCGTGTAAGTCGTCAGTCCCGGCTACGTAAGCAGTCTAAGATCTATAATTGGCTGCAGTATGACCGGTTATAGCCACAACGGCTTTCGAAAAAAAAAACTAACCGCAGAAAACAAATAACAAATGTTTAGATGGAGTTATAGATCCAAATAAATAATGAGGATTGTTTCACACTCTGAGAGCACTCCTGAAAAGCAAAACTATGTTCAGAGAAGCAACAATAAGAACTTATAGAACTGTAATAAGACTAATAGTAATTTTTCAACATAATATTACGTTAAATTAAAATTCAATCTAAAACTGGCTGTATCCCGAGAACCCAGTATCTTTCCACTAATTAGTAGTACTACCAGCTTTCGAAAAATGATTTGGGAAAAAAACAGAACATGTTAGTGTGAGAATCTACCAGAAAGTGGTGAAAAATATTTCGAAAGGCGTGTGGTTGATGAAATCAAATATGGAAATCGATGTGAAAGGTCCTATTATTTTAAGAGTTATAAGAGCCATGATCTAAGAAAAATAATATAACCATTAAGTGACGGAAGAACACAGAAATTAATCTAAAAAAAATTGGAGAATAGATGTAGAAAAAATTAAAAAGTAGTGGAAGTAGAAAGATTAAATGACCCATAAAACGGAATGAAGAGTAAACATATTGACAACAGAAATCTGGGTTTACCAAAACACTGATAAATAGTGTGTAGAATAAATGATACATTTTACAAGATAATAAAACAAAACCTAAAAACTAGTAAAATTTATTTTTAAACCAAAGAAACTAATTTCTAAGAAAATCCCCAACATAAGTATAGATCAGCGAACATTGGCAACAATGCTTAAGTAAGAAACTCCGTAAAGAACCTGTTGTACTTGAAGCTAAAGCTCGGCGCCTAGTACGTAGTGGGGGAATCAGTTTTATGCTGAATGACGAAAACATATGGATTGCATTGCTGACTAAACCAGCGAACAGTCAACAACTCTCAGCTGATAGCGCTTTAAACACAAAATTTAAAGGGAACCATACACTACAGATGAGACAATAAGTAAAAGTTGTGATATTTTTTGAGGTTAAGTGTGTTTTGTGTGTGTGAATTATTGCGAGAGGAGTAGGAGTATAAGGAGAACATGGACTTGTATTGTTGCGAAAAGCCAGAAAATGAAGTTCGAGCTTACGACGACCCGACAATTTTACATGATAGAGTACTTAAAAATTTACTCAAAACCGAGGATAGATACGTGTTGCCGTTCAACGCCTCTCTTGCGAAAACTCAAAAAGAAGTGACTGAAGAGATGCGGAAGATAGTTGCGGAGTGGATGATGGAGGTAAGACTGAATTTTCGTATTTAAAATTTTGTGCAGCCCCCAATCATCCACCTGAACTACATTGTAGCTTTGGTCTTTCCAGGTATGAGAATTATTACTTATTCTACATACTCTTGAAGTATGAATCCTATACATTTTTTTATGGTAAATTTGCTTTTTGATAACTTATACAAACCAAAGAAAGCTTATCTTTAAATATTTATCATTTCACCTAAATTTTTTATTCAACAGATATTTTAAATACATTTAATTCGCGTACTCTGATTTTGAATATAATTTATATTTGTTAATAAAATGTGTTATACTAATTACACGAAATTGGAAAATGGACAAACCCATTAAAATTCCATAATATAAAATTAAACTAAAGCTAGGAACTTTTTATGAAACTTGTTGTTAAAGCCGTTCTTTCTGATTTTAAGTCTATGTTTTTTTTAAACATACAAATTTCTGTTTTGTCATTTTATTTTGTTAATTTTTAATTTATTTGGTCTGTGTTCTCCATTGACCAACATTCTTGTTGGAACAAGTGTATTTCGCCACCACATCTCTATTTTTAAAGTTAAATTCGTCTATTTAAATCCCAAATTGTGTATCTATTCCGTCCATTTAAAATTTAAATCCCCATACATGACGACACGAATCTCACTGAGTGAGACTCGCGATAAAAGTGACACGTTATAGATGATCACATTTTATCGAAAAAAAGGTTATGTATTTTTTGCGCAAATGATTATTTCGAAAAGCTGTGCTCGGTAATGACGTGATTGAGCAATTTAAACTACAGGGTCAATATACTTGCCAACAGCTGAGTCCGAATTGTCGGGAGGCCCATATTAATGATCGAATTCTATGATTTGGTGAATTTGGTTAGCACTTAGCAACTAAAGAGGGGGCATTTAAATTAGAAGTAAATGTACCTATAATAGTACATATTGACGGGATTAGTACGATGGCCTTTTATCAGCGGTGGACTTGCCCATGTGGCACGTTAAATTACTATAGTTTTATAATTCGTTAAAATTATTAGATTTTACATTGGAACCAATTTTAGTTGTGAGTCGTAGAGTTATATGTATATAATACAGGTTCATTTATAAAATGATATAAAAAATGAGTAGAAATGAAGCTAACCACGCCTATTACAATAATTATGAGAGGTGTAGGTATATTAATATAATATGATATGAACTAGTTAACAAGTAGAATTACGATCAAATTCCCCATTGTTTGTTAACTAATGCCTATCAGTTTTCTATTTTAAAGATTTTCTTTTTGAAATGAAACGAAAGTAGTTTGTATAAATTCCATAATGTTTTATTTCATCTTCCTGTGTGCCTTGATAATTTTATTTTGTTTATTACAATCATACTGTATTCATGATAATAATCCCATATTCTATTTTCCGTATCTTGTCGCACCCTTAGACTACCCCTTTAAAAGTTCCACCTTTCTTTTTTGTTTACTAAAATTTTCTACATTGTCTGGTACATGGAATACCATCTGTCATTCTTTTGTAATTCAGTCCAGTTTGCTAAATAAAACAGTTTAGTTTGATTTTTGTGGACTTTTTATTGTGTTTGAAATAAAATTTAATCAAGATTTTCTTGTAATGATGATGTACCTCGTAATACCTCATGGCTATTTGCATAGTTGGTAGGGGTTTGCTATTGGTGAGTGATCTCTGTAGCTTTTAATTCTAGTCTCGTCCATCCTGTCTACGTGATTATTTCATTTTCTTTTCCGTTGTCTGCGCGTTTTATCACATTCAGTTCTAAGAAGTTGTTAACGATTTTTCCGTTCTTAACATATGTTGCCATAAAACTGAAATCATTTTAAAAATATTAATAGTTTGTAGCGTGTAATTTACTCACTTTTTTTAAATGACATTACAATATTAGTCCTTTTTAGTCTTATTATTCTATATCGTTTAAGAAACACCTAAAAACTGCAGAAGAACAAATAATATTTTTCAACTACAATCATTTGACGGTTACGAACTTTGCTTTGTTTCCAAGCCACATCACGCACAGGTTTTTTCCGCCTTCTTGGTGGTCTTGTTCGGATGCTTTCGGATCTTGGCTTCCATTACTAAAACTTGCGCATTTATCTTATATTCGATTTGTGGACGACTATCGTTAGATTACTATAAATTACTCTCTTAATTTGATATACAATCTATTTAACCCTTTAGTTCAATTATTTATCTGAACTTGTTTATTTTACAATCAACTTAACTGTTGTATCCCATATTAAACTGTCTTTTTCTCACCAGTGATTAGTTTACTTCATCATTAGCCGTTTTGAGTTCACTTGTGAAAATAGGCCCCCGTAAATAATTACATTGCAACCGATCTTGAGCACCTTGAATATTCTACGAAGTTCTAGAAATATATACATATGATTTCATCTACAGTTATTTGTAGGGCTTGACTTATCTTTTTTTCTCGAAAACCGTTTATTATAACCGGCCGTACTGCCGCCAATAAGTTTATTGTACATCTTCCATTAGTGCATTCTGGCCCAAGTATTAATGACTACTTACGTATCGTGAACGACGGCTTTACGTGCTTTCCGAAGCACGGTATCGGCTCAATTAAACTGAAATCGAAAATTTTCTATTCTAGTGTCTACCGGAGATCGAATCCCGATCATTTGGCTTTGTAAGTCAGTACCTAGCCACTGAGTTTTACTTTATTTCATGAGTTTTATTTTTTGGGAGATTGTCTTGATTGTTGAATTGTCTTAGTTTGTACCAGCGTGTTTGTTTTTTCTAAAATATTTTAAGTTTTATTTCTCATGGGTCTTTTTATAGAATATTGTCGCTATTGCTATGCTGTTGTATTTCACAATTCGTCATATTCAAGGAAAGATGAATAAGATACACTTAGTATTCTAATGCGGCCGAATGATACATATATAGAAGATAATCGGATTGGTGAAAATAGTTTGAAAATGAGTGGACTGGATACATCTGTATTTAATAACACGTTTTCCATGCAGAGAACAATGTTACAATCTTGTAACCGAAAATAATATGAGGCACCAAAAGATATTAATTTGTGGACCTAACCCATATATCATTTGTAGCTCTTTCATATTATAAAAAAAGATGATTCGAATCAATGTTCGAATTGTTTTGGCGAGGGTGTCCACGTTTAAAGTCCGCCTCTGGGTCATTACACTGGCCTTGAACAGAGACATCGAATTTGGTGTTCCTTACCGGAAAGAGGCCCTTTTAAAAATGCTAATTTTCGTGTATTATTAGTTATTGTAGGTGTTACACCAGAGTAAACGTCACGCTTGTCTGACTTTCGGTTTTTAAACTTTAAAAACCACCTAATTCATTGAGTTTTATTTCAATATTGCATAATAACCGCCTATTCTTGTTTATTTTTATCACTAATGCTATTATATTATTTTTATTCTGGGAAAATTTCAGTTTACGAGTCGACATCGAATTATGAAATTATTACCTTTTTAAAAATGCAATCTGGCGCCGTAATTTTAATTGCTATTTAAATGGCTTAAAAAACACGATTTCCATAACACCATGCATATGCATATGTCTCCGTAGGTTATTATTTTCATTATTTGTTATAATCATGAATGCTATTTTTTCATATAACAGTAATGACGTCAGATTTTGCAATTTTAGCAGATAAAAATTTCGGTTTGTTTTATCCTTCGCGATAAAAGTATCAAGCATCTTTTGCATTAAATTTGTATAAAAGCTTTGCATTAAATTTGTATAAGTCTTCACTACTAGTTTGAGTTTGACGTTTTTCATTTACGATATAGGTTGTACCATCAGAATTTTAATTAAACAATTTGAGATCAAATCAATGAAATAAAAGAACCAAATGAAACGCAGTTCATGAATATTATATAAATAACACGTTGGTCAGATTACATACCCAAATAAAAGATTGAAAATAAACCAAAAGAACAATTAGCTGTCAAACGAAATCAAAGTAAAAAGCTATATAAAAAGCACCTATACTCATTGCCTACAAGAAAACAACATGCTAAAGTCTCTGAAAAGAAAAAATAGACCAATAAATCATCATTATCTATAAAAATCATGAATTTCCAAACCGAGTATAGTTCCAACCTGCAGTAGAAGTATTGAAATAATTTTTTCTTTAGGAAAATTAAAAGCACAGTTACAATATAACTACTCTCTGAAAGTTACTGTCGCTTTGAGCAGATAATAGACATTTTATATAAATCTATGGCATAAAATAGAATCTAAACGATTACAAATTAAAATTAGAATTTATACAGAATATTTTAGTTGATAGAAGAATTGAGCGCCAACTATTTTTATAATAAAAATAGTAAAGAGAAAGTTAATAAATGAATAAGATCGAAAGGCATTGAAATAAAATAATTATTTGAAGAAAACATGTGACATTTATAATGTTACATGTTACCGTAGACACTTAGAAATAAAGATGTTTCGATTTACTACTATAATTTCACTTGCCACATTTTAGTCTGGATTAAACTGGGAACAATCGCTGTTTGGGTTTATGGTGAGGGATTCAATCAACGCGGTACAAATACATATTGCCAATTTCCCACATATTCAACTTTGGTAAATATTCTATGCGTAATTATTTTAAAAACTTAATTGATCAATCATTTAAAACTTTTTTTTCTTTACTTTTTCTTCTTCGTGTGTATTGACGTTTGACCAAATAATTTATTTCATTTAATAATCGTAATCTAATATTTGAAAATTTAATGACACAAAATTATTGCTTTGTAAGCAAAATATTCTTACTCATTAGAATTCTTGAGTTAATTACAAATAGATGTCTTTCTTTTTGTATACATATCTATAATGAACCAATTATCAAATTGTTTTATCAATTTACAAATACAACATTGCTGTTGGAGCCGGAAAACATCTTTTCATCCAAAATTCATATTTATTACATTTACATATCCTTTTATTTGTACTTCTACTGTCCTCATCTTTAACTCTTCCGTTTTGCAATGTTCCGTTCGAATACCTCGTAGATTCCCGTCCTTTTTATGTTGTGAAAAGTCTTTAAAACTCACATAGTGCGCCAAATTTTGCTCATTTACTTCAAGTCCAGGTTTTTTCTCTGAAGTAGCTTGTTATAAACCGGTCGTATTGCAGTCAATTGGGTTATTGTATAGTACTACCATTTTTCTTAAGAAACTCATTAATATTCTGCTCAGCGGGGTAGTATTGTTTGAGGTGTGAAATTCCATAAACAAGGAATCTACCTGTTTTATGGAAGTATCCCTCGTTTATGGAATTTCAGACTTCAAACAATAGCACCCTGCTGGGCTAAAAATTAACAAGTCTTAGAAATATGGTAGTACCATATATCTTTAATTCGTGTAACTTTCTGGCTCATATTTTTTAGTATTAAAGACTACTTACGTATCCGGGACCGACAGATTTACTTGCCCTTCAAAGAACGGTGACGATTCGGTTTAATTAGAAATTAAAAAATTTCTATTTTCTGCCGGGATCGAACAGAACCATAGCCACTGAGATTCGGCCGCCACTTTAGTGGAGGATAATTTCAAGATGAAAATTGGAAAAGAACAAGAGATTTGTTTTAATTCGATGCCATTTACCTATAAAGTCGCCTTTTTTGTCCTTTTGTAGATCGCTTTCCTATATTTTAGGAAGCCAGTATTCAGACCTTGTGTTTGGGGATAAATAGAACTCAGGTAGCTCCTAAAAGGAAACCTGAAACTGGTCAAGACCAAAAATCCAACCAATGCGGTATTTTAAATTCGTTACTATATTTTTGTTTTGACGTTTATCTGTAAAAGCGGTAAACAACGACCTTAATTAACGAAGAAACTTCACGATGGATGTTAATTTAGATCAAAACCGACTTCTTGCTATTCCTCATCAAATATTTTATATAAACTTTATAAAAATATAAAATTTACATAACTCGACCTCGGTCATATTGGTCAATTTTAGCCGCGATTTCTTTGTATTCTAATTTATGTGGTGATTTATTACCCTCAGAGACGTTATGGTAAGTTTCTGCATTAATTAGCGAATCAAATTTATTAATGAATTATTAAGAGACATGTAGTTTATGTTCGAACCGGTGTAAACTGTTCTCTTTAAGTACAAAAGTGTATAGAAATATTAATGGATAGAAAAATCAAAAATAACAAACCAGTTCTTTTTGATTTTAGAAAGAAAGAAAACTTTAGAACCTTGAAAACTGTACTTAATAGTACATTTCGCATAATGTGTCCGAAGTATTATACCTTTCGAGATTTGATAATGGCCAGTACTTCTTTATTCTTCTGAGGACTTCCACTGTGACTCGCTCAATCCACGAGATCTTAGGTATTCTCCGTATATGGGGGCGGAATCGGATTTGAATCTAGCCAGACTCGGCTCCATGCATCAGTCTTTCAGGCTGAGATCATTGCGATTCTGGTATGTGCTCAGGAGATAATAGATAGGGATCTCTCAGACAGGACCATATCTGCTCTGACAGTCAAACAGCGCTAAGGGCTTTGAAAGCGCCCAAAAGACCGTTCTTGAGTGCAAGAGAGCACTTGCTGAAGTTGCGCTGACCAATAGGGTTAACGAATAGGGACTCAGGCGGCACCTTCATCTGCTTGGATTCGTGGATGGCTTACGGTGCCGTTTTTGTCATGAGAAGGAGGAAACCTCCTCACAGGTCCTCTGGAAGTGCCCGGCACTTTCCTATCACAGATGGCAAATCCTGGGTTTGACCTTTAAGCAACCGAGTCAAATGAGTGAGGTACTTCTAAAGACTTGTGACTTTCTGTGAGATCATAAGGTTACTAGAGGATTAGACGTTCGGAATAGCAGGAAGAGCTCAGATTTGGAGCTGCTGATTATAGCAGATATGGCAGCCCGGAGCAGCCTCCGGGGCGTTTATTGTAATACGTGATTTTGTTCATAAGGACTTGTAGGCCTTCTAGGTTGTCCACAAATACTATGGTGTCATATCTGATGTTGTTTAGCCGATACCCATTTAGAAGAATGCCTTTTTCAGTTTCGTGCAAAGCTTCGATAAATATTTTTGAAAGTAAAGATTGAATATTAGAGGAGACAAAATACAAGCCTTGCGTTACTCCACGCATGATTTTCACATATTCAGTGTGTTCCCCTTCAAATCTTAGTTTGGCGGTCTGATTCCAATAAAGATTTCTAATTATTTTTAGATTTTGGTGGTTAATTCCTGCTTCTTTGCATCATCTTGGCGTGCTGTTCTCGTTCAAACGTTTTGTCGTTATCAACCAGACAAACGTATACGTCATAATTGACGTCTCTATCTTTGGAATAAGACTTGTATTGAGAACAAAGCCTCTCTCGTACCAACAGTATTTATGAATCCGAACTGGTTGATGGAAATTTGACTTTCACACAGCTTGTAAATTCTTTTACGCATTATCTTTAAGAACAATTGTAGATGACTCATAAGGCTTATCGTACGGTATTATAAATACTATATAGTTGTTTCGTTTATTCTAGTTAAAAACAATATTAATTATTGATTTTTTTTAACAAAAATATATTTCTTGTTTTTTTTTCTTCAAGGTGTGTGAGGAACAAAAGTGCCAGGATGAAGTTTTTTCGTTAGCAATGAACTATATGGACAGATTTTTAATGTGTTGTTCAATAATGAAAAGCCAGCTACAGTTATTAGGAACCACGTGTTTATTATTAGCGTCAAAATTCAGGGAATCCACTCCTTTAGCTGGAGAGACTTTAGTGTATTATACAGACCATAGTGTTACAAAGCAGCAACTTTGGGTAAGTTATTCTGTCTTTATTCTTTGTTTATTCTGTAGAATAAATTTTATCAAACGTTAACAATCTGTTAATTAGTCCTAGAACTCAGTCTTACATTTTATGTTAAAATTAACTTTATATTTTTTGTTCCACCATCATATCATTGAAATTTATGAAAACCGGATTATTGAGAATACATCAATATATTTAAAACCTGATCATGTTATATTATACAAAAGATAATTATCTTGGTATATAAACGATCTAACAAAAACGTTACTGGTATAGACAGATAAGGTTATGTTTGTTACACTAATCAAAAACTGCAAAGATATTTAAATTTAGATGGTTTTTCTGAGCGCTTCTATAATAAAAAAAACATTTAAGATCAACAAAATATTTGTTTTTTCTATGGAACTTAACATTTCACAGGTGAAATTGACCAGTTTTTTCTCAGTAAGTCAAACCTCAATGTCAAAACTCACAATGCTAATGTGATGACATAAAAATGCTTTCAGAAAAGCAACAGCAACATTGATTTTTTTACATGTATATAATAGTCAATAGGCCACTACACGGCATGCAGATGGTGACACTAATAATAAATATAGATATGATTTAAAAGTTACAATAGATGCTTTAGAAATTATCGTCGCTCACCTGTCTAAATAGCATTGCTTTATTTAATTGCTACAAACACAAATGCTGAACTCTGTTGTCTCAGAATTAGACAGTTGTCCCAGATTAATCAGTCTGGGCTGTTGCCAGGAGAAAAATTATTTTGGACTATCGCAGATCCTAAACTGCATACTATAGCAGATGAGTTGACAATATCAGAAGATAATGTGTTCAGCACCGTTTTGCATGAATTGAATGAATGAATTTTGCATGACTGAAACATTAATCCATTTGAAGTTGAATCTCTATCAGTAGAGTTGCCATCAGAATCCCGAAGCTAGAATTTATGCAATCATCAGCTGGCAAGGTTTTGCCTTCAGTATTTTTTAATCGGCAAAATATTTTGTTTGACCATTATCAATAATTAGAAAGGAAGACCCATCAACAACCACCAAATCGAAATGAATTACTTAAAATTGTTTCCGCACCCACCGTGTTCTTCCAATCTAGCTCCCTGGGACTTACTTATTCAGTGAAATTAGTTAAGTGGTAAAATTATTCAGGTTATTACACATTTGATTTCGACTAACCTGCAAAATTTCTACCTAGAAACACGAATACTGTCTCTTATGGAATAAAAATAGAAAACTAATATTCTGTATTAAAAGTTTAAAAATGATTTGGATAATAAAGAAGAGAAAATAGTGATCTTTACATTTCTCTAGTGTGAATACATTGCATACTATCATTTTTTTATTAACATAGCTGCTAATTTTAACAAGCACTTTAAAAACATTGAATAGATATTACTAGGGGATTTAAATCCCTAACGGTATTTCTAAACCATTCATCAGCTATAATTATGTTTTTAAATATACATAACGTTAATTACTGTGAGTTTTAAATAGATGTAGTAACCATACAACCATAGATATAATTGGACGTGAATGTTTTTATTCATTATTTTGATTCAAAACACAATAAAATATAAGTTTTAGTATGTTACACAAAATTATGAAAAAGTTTATGATGTTTAAATTGATTTTAAAACTTTTAAATCCTTATTTTGGTTTGTTTTATAATGAGAGACATACGCTTGACTGAAATATTTGTGATTTAAAATTTTTATTTTAAATCTTTATGTAAAATAATTAATTCACTTATGGAAATTATAGTGTAAGGGGATCATTTTAAATCTAAAGGAAGAATATATAAGATTCTACAAATTACTAGACTTATTTCCAATCTTTTCTCTCCATTTGTTCGCTCCTCGTTCTCTTTCTTTAGCAGAGCGGGAAGATTTTCCCAATTTGGCGTCATTTTAAATAAAATGAGATCGTTATCATCTCTCGGTTTCTTCGACTTTCTTCTATATATCTTAGATCATACCAATCTTAATCTTTATAGATATATTTCACTATATTTACAGTATTCTTTGCCTCTCATTACCTTTTCTTCCAGTAAATTTACACTTAGTGATTCACTTATTTGGTGATTCCGATGTCAGCGTTGCACGTCCTTCTCTGTCTTTTTTCCTTCGTAAAGATGCAGTGGCTCATGTAATTCGTTTGAATATTGCTGACCAATTGTCTCTTTCCTGTTTGTGTCATGTCCTTTATTTGGTCCAACCATTGTGTTGGAGATCTTTCTCTGGATCTTCTACTTGCTACATTGCCTTCAACTATAATTCGTTCTATTCGTTTATGACATATATTGCATGTACTCCTTCTATTTTCCCATTGCCTTCCAAAGTCGATACGTAAAATTGATATTTTCCCGTTTTAGCTTTTGCTTAATTTTCTTTTAACATTTTCAACTACTAACTAACATCATACATTAAATACTAGTAAATCAAACTAGGCTATGTATAATAAAAATGAGTCACCAGACATTGCCACTGAGAGGTATTTATTAGCTATAAAACTTATTGAGAAAACAGAATGTAGATTTTGAGAATAGGAGCTCAAGATCCCTAAGGACATACCGTGCTTTCAGAATAGAATTTTATCCTAAAGCTAAATACTTAAGCCAATATTAAGTTTAAAAAATGTTGAATCTCGAATACATGCAATAATTGAGCGGCAAAATAGCAAAGAAAGTGAACTAAAACTAAATTGAGTATTCAATATTAAAAACAAAAAGTAGAAATCCGAAGATTTCTAAGTATTCGAAACCAAAATTCAGATGATTGCCTAAATATGTGCCTTCTACAATTTTTAAAGCAAACAGGCGATGAATGGACCTACATGGTAAATTCCACGACATATCAATTCATCAAGGCAAGAACCTTTCGTGAACTGGTTTCTTAACATATCTAATCTAACCTTCTAGGTTTCTTAACCTTTCTTAATAAAGTCTATCCCAGCCGCTCTGATGAGTCCTGCTAGGACGAAATACGTATAAGCGAATAGTAGGGGCACTATACGTGAAATCAAATCTAATTTCTTTTCTATTCAATATTAGTTGATCAATTCGTATCAATATTTTTTTTGCTTTCATAATGCTTGAATCGTCTTTCGTGTTTTAATGTATTCACGTATGTAGAGCATAACAGCTATAAAATCTAGCATATCTAAAAAATATAAAATACATAATGTCCTTGCTCAAATACCATTTTATAACTATTTAATGTTATTGTTAACTATACTGTTTAATGACCTCTCTTTGAGACCTCGTTTAGTTTTGTAGGTTTATAAGTTTCATAAGTAAATATTTTTCCGCTTTTAGTTTAAAGAAGTTTTTTCTTCATTACTTGATAAGAGTTCTGTTCTGCCATTCGATTGAAAGAGATAAACTGTTCGACTCAACTCCTGTTAGACATATTGTAAGAGATTTTATATTTTTTATATTTGTATGTGCACATATTTCTCACAGCTATTTCTTTTTGTTTACTTATATCATGACAATTGAAAGATAATTCAAAATCGAAACAAAGATATTTCAAAATTAAAAGTATATTTCGAGAGCGCCCATTTTATATTGGTTCATTCAATTCATTTTGGATTTGAAAAATAAAAAAACCTTTTATTTTGACTATAATATACATAATATAACAAATAGACGACACGATTTTAACCTAGTTTCTTTGAGTTTTACATACTAATCACCATCGATCAGCTGTAAATTAAATAATACAACAAACATTTACTATACTGCTTACTTTGCAAATAGTTGTAAGTTGCGTAGTGCATATTCATTGAATATATCGCTCAACATTTGATTATACATATTTTATACTTACGATTTTTCCTAAGTGACGCGTCACTACCATATGATACGTTTGACAGGATGTCTTATCGCGAAAATGACCTCTTGGAATGCTTGTGAGAATGTTTTAACATCTAACGATCTTGTAATGAATTCTTGATTAGTTTGACGGAAATACAAAAAAATGCAATTAGTGAAATACTGCTCCTTAATCAGAAACTATTTCGGAAAAATATTGCACTAAATGATTAAATTAAATATACATACCTTTAACTTTGACTTCAATAATGATCATTATATCTGGAAAAAAATATTCTTAGACTTTGGGATATACTACGTAGAAAAATACAAAATTTGAGTTGACAAGGAAGATCAATAATTTTCATCCAGTGCTAGATAAATCAATATAGCTAAAAAATTACATTTAAGATTTGATGTAATGATCAATATATAAAAAAAGGAAAGAAAAAAGATTTTCAATAATATCAACATTTCTGTAGAACTATTCACTGTAGAAGGTCCGAATTTAACAAAATCTTATTATTATTGGCAAAGATATACATGCCTTAGGGTACTTAAGATATTAGCAATAAGTTTCATCTGAAATGGAAAAATATAATGAACTGTTCTCTGGTAATAACTGGTTGGATGTATTTTTCTATAAATGTAGTTCCCACAATTTCGTTATAACATGTTATATATTTTCCTGCATTAATTTCTTTAACTTTCATATAACTACAAAGTTCCTGCTAAAATCATTTCTGAACATCTCCTATTTTATCTTCTTCATGTGCCGAGCTCGATTATCGAGCGTTGCCTATCAAATTGGCTATAGTAATTTTGTTGACGGCAGCTTGGGAAAGAGATACAGAGTATCTGTTAAACCAATCTCTCAGGTTTCTAAGCTCTTCTTCAACCTGGCCCTCTTCTTCCGTCTACCTTGCCTTGTATTATTAAATGGAGTATATTATATCTCTCTGGGTGGCGCATAACATGGCCAAAATATTCAAGTTTGCGATTTTTAACTGTTTTGACGACTTCCGTAACTTTTCCCATCTGATGCAGAACAACTTGGCGTAAAGTTCTTCGTAATTGCTTACAATTAACACTGTGTCATCCGCATATCTCAAATTAATGATATTGACGCCATTCATTTTTATACCACATTGAACATTATCCACTGCTTTATTGAAAACTCTGCCTTACTCTTCGTATTTGAAGCTCTTCAGAAGTGTACCGGCTAATCCTGATGTTTGCGCGTTAATGCCAGTAAAGATTTTTAATAATGCGTAGGTCTTTATCATCAATACCTACCTGCTAAAGAATGGCTATCATTTCAGTATGTTTTACTCGATCAAAGGCCTTCTCAAAGTCAATAAAATACATATAAACTGGATGTCCGACATCTCTGCACCATAACCCGAATACTAAATAGTGCTTCTCTTGTTCCAAGGTTATTGCAGAATCCAGACTGTGTGTCACCAAGTTGTTGTTCTATTTTTTGGTACATCCTAGAGTGCAAAATTCGTAGAAAGATCTTTAAAACATGACTCATCAAGCTGATGGTTCGGTAGTCACTACACCTTTTTGCATTTGCTTTTTTAGGTATCGTCGTAGATGAAGGATCGATATTTTACCTAAACTTTTGAAGAGCTTTATTATTTCACTCGGTATTTCATCTGGCCCCGTCGTTTCTCGGGTCTTTACTAATCGTATTGCTTGTTCAATTTCGCCCATAGTTATGTCAGGTGCTGTAACGACTACGTTAATTTCAAGCTGGGTCCTTTCATCACTAAACAGTTCCTCAATATACTCTTTCCATCTGTCTATTTTATGCAAATTAGTGATCAGTTTTCCGTCTCTATCAACGATGTTATTTGCCTGTTTTTTGTTCTGACCTGTCAGTTCTTTTATTTTTTTATACATATTAAATGAATTATGTTTTCCCTGTAACTCTTCAATTTCTAAACATTTGTTTTCGAAGTATGTTTGTTTTGCAGCTCTTATTTTAGTTCTTATTTCTTTATTACTATTCTAACTATTTTATAGTTGGTAATTTTTCTTGTATAAGTAACTTTACTGTATGTAATTTCAATAGATTTTAGTTTGCAGGGGTGAAGTGGTAGTCGAAACACTAGAATATATTATTTTTTTACTATTTCGTTAATGACGTAATTTTATAAACCGATGTTTGTGTACATTCACAATTTCCAAGATCTTTTTTTTTACCTTCCTGTTTTAAAATAGTATTTCTTTCTCCTGCACACCTGCAACACATGCGTCTAAGGAATAACCACTTGGCAGTGTTTTAGCTTATAGCAGATTGTAACAGTTGTAGATATATGGAAAGATTAGTTGAAGAACCAATTTTTCTGTTAACAGCGCTGTAACTGTCCTCTATCTTCTTTTTTACTTTTCGACAAATATTTTCTGCTTTAAATTCTCTTTGGCTATTCCCTTTGTATATTATTTACCGCGAAACGGAATGGCACAGCGATAAGTATATCAAAGCCAGGATAATATATATATTTTAAGACAATCAATTTCAATTAATACTTTTCACGGAAGAATGAGGTTTGATATCATGAACCAACTAGTGGTTGCCCACACAACTCTCTGAAATAATTGATAATAATAATGATGTGTTTTTCCGGCTGAGCGATTTTCCCTCCGTTTTTAATAATAAAAAATACATTCAAGTAGGTCAAAAACTGGTAATGTGTTTTTGGTACTTATTGCTTATCTCTTATCGTAGTTTTTATTTTTGCAAAAACTTATCTTTTATTACATTATTTTCGAACAGGCAATGGCAATTTAAAACCTTTCATTAAATAGTTGTCGCCCTAATTCGTAAGTTTTAAATCTACCATAAACTCGCATGCAAAATCATGTCTATCATATCGAAAGAATGTGGAACTTTTTGTAGTATGCTGATTTCTAAACAGAATTAAAATTGTCGCGAATCAACAAAATTATAATGTTCTCTTATAAATGCAGATAAGACCAGAAAATGCAATAAGACCTTTTGGCTAAATTTTTGGACATATTCTTCAACAACTTGTCTGTGTTTATTTGATAATATACCAAAAGAATAAACTATACCTGACTACGAAAAAGCCTTAATTAATAAAGAACTATGGATGATCAAATAATATCTAGTATCTTGTTTCTCTTCTTCACCTGTCATATCAGAATTATCAGACGCTGGCGATCATTATCTCGATCTTCTGCCAGATAGAATAATTTATTGTGCTACATTTAATATCATAAGTCCATTCACGAATGTTTTCTTAACCAAGAAACCTGTTTTCCTCCTTCACCTCTAGGGCCTGCTATTTTGCCTTTAAGGCTCAGTTTTAGTATTCTATATCGACTCTCCTCATTATATGCCTTAGATTAAGACCCAGGTTGCTGCCAGCATCAAATGGGGCTTTCCAAGTATATAGTCTTCGATTGGGTAATTCATACCAAGCGATCATGTCGTTTATATATTTTTTTTTGTTTATATTTGGTTCAATCATAGCCAATAGAACGTTCCTTTTTAACCATGGAATTTCTATTTCTTCAATATCTTGTAAATATTGGACCATTATCTCATTATAAATTTAATACATTAACTTTCTGAACTTATTTAAAATTAGTTTTATATAAAATATCTCCCCTTACACTTCATTATCTCATCTATTTACTTTTATAATTTCCGGTACCAGCATTTTACTCTGAATAACGTCCTGTATATATTTGAATTTTCTTATCGTATACCTTTCGGGCAATTATTGTGGGAAATAATTTTTATGTTAAAATTATCTTTTTAAAAAAGCTGTGAGCCTTTCACACGATGTAATATTTAAAGAACAAATGGTTGTAAACCCTACGCTTTGTTTTCCCATTTTAGAATTAAACAACAGTTTACTATCACATAAAAATGTAAAAATTATGACGGAGAGGCATTAAATACTATGAAAGTGACTAGGCGAACTGATCATCAGAAATTTAACTTCGCTTCCTTGTTTCTAATTAATTGGTATCTGTTTGCTATCTGCCTAGGTTTTCCTCATTAAACCACGGAATAATTTATTATTGTCAAATTGTCATGGTTTTATCTTTTCTCTTCTGTTGAGTTAGGCATACATGTGCAAACCCTCTCTGTTTTAGACTTAATATTTTAATTTAATATCTACTACTTCTTTAAAGGATTTTTCCGTCTTACCGAATGCATGTTTCCGTTCTTCCTTTGGAAATATACACGTATATAATAATTACAGTTCCTGTCATGTCAGTTACTTCATAAATAAAGCTCTAAATTAACTTTAGAGCCTTTACAGATCTACTTGAAACAATTAAAATGATCAGTGTTTTGTATCGGTGTATTGATTAATCCATTATCGTAGCGACTCTTCTATGGCTTGACGTTTATGATATATACTATAATATACCACATTATTCCTCATAAACTGTGACTTGCTGTAAAATTCTTTTTATACAGTATTTATACACCACATATGTATATACATTTATATCGGCACCCACAATCTAGCTGATAATTGAAATAATCTTAACAAACTTCCTGTGAACAAGATATGAATGGCTCAGTGATCGGTTTTCGAGTCTTGTTTGGATTTCAAAACTGATAATCAATCGAGGAGTTGAAAATTTGCCATTGCCTTCAGCCAGTGATGATACTGTTCGGGACGGTTTCTTTTGACTACGATAAACCTCGTCTTTGTTACTTCCGTTAATTCAAATTCATGGGAATTTGAGATAAATCTGTGTCAATAAAATATCTTCTGATTAGGGAGTGGTCTCTTGTATTTTAGCGTTTCTGTGTTATAGAAGTGTATTTTTGATGGTGACCTTTAGTGTGATAAAGCATTGAGCAGCTTCGTTTTTGAATATTATCTAAATGATGTTGCAAATTTTTATTTATGTCATACATATACTTCGACTGTTTTCGTTTAAATTTTGTTCACATTTTTCTGAAATATAAATATAATTTAACGAATCTTACGTCAAGATAGTCCTTGTATCTCTTCGAAAATGTCCATTATTGACCTTATCCCTTTGATATTTTTTCCATCCGGAACTGAAATGAAGTAGCAGAGTAACTATTACTTATTAACAATATAAAAGACAATTTATAGCTTAAAAAGCAATGAATTAAAATGTCACAAACACACAAACATAATATATTTAATATATATTACATTCTGCACATCAAAATACACGCAACAATTATTTTGAGTCTGTTTTTTTCATTTACCACTTCATGCAAATAATGTATTGATTGGTTTCTTACGGTTTCGCTCTTTTACTTTCTTCGTGTTAAATAAGTGGTTTCAAAGAAGTTAAGATGTTTTCACTTAATGACCGTTGAGCACAGCCATGCCCCCATTTAAAAAGTAGTAGGCCTTGTTATTTAATTCTAATTCTAGACTATTTTTATATTTGTAGATATTTTTCCTATGTCATGTGAGCAACTTAAATATACTAATAATATTTACCAATGCGAAATGCACGTTATTTGAACAAACCTTTGCAAAAACAATATTTGACTCAAAAAATTTTATTTTTGAACTTTATGTTGAATTAAGAATTAACCACAGGACATTTAAAAATCATTTGTTGTTAAGAGATAAAAAATGCTAATTGCAGCCCGTTATCAAGAAAAAACAAAGCAGTTCTCGATAGTATTAACCCGTTAATTTGTGATTTAAATGCTCACTTAACATAAAACAACCGTCTCTTTGAAGAATTGGTCAATGTATTCCTTGTTCTTTGTAAATATTTTTAATGGAGCAACGATAATAGTGATTGTCTAGACCAGAACCAAGAGATTCTTTCGAAAAGTATAATTATTAGCTAATTAAAGCCAGAAAACAGCAAGAAATATTAACATTTGTGATTTTACGCACATTTTTGTGTAATTGGGTAATTTGGGCAAGTGCTATAATAAACTAATATTAAGGCGAAAGTTAGTCATTAGATAAACTATTCAATAGATACATCGATAGTAAAAATATCTTATTAACAATTAAAATCTAAACAAATTTAATAAAAACTTGGAAATATCAAAAAGCGTATCAGTCTTTTCATTTTTTAAATATCAATGTTTAAAAGTTAGTGTTTCTTAGTTTTTTATGACCAATAGTTTTTTATTGCCAATTGTTGTAAGAATAGTGTGGCTTGTATAGTACCTTACTGGAATTCTGGTGATTCTTAAGGTTGGAACAACGCAATCTGTAGAGATTATTCAATGTAGACATTGCAAAACAAGAGTTCGAACGAAATAGTCTTACATATCATAAACGATTGTAAACCGGCACAAAACGAAATCGCTTAAATGACAACATATACCCAAGAATAATTACAAGATTATGTGTCAAAACACATGAAGATCAAACACATGTCAAAAAATAGGTATTAACGAATCTAATGCTAGAATATCAGTAGCCCTAGAAGATTTCCATATATTATTTCAAGCAGAATTACTGGTAATGGATTTTTTTGGCTCTGGAAGTCTGCCTAAAAACATCTGCATTAGGCCAAAATGTTTTCCTCTGGCTGTCAAATTATGCTAAAGACTCTAAATTCTGCAACTTCATGAGTTGTACACTTCCATGTAACAGCTTGAAAGTACAAACAGTACCTCAAGCAATTCTGTAGTACCCCAAAAAACATTGTGGAAGATGTTCGAATATGCTAAAAGAAACTTAGTGAAGAGTGCAGGTTACTGAGAAAATGTGCCAGGAGTTAGGTAAGCAAAAGGTTACTAAAATCTACTCGTTACAGAAAAATACTTTTGGGCTTCAGAAAACTGAACTCATATGACAGAAAAAATACTGCTATACATTTTTTTATAACTGATTTGTAGGTCTAATTAAACAAAACCTTAATTTAAATATATCTAAATTATACTCATTCTGATCAAAATATGCGTGTCTGTGACCAACTTTAATATCTAATATAAACTTCCACTTCATTTCCTATTTTATATTCAACTTTACGCCATATAATTATTATTTATTTGAACCAATTTCGTCGTATACCACTGATTATTGCAAAATGCCGTCGTTTGTGCGAATCCATTCAACTATTTTGATAAAAAAACTAAAGTTCGTTGGCCCCTTAGCAGAAATAAAGTTAATTGGGTAAATCAAACGACATGTGTAAATAAAATCAACAAGCTGACATCATAAATGTTGTAACAAAACATTGAGAGGTAAAAAAAAGTTTTATATCATATATTTTATATTTGGTGTAATCATTTAGTTTCACCCTTCAGTAAACTAAATAGTTTCAAGTGTTCCTGTCAGCGGAAAATAATTAGAAATTGGCATTACACTATAAAAGTTTCAGTGTTCTTGTAATTTTTTTTGCGGTCCTGTGGATTTCAGAAATGATACCGCTTTAAGTGGCATCTCGTTTATTATCCTTTTTAATGTATAAATCATTTTCCATAGTTATCAGATAACTGAAGTGACTCAGTAGCATAATAATTACGTTTTAGATAAGACAGTGATGATCAGCTGTATCGAGAATTGGATTTTGGTAAATATACTATTGTCGATTCTTGTCGAAGAAAGCTGATCTCGACAGTTATCTAGGCGCCACGTCCAGTTTGCTAATTTTTTTCGAGATTTTTAAGACAATCTCAAAATAAGATTAAATTATTAAACAAACATTCCATATCAGTTCCATAAATTGTTAATAAGCAAAATACTATTACAGACCGGATTTTTTCCCGATAACGCCGTCGAAGGGTCAGAAAACAGCTGTTTTCGGTTTATATTTAACTGACTGTTATCTGTAAAAAATTCATTCACAGTTTTGTACTGAATTTTATCACCGTTCTTTGACATGTTTGCTCAACACACTCTGGTGGTGATATAATAAGTAAATGTTTCATTCATTACAATGCCGGCTTGACTTAGGCTGGCGTCAAAAAAAGTTTAAAACTGTCTAAGAGATTTGTTGTGTGTAATCACCATATATATTTTTAAGCTACAGAAGAGGTAATATAGATAAAACAACGGGATGTTTTATCTGCTACACTTTATTTTATACTTTTGTTCTTGAAACATATACTTTTATATTATTCTTAATGGTTTTTTCAAAATCAACATTCTGAGTTTTCCTTCTAGACGTTATAATTACCAATGTAACTGTTAACAATAATTATCTTTTTATAAAACAAGGTTTTATTTTAACCCGTAGTACTCAACCCATTCATTTTTAATGTGTCCCACCTCTTGTATGTGTTTTTTTATATTTGCTGTTTTTATAAAATGTGTTTTTATTTATAATCAATTTATTTATTTACTGTGTAAATAAATTGTTATGTGTGACTTACTCTAATTCTTTCCTTTCTTTTCAATTTTTTTCTATTTTACAATTTTATTGATTTTTATTCTTGTTTTCCATTCATACTTATTACAACAATACACCAAACTTATTAGAATAATAAACACATCGACAAAGCCCAAAAAAAATTTTCTCATCTTAGAACCTCCGGGGAGTCCCTACAAATATGATATTTATAAGCAAATCTTTTCTTTCAGTAAGTTATTCAATTCAGGCATATCTAAAGGTATTTAGTTAATTGGATAGCATCATCGTTTTTACGGCTTCCATTCTGCACCGGGGAAATGTAGAGGTTCTTGTTAAATACCACACAAAACGATACAAACAAATAAAAAAACAACGAATCGATTCTCGAATGTCGGAACAGGTTAACAAGTTTCAGGTTTTCAGTGTAGTGTTAATAAGTAATTACTTTTATTGTCACTAGAAGCAAACTGGCTTCTCTTAAACGGTACGAGGCAAAGCAATTTCAACTTAAATAGAATCTTTTCAGTCTCAATTTATGGTTTTCTACTAAAAATGGCGCGTAATTGTTGTGAGGTATGCAAACAATCTCAAGTCTGTCTGTCGATGTCAATACGTCATTGTTCCATTTGATATATTCGAAATATGAAATACAAAAGATACAAAATTGCTTTAACAAAAATTTTATAAAAAATAATACCTACTACTTAATATATTCGCCAGAAGAGATGTTTAATGACGACGTTTTCTTCTGTGTACAAATTGAAATTCATCTTCCCTCATAACATATCTAAGTCGCTACTGATTAAACCTTACTCTTGGATAAAATGTAAGATTTTATTAGTAATAGGTACTTTTAGTTCTAGACTTGTCTCAAATATTTTTGTAATGTTCAAAAAGGCACTTCTCTTTCGCTCAATCCCCATTGTTATTTCTTTCGTAAGGTAGAATAATTTTTTACATTCAAAGTTGTTTATCTCAGATAGTTAGATAGATTTCTCAACTTTTTCATTCTGTTCACTGTTAATTTGGAGGCTGACGTTACTATTGATTTTCTTAGATACTAACATGAATTTAGTATTCTTTAAGTTTGGGCTTTAGGCCATGTCCTTCACTAATATTTAGTATTTTATTTAGTAATCAACGTAAGTCGTTTGAGGTTTTCTGCAATGGTGATGGTATCGTCTGCAAATAGTGTTTTCTTTGTTCTAAATCCTTGGTACCTCCGATATCTTCTTATACTTATTGTGCGACTTCCAACAGAATAAAAGGAGAACGATTCTTAAAAATGGTAGAAAGAAGACTGGTTATTCCTGACAAAGCAAGAAAATATGCATATTTTATAGTCCACCCACTTGGTTGGATATTGATTTTGTATTTTACTGAAAAACTATGAAACGGAGAAACTCAATGTCCCAAGATCTTAGTTTTCCCACGAGAAACCGAATGGTGTTTGTAAAATTGTTCTTCTATAATAAAGAAAATATAGCTCTGGCACTCCTGAGCAGTCAGATTTTGTCTTGGCACTAACTAGGGACATCATGTCGACCCAATTGGGTGTACGTGGCAGTTAACCTGTTCAATAAACCTGTTAGAAAACTTATTCTACCTCTGATTTTTGTGTTCTTCTATATTTTTTGGTTGTAGTTTCGATTTTTACTTCGATTTCCAACACAAGCTTCATCAACATCATCAACATATCATCTCCAGCTTCATTTCTAGTTCCAAAGTCTAATCCTCTTTGCATTGCTTATTACAGTATTCTATAAGTGCTGTAAGTATTTCAGGATGACCACTTGCATCACCCATCAACGGTTTTATCAAGTCTACAAAATTGTCAGGTCCAAGCAATTTTTCATGTGTTTAAATTAGTATATTGAACTTCTGCTTTTATTGTTTTGACGTATTTCTTTCGCTTTGTAATTGTTTTATGGCCATTTATACAACTTTTTTTAAACGATTATTTTTTATTCAGTGTCTTCTATGTTAATCAACTATGTAAAATATCTGGTTTCATTAGCTCTATTTTCTCTGCTTCATATTTCAAAATCCAATATAGTTTGTGTGAGATCTTTAAATAACAATATTGTCGCCACCGTTAAAGGAAAAAACTTATCAAAAATCTTAATAGTTTTTTTATGAGAACATAGGGCACAAAGTGATCTATTAATTTCTTTCTTAGATAAAGAAGCTTTATTGCTTGTTGTGTTAAAAATAGAATTGAGGTTATGGTAGGTCAGTAGTATTCCTATTTTTAATCTTTTTTGAAGATAATATACCAGTCGTATTGAAACATATACATTTTAATGGTAGTATAAAAATGTATAACAAATGCCAAATATGGTGACGTTAAGTAAATCGTGGCAATGAAACGGTTACCAATAACTAGCACCTCACAGATTTGCAGATACCTTCCAATCTTTTCGTCGGTCGGTGAAATCGTGTTTTATACAAGAGACACTATAGTATCGGTATAATGCGATCTAATATTGCAAAGAAAAAGTATATTCAACAACATTACAGTTTGAAGGGGTTGTTGCGATATTTTCATTAGTCTTCAGAGGTAATGCACAACAAATATCAAAAGATGGTGGCATTGTTGACTGTTGATTTAAATATCAAGGGGTAATTGTTGAGGATGCAGTCTATTTGACCCAGAGACACAGACGTCATTATGTATAGTTTGTCATCTAGTTTTATGCTAACAGGAAAAAACAACCTCTTGAAAAATCGGGTTACATACAACCGTAGTAATATCTAAAAATCAACAAAAATAGTTTTGCTCATATGTCATTAATTGTTTGCAAATATTTGTAAATGGTTTCAGGTATTATTAATTACTATTTATACAGTTATCCAGCGGTACTATAATTGTGTACCTACTATATGATCTCATAACTGAAATCTAAAATTTTTCGAGATACAGATTAAGAGTACAATTTAAGTGAAGATAAATGTTACAAAAATAGTAAGAAATGCTTAATATGTTTTTTTTGTACTTAGTTTTCAAATACATAAATGAAATAGGCCGCTTTCCCTTTAAGTTTAATTACATATTGATCAAACAGCTGAAAAATCAAATACCTAAAGTAAGGACCAAAACGTAATTAGGAAACCCACGACAAGCCTTTGACTTTTTTATTTTAAGATTTTTTACTTAAAGATTTAAACTTTATTTAGACTTTATTTTGAAATTTCGATTTCCACAATTTTAATGAATTTGACGATTTTCCAAATGGAAACGTAATAACGAAAATAAATTTATCTTAAAGTAAAATTGTCGCTTATTCTCACTAAAAATGGTAAGTAAATTAAATTAAGATGCCAAGAAAATAACTTCCTTTTTTTACATTTATAAGATCATCCTCAAACCCATAGAGATACATGGCATCGAAATAGCCAATATAAAAACAAACACAGGGGTCCAGCAAATCTTTTAACACAAATATTCATTCGGTTCAATTCTAAAGAATAGCTAAAGCTCCTTGGTATGTATCCAATGCTTTAGCTTTTAGGAGACTTAAATTAAGTACCTTCTCTTGACGTTACATTCTTGGTCATTACTGAATTATCAATTCGGAATTATTAATTTGATGCAAAAAGTAACAGAAACTTAATCTAATTAATTAATTATTTAATACTTGATGTAAAAACGTTTTTGATTCGGTGTAGATTATCTAGTGGTAACCTCAAACAATATGTCGATAAGTGTTCCTAGATTGTCACGTGTTAAAGATGTCCTAACTGTCTGTTAAATTTTTAAATGGCACTGATTATGTTATATCAGAACACAAAGGTCAAAAATCGGCAAGAATATACTGGTTAAAAACTTTTTTTATTTTTTCATGCTCTAGAAAACAGCCAGTCTGGTAAATACACGATAAAGAAATATGTAAGGAATACATGAATATTTTGCAATTATTAAGTAAATAAATAAAATATTCTAATTTATTTGCAAATGAATTTTTACCTTAAAATTATGAATCATGATAAAACGAACAGTTTTTTATCTATGGCAGACACTTTTAAAATTTTTTACATTGCTCTTTAAATAGTTTGGCTTTTAAATTTTAAACCGCTCGTTATTATATACTGTAAATTACCTATAATTTTGAATGGTTCAAATTGTTTTGTTACTGTAAAACTTTGCACAACAGATAAAATTAGATGTTTTACGCAAAAATATGTAGTCAAATAATATATATAGTTACACATTTTTGAGGTTAGTATTGTCTTGATCAGGTCTTAGGTCTAAATTGATAGGCAGAGTAACTTAAAAGACTAAAAGTAAATATAGGCGATATTTTATTGTCTTTTACAAAAGTTTATCCCGAAATAGTTGCGCTTCCAACAGAGCTGCTTAATAAAGATTTTTAATAATTGTTATCACCTGAAGAAACATATGCATATCTATTAGACGCATTTTTTACATAGATAATGAAACTGTTATCAAAATTGCTCTAGCTATCATAATTTATTTCTTTAATTTAATTATATATAAAAATAAAATATAATTTTATATTAAAATAAAAAGAAAGATTTGCCGTGAAAACGTTGAAAATGATGAATGCTTCGGACGCCACAGCACATCAAGACCTGATAAAAAAGTAAAAAGAGGTACAATCGTCCCAATGGAGGCATTCTGTTTCACCAAAGCCAAAAAAAGCTAGACAAGTGTGGTCGAACGTGAAAATTATACTCACTGTGTTCTTTGATTTTAATGGCATAGTGCACCATGAAGTTTTGCCACGCGATTAAACGACCATTAAAGAGTATTACCTACAATTTCAAAGCTGTGTGTGTGAAGCAATCATAAAAAAGACCGGATTTGTGGAAAAACAACTCATGGCTTTTGTATCAAGATACTGCACCAGCTCAAACTTCATTGCTTGTTTGTGAATTTTTGGCCAAAAACAATAATGTAATGATGCCCCAGCCTCCATATTCGCCAGACATGGCTCTGTGTGACTTTTTCCTATTTTCAAAAATAAAGAAAAGGGTCACAAGCATAAATGACATTAAAAGTGCATCGCTGATAGAACTCCCAAAGATCGAGTTTCGAGAAGTGTTTCAAGATTGGCACAAGTGCATAATATTTGATGGGAACAACGTTGATGTAGACGAATAAATAAATATTTTTTTCAAAAATGAAAATTTCAGGTATTTTTTTATCAAACCTCGTATAGTAGTTTCAAAATGATTTTATACAACTTTTGTTCAAATAATATTTATCTTAGAGAAAATATAAATAGATAGAAACGCAACTACATCTTAATTAACAATTCGAATCCTCATAGAATCCTCAAGACTGTTCTTTGTATTCTTTTATAAGATGTCAATACAAAAAAGAATAAGAATGCAACATCTTAATTATAGAATGTTTCTCGAAACTTATAGCCAATAGTAAATCATGATTTTGGCAATTGTTAATCATGGCATTTTTGCTAAAAGCGAGAAATCCCGTTTAAAATAATTGAAAATCATTGCTGCATAAATATTTAGCAGCAATTCCCTAATTATTAGATTCACAGAACCTTTAAAATCCCGATACAAATATTGGGAGGATAATTACGTTTCATAACAACTCCTGTACACGACCTTTGGTTTTGAAATCACGGTAATATACAATTTTCCCAGGCTAAGAAACCGTTGTAGAGATAAAGTCTCTCCTTTTTGATAAGGTCCCCATAAAATCCACTCCTGCATTCTGTTAATTTGATTTGTACGTACAATCGGTCAGATAATGAATCCGGCGAACAGGCAGAACGGGTCTCCTTCGTTTTCTTTTCTGCTGTTACACACGTACACATTCCTTAAGAGAAAGAGAAAGACAGATCCAGCCGGCAATTCGACCTTCAACCCTCCGGTTTACCTACAAGCTATTCTATCTCTTGCAGGAGAATGAGTGTGTAATCCATTCTGAAAAACTTAATTCTTTTTTCCCCCTTCCTCTTACTTTAATGACCAATGCACTTGTCGAAATGAGGTATTACATAATGCAACATTTGCAACAATGTTTTAATAATAATAGTAATAGTAACATAATTTATATTTGCGTACATTTTAATGGTCTAATCGTAATGAAGTTTTGTAGCATTCCAAACTAGTAACCTTCACAACATTTATAATTTAATTTTGATTCATTTATTTCCAGCTAAATATTAGGTTGCATAAGAGGCTTAATGCTTAATTTAACATGTTTTTTGTTTTATTAAATCTTTTGATTTTTCATTTTACAACTTGAGAAGTGATGTTTAAATGACTAGGTACCTACTTACAGTAATTACAGAAAAGGGATATACAGGTACTCCGAAAGTAACTTAATAAATCTGTTGAATAATGAAAGTCTATTTAACTACATTATTATCATTGTCAGAAAATATTAAATCTGTATCAGCTTCATCTGAGTACGACATCTTGCTATTTCTCCTGCATTTAGTATGTAACACAAAACACAACTAAGTGTGGGATCAAACTAGCAACCAAAGAGATACAAGTTCTAAACAATATATTAATCTATCTTACGATATATGTGAAACTATGTTAGCAAACACATTTTTATATTAAAATCCGTAAACTAATTTTCGAAACCAAATTCAGATTTCTGCTTTAATCTGTGCCTTCTAAGAATTGCAAGGCAAAACAGACGTTGATGTTATAAGAGA
This sequence comes from Diabrotica balteata, assembly GCA_918026665.1. NCBI lineage: Eukaryota > Metazoa > Arthropoda > Insecta > Coleoptera > Chrysomelidae > Diabrotica > Diabrotica balteata. Next base: position 135,125,491 of record OU898276.1, read on the forward strand.
CATGGGGAATCTAAAATTTGCATTCCACGACTATCTCCTCAACTAAGCAAAAATCCTTAGCGAATTGGTTTCGCTATACGTATTTGCTACATTGACACACTATACGTGAAATTAAATCTTAACTCTTTTTTCCTTTTGACATTTTTATAGATAATTTGGAAGCGTATACTCGTTTTTTTCTATTTATAGCATGTATCAGTTTGGATTTTATACGTTTTCTTTTCTGACCGGGATTCGAACCATCAACCCACTAGACCACTCTCAGTGAAGTGAGTGAGCTTCGCTCGTCTGGTCCGCTTGAATATCCGATCGACATGTCTTCCTCATACTTAAATTAAAACAATAATGTTCAGGGATATATTATTCATCAGGATCTCTTTAAATGTCGTAAAATATCACGTATAAACCACATACGTCATTAACAAACTTCAAATAATTACTCCTTAACCAACATTTCATTCCTATTTAAACTTTTTTTACTCTCTTAGACTTTGAACCTCCATCAAATACCATCATTAAATTTCTGTGACAACACAGTGTGTGATGGACATATTAATGTAGGTATATGTGATCTTTCCTACCGTACATGAATTCCAAAGCAATGACCAAGTCAGTTTTCCTGGAACAGTTTTATATTCAATTTCATTCACATATATATTTAAACACTTCAACAGTTAACGACCAAAAAACGATACCGTTGATCGATAAAGTACTAAAACCAGATCACTAAACCCTGTTAATGAAATTTCGTTCTTGTGATAAATTAGTTTTTTATAAATGACCTAATCTTTATTTACAAAAGATTAAAGTAAGTATTTTGCATTCATATAATATAGAATGCAGAAATAATTGATAAGAATGCAACAATTTGTGCTGTTTTAATGGAAGAACCTTCTCTTGCCTGTTTTCCTTCTTCTCTTTTTAATGGACATGACATTGTCTTATATGCCATTATAATTTTGTTCATATTACGAAATATATTTGCTGTCCCAATATTAAAAATATTTTTCAATACACTATGTAGTCATAGTGTCTCAATTTTTTAAGCAAACTTTTGAACAAGAATTTTTCTTAGGAATTTGATATAATAAAAAAGTGTTAATTCTGAAAAACGACGAATCCAGTCTTCTTTTATTAGTGTAGCAATGATGTAATTGTTGGAACCCAGTCTATTCCCTTGTATTTGACACTTCCTTTCGAAAAATGCCGTTATACCGCCGGCGCAGTGACAAGAGGACAAGTTCCACCCAAATATACCTGTTAATTTTAATATAGGTACCTGTTAACGTTGGAATTCCAACCGATTAACAGGTAGGTCAAGTTTTATCCTTCCAAGAATTCACAAATAAGAGGCTGCCGGCCCCACTTCGAGTTTCGGTCTTCGAATCTCATTGTGAAAATTCTTCATGGGATGTTGAGCCGGTCGTTTACTGGGCGATATATAGTCGGCGAGAGCTGCTTTTCGGCCTCACATCTCTCATTTCATGACAGTAATATATCTAACAATAAGGACTTGACGGATACCTTTTGTGTTGTGGCGCCGGAGCACCTCCAAGCGTTACTTTTATGTCTTCTGATAATAAAACATTAATTTGCTGGATACCTTTCGCAGGCCCTTTCTTCACTTCTCGCTTTTTTTCACCGCGCCCTGTAGAGAGAATTGACCACCTATTCGACTCATTCTTCAGATTATGGGAGAAAGAAATCCGGTAAAAAACCGACAAAACATTCATTCATCAAAATTTTCTCGGTATAAATGTATATTTTGACTTTAATTAAATAATCATCTATTTCTAGCCACAACCTTAGCAACATTTTTCTTACTCCGCGACGTATCTTTATTAGTTTGTATGAGTTACTTCCGCTAGATGAAATTGTTTGTTGTTTAAACAAGAAAACAAATGTTTGTAAATAGTCATTCACCATTTTCTTAGTATATATAAATCTGACTGAATTACGACCAAGTCTAACTGACGCCAAGGAAATGAACCAGCGGATAATTGTTCTGATGGCGCAAGTAATTATTACTAGAGAAAATACTTCCAGGAAAATAATTTAGAACTATTTGTAGATTAAAAAGATCAAATTTCATAATTCAATATATGGATTGAAGGCGTATACGCATCGGACCGAAAAACTTATTTTTCAACAGTTTCTTGATTAGTTTGTGAGAATTGTTTGCCAAATATACTGACATATACATAGTTCCGAATACCCATTATAAATCATTAAATTTCAAAAATATTGTGTGCTAGATAGCAAAATAAAGAACCGATCAAAATTTCAATATGATTGAAAAAACTTACAAGAGAAAAAGCAAGGATAATTGCTCCTTGCATTGGATAATTGTTGTTGCATCTCGGTTGGCAATACTTGGATGCGCCTAATGAACTCCTTCCGAAGGACTCCCAAAATTTGAGGGGTATGCTCTAAAGTTCCTTACCCATCATGTCTCACACGTGTTCAATTTGGGATAAATCTGAAGATCCCGGCAATCAAGGCAAAAAATTTACCCCAACCTGTTCAAAGAAGTCCATGGTAGCTCTCGTAATGTGGAGCCTTGCTTTATCCTGTTAAAAAATTGGATGTGTTGGAGCGTCTGAAGCTAGAGTATGAGATTTGGTTATAGGATTCCTTCTACTTATGGCGGAACTACCATGTTCCCTCTGAGGAAGATTAGAGGTGACATTCAACCTTAAGCGATGACACCCTACACCATAAATACATTTCGTCTTTCACCACGTCCTCTGACCCTGGCTTGGCCATCATGGATAACTAACCAGAATCTAGATTTATCATTAAAAACAACTCCATTCCATTCCTGTTCGAAGTAAATCGTTCGATATTCGGGGGTAAGAACTAGCACCCAGTGTGACCGAAATTGTTCGCATACCAATTAGTCTTCATGTTCTATAAACCGTTGGTTTTCAATAGACCTGGCAACCTTAGGTGACGATCTTGACAATCTGTTGTTCTTCAACGGCGCCTTATAGCCCTCGATCTTCGTATTCGGCCTTCTTCACGCCATGCCTGATAATATCTAACACAGTATCTAACCTTTTCCAAAAACATAGTTTGGCTTCTATTAGGCCAACTATCCCTCCCCTATCAGTGTCGCTCAGTTGATGAAAAGTGTCTTCATATTCTAGACATTGTACTTTCAGAAACCACACCACACCAAGAACCATTTGGCCGGAACTAAATTTTAAGTTAAAATTTTTCATGGCTAGCAAATTAAAAAAAAATGAATAAAAATTTATTGGTTTTGCCAAGATAAGCCTGTATGCTGTATACCAAATTTTATTAACATAACTAATTTAGTGATCACTATTTACTTAAGTACTGCGAGAAAGAACATTCGTGAATGGACAAATGCAGGACAATAAGTATTCCATGTGGCAGAAGATTGGGAAGCCTTCGCAATGGTGATCATCTACGTCGGTAAGTCTGATATGAGACATAAAGAAGAAAACTGCGAGAAAAAGGCTTTTGTATTAGGGTTTGCCTTTAGATAAATATCTGTAATTTTTACTGATATAACAACTATGAAACACATGCGTTAATTTTATTACTCTCAAAAATTAAGTTAGTACATTCCGAAATCACTCTAATCAGTCAATTGCTATTTATTTCCGTTAGTGTTCTATTTCCGATTGTTTGTCGAACTTGTAAAACGATTATAACTGTATGCTTAATTTGATATTTCTCAATAACTGTCCATTTAAACATATTTACCTAAACGTTGACTTTAAACTGATCAGGGAAACCTTTATTTGTCGAACATTATCTTGAAATTGGAGTAAATAAAGATAATATCAACAAAACTGTTTTTCTGTTATATAATTTTAAATATCCAGGTTTAAATCACCCAGAATTTTAAAGTGGTAATCTTTAATACAGATTTGAAAACGTTATCTAACCGCCTCTAATAATTAGTATAGCTTTCTGTTGACAGTTATCATGTTTTGTCTTATAAACGTAAATTTTTGTACCAGCAAATAAAAACTTACAACCACAGCTTTCCTACTGTACGTTTAAATAAAATAATAAAGCTATTACTGCGTCTCTAACTGTTATCATTATATTGAAAGATCCAGTCGCTAGAAGATACTGCTCACGCTTTAAAAGATAATCTGTCCTATCAGATCTTCTTTCTCAGATTTTTTCATTTTCTTTTGTTTCCTGTTATCGTTTTGTTTAATTCCTTGCTAAGGTTTCCATTCTTTTATCAAATTTAAACCGTTACTATGTAACCGCAATTTTTCCTTCAATCTCCGCTACAGGATGGTTAAATGCTATGTATGGTCCATATTGTTATACGGCATGGAAACATGGACGTTAAGAGTACCTTCCATTAATAAGTTAGAGGCCTTCGAAATGTGGACGTTGCGAAGAATGCGCCGCATACCATGGACAGATAGAGCGAGAAACGAGGAAGTCTAAAGAAATTCAAATACTGAGAGAGAACTACTCAATTTGATTAAGGTACGAAAAATTGGATACCTCGGCCATATTCTGAGAGGAAAAAATACGCAATTCCTCAACTAATCATCCAGGGGAAGATTAAAGGCAAGAGAAGAGTAGGTCGCAAACAAATGTGGCTACGGAGCATAAAGAACTGGACAGGCTTAATTAACACTGGCGATCATTTGCATGCCGCAAAAGACAAACGTCTGGACTTAAGATAATTCGCCAACTCACTATAGAAGCCAAGGTTTCTTTTAGTCCCTTTTATATTGTTTTTTTTTCATATGTGGTGTTCCTTTCCTTCTTTTTCCTGGAGCCTTATGTATGCAGAGCCTGTCTAGCAATCATTGTTGCCAGTTTTTTTTAACTTATGACCAATTCATCTCCATTTAAGTTTCCTAATTGTCATTCCTATTTTTATTCATCAGTTAAGCTCCATAATTCTTTATTTGTGTTTCTATTTAACCATAATATTCTGCATATAAAGCGTTTAAACGTGTGTTATATATAAAAGATTCTAACTTAGAAATAGTTTCTAGAAGATGGATATAAAAAACTAATAAAAAATCATTTTGAGCAACTATACTAATACAAACCTATGTGCATTTCAAAGAAATATGCAACTAACATATTTACATAAATACATTTTTGGGAAATAAAAGCCTTACCTACTTATTAATTTTCAATATAATGAAATGATCATAACAATACCTTTTATATATTTTCTTTGTTACAGCGATGGGAACTTCTAGTCTTGAGTCAACTAAAATGGGATATATCAGCCGTAACACCCCACGATTTCCTTAAACACCTTTTTAACAGGCTGCCCCCTTTAGAAGAAAAATGGAACATCAGTTATGAGATGGTCCAGAAACATGCCAAAACCCTTATTACCCTTTGTGCCAGAGGTAAGTAATAACCTAAACATAAATATAAAAAACTGCGTGAAAAGTATTGTTAATTTAAATTAGGATTACATAGTTGTCGCCCTGTATATTTGATAAACCAAAATAAAGCGTTTTTTGCGAGATCCTTTTCTTGGCCTTCGTACGAGAACTGCATATTACAATGGTACGCGGCCTGGTACACAAAGACGAATGGGTTAAAATATATATAGCCAAGGTCCGCCTGGTTTTCACAGTGGCGTGAACCATTTCAATACTTTGTGTACCACTAAAAAACAACCGTCTATTGTAAAATCTACACTAAAGGATGTTAATGACTAAAACTTCGTAGAAGCAACGCGGCCGTCTACCTGCTTCCTTGAAAACTAAATAATTGATATTGGAATATCTTTTTGAGATGATAAAGATTTGCAGCTCTCATTACATAGTTTTATAGACTGGACTGTTTATGTTCTTCCTCTTTTTGAAAATTGATTGGCATAACTATTCATATTCCATAGCCTATAGCATTTACAACACATAATTTCACTTATGGTTGAACAGAACTACAGAAAAATAATAATCCACATATGCCAAGACAGAATTTAGTTGCTCGGGGTGTATATTCAATTTGCCGTTTAATGCAAATGTGCCTGCATCTTTGCTAGTAATTTTATCGTGTGTTCTAGTGACGTGCTGACTTCATGTTTTGGTTGTGCTTTTCACATTATACCAACGTTATCTAACAATGATAAACCTCTAAACTACAATCCTATTTTAACCCTTTTGATACCTAAGTCGTAAGGAAACCGTTTAGTTGTTCTAAAACTGTGTCGATTGCTTCCCGTGTGACTTATCAATCTTATGTAATTATTTATTTATACTTCCGTATCTAACGCGGTTAAAGCGGTCAACCTATTTTTTAAAGATACTAAATATCTGAATGAAACAGATAGACAAAGTCTGATATGAATGAACTATTAACAACAATTAGTATTTCTTAGACACATTAGTATTTGATCAGTTAATATGCACTTGGTTACTCAGGCGGAAAATAACTTATACTGATAATACTGATATAGGAAAATGGCCAAACATCCAATATTATTTATTGTATACTCATTTATATTATTCTTAAACTATTCTTAAAATAAAATATTTTTTATAAACTATACATTTCTGTTGATATTTAGGTGAAGTCTTGACCAACTATGTCCTAAACCTTTGAGTTTTCCGTGCTGTCAATGTGTTCTTATTTGGTTTTTATTCCTATACAGTTTATCGTCTGTTCTTTTTTCTTATGGTACCTTCCTCATTGAAAGTTGTTAACAATATCAGTGAATGTGAGTCCAAACCAGTCCAATCTTTTATATTTTTCAACGACGAATGTTTGTGCCTTCCCTGGGCTCTCTGGGCTTCTATGTGAGGTGGCAAAAAAACTTTGCTCGACTGTTTCTTATAACATCTAATATATGAAGTCTTGTCTTTAGTTTTTATAAATCAACTATTGAGCCTTTGGAGGTCCTGATGGTGTACATGATCAGAGTTTCTTCTAGAGTCTTATATACAAATACATACAATTTACCTAGTTTGACTGGTTTTGTTTTGGAAGTCAGCTTTCTTATTTTTGTTATATTTTTAACCTCAATTTTCAAATGACTCAAATATAGCTGTCATCTTTACCTTCTCGATCTCAATCCATGTGTATTTTCGGTTGTAGAAAAAAAAAGAAAACGCATTCCAACTGAGAAAATTTACGAAAACAAATTAAAAAGTAACTGGTTCTTTCACTGTTTAAAATGTTGATAATATATATTACGCCATAAATATAAAAGTTCAATTGAAACACATTTCGAATATTGTGAAATAGATCTTGTGTTGGTTAAAAAAGCTTTTTTTATATCAATAAAATAAACTTCCAAGGTAAAAAATCCCCAACGAGGTGCCTCTTTTGGAGTAAATTTCACCGTCTAATTTATGTAACAAAATCCACAAAAAAGTTTTTAAACATTAAAAACCACCTAATAAAACAGTTTCATTGTCAAGTCTATGTAACTGTCTGTGCAGAATAATTTAGAGATTAGATAATTGACATTGAACCGAAACGAACTAACAATAGTGTAACGACCCGGGATAAGGACAACGAAAAAGCAAGTGCGACAAACGGAGTGGGAGTGCGAGAGAGAGAGATATCTTCGACGCGGAAGATGTAGACTAATTTAAACCGGTCAAATAAACAAAATACATATTGTACTACGCAGTGTTGTGCAGCGTTAGTTACCTAATATAACATCATCTTTCTCATAATTTAGCGATATTAATTCATCATTTGATATCTTAAAAAATTTCAGAGTTTTCGTGTACAGCGATGACCATACCAAAGCATTCTAAATACCACTCAAATCTCAACAACAACAAAACATACCCTACTTACATATACTAGAAAGTGTAAAACCCTTGAAGATTATAGGGAAGCAGTTTTAGTGTGCAAAGTTTTGTGAACCACGTTTGCTTATTATTTTTGCTGATTGAAATTATTTGGTCTTATAATTTAAATACTTTCAGAGAGCTTTCTATTTATTTCTTTCTTCATAAAAGCTTTATAGGGCTTATGATATATTTAAGACAGAATTAAAAAAACACTTTTATCCAGCCAACTTCAACCTATCAAAATATTTTTGAATACATTTGATGCTATCATTGGAGTAAAATAGAATTAGGTATTTGATAATTTAGCATAAAGATAACTAAGCCACAATATTATGATTATATTACCAAATGACGACTGATAAATTACGTAACAGCTGTATTATTTTACATATTAGTGGATTATAACTGATTTGAAACCTAATCAAATTTATAAAATCTACAGCGACACAAAACTAAACAAAAAAAAAATTAAAAACAATTCAAAATTATTTTTCTGTAAGTATGAAAATGGTCTGGTTCGTCTTCCCGTCCGGTCGTCCCCGCCTATGGATCTCAAGAAGACTGGCGAATACCACACAACATAACACAACCTAAGTGTGGCCCCCGGAGCCCCAATGAAACTCTCGTTTTCGTTGGTTCAGGTTCCCACACTGAGTGTGCCGACTTGTCTGACACTAGTCTGCTTATTTGCGACCGTTGGCGTATTTTTCAGATGAGGTCGATTTGCGGCATCAGCGCAGTAACGGACTTGGTAATTTCACTTTTCAATTGAAAGTACGGAAGTTTGGATAATTTCTTCAGGAAATAGTAATTTATTGAATGGCTTTAAAGGTCATAATTCCCTGTACGATAATTTAAAATTACGTTCCTTCTTGACTTTTTTATTTCTTGAGTTTTCATCAGACGTATTTTGTCACTCCGTATTAAACACAGAATAACGAAAAAAATTGTCAAGTGTCTTTGATGCTATTTTATTAATGACTGAGGTTTGTTTTTAATACATCTTAAAAGTAACTTACTATGACTTCCAATAATTTGAATTAATGTTTTTTTGCTAAATTTACTTTTTACTTTCGAATGGACTTGTCAGTCCAAAAACGTTCTTTGATGTACCTCGAAAGGGTTCTTTTTAAAATCCTTTTTATTAAGGATTTTTTACATATTTTTTTAAATTTCGTTGAGTATACATTCATACTATATCTTTCTGTTATGGACTGTGACATCCTCACATCGACTGGACGTTGTAGATTTTCAAAGCTACCTGTTTGTGTAAGAAAAACACTAAAAAAATGTAGTATAGTCCATGATACTATGAATAACAAGATAGGATCTTCCCGTAGCTCAAAATCGGTCGGGTTCGCGCATGCCGTCATTGGAGACTAGAATTTGAATTCTTGTTAAAGTTAAATGAGATTTGTATGCATTCTGGATGAAATTACTAGTCGAAAATAAGTTAAGAGGTTTAATAATTACAATCATCGTACACATAAGGATATCTCCAACTATTTATTAAAGATTATTTATTGATATATACAAAAACTGACATTTCGAACGTGCAAGTCTCCAATGACGTCACAAAAACATGCGCAATATCTTATCTTATAGTCATAGTATCATGGTATAGTCAGTTCACCAACTGTGAATTACATATACTTCATCTAATTTAGATAACGACTTACGTCATTATATACGTCAGAGATCGAAGTTGACATAGTTGCCAAAGTATAAAAAAATCCTGACTCCATTTTAAATCAAATAGATTACATAATTATTGCAAAAGTATTACCATCTCTTTACAATGACTATTTAATTTCTTACGTCACATTTTTGAAATAAAACACACTAATTTTGTTCTAAAAAGAACAGATTTTATTAAATAGTTTAAAATATAAAACAAGAGATATTCACTTTAAAATTCAAAATAATGAAGTACAAAAAGTGTCAACACCGCAACTGTCAAATTTTTACAATTCAATTCAATTTCAAATTTGTTACCAATTTATGCCAAAATTTTAGCTTTGTTCGATTACAGTTACAGTGTGTTCCGAACAAATGTTCTTAATAAAAACGCTTTATAATGCATTTATACAAATTAAATGAAACATACTATTGTGTATTTCTTTAAGTTAACATTAATAGAAATTTTTAAATATTATTTCTACGCGTATATAATAAAATATGTCTAGTGTAAAATACGTCACAGGCTATAACGCCGATGACGTGCATCGTTATATAAATTAGATGAAGTGTAGTAATTATTTTTGTGCGCAATTAGTTATATTTTGACAGATTAGAAGTGGCTGGAAATTACTATACAACCAAGCACACGTATTCATAGCCAATATTAATTGTAAACAAACGTTGATTCACTGCAATTCATTAACAAAATAAAACTTCATAAATTAAAACAATATATCAAAGGTTTAATGTTTATATTTTTGAAATTGTATAATGGTTTATAGATTTATATATACTAATGGAAAAGCTACTATTTTATACTATTATATACTAAACAGTTTTTATACCGTCACTATATGTTTGGTGTAAATATAGTAAAAAAATAATAAATAAAATAAAAGTTAATAAAATAAAAATTAATAACCGGCAATCAATATTTATTCCAAAGTAAAAGTGGAAAATCTCAGTGATTGGCTGTATATCATTTATTTATTTACAAAATATTGTCAGGAAATAAATTCCACAGTCAATCAGAAAAGGTTAAGACAAAAATGTCGAATTTTTGCTTATTAAAATTCGGCAATGTTGAAAACTTCCATTATACAAACAAGTTTAAAGTTAATTTAAGTTATTTATATTTTAATAGAAACTAAACTAAAGAAAATAAACAGCGCCAATAATTTTTAGTATACGTCCAACTATTTATAACAATTCTTCCTTTTTTTAATGAAAAAAATCTGCAAGAAATAGTTTATTTGAGCTGTTAATAGTGTAAGGTAGGAATTTTTGTGTTGTAGGTTTCCGACTATGAATCTGTTAAAATATTCCAGAGCTGAACGAATATACTTTATCTACTTTACGCCATTGCAAAAATGTCTCTTTTACGAGCGTTGTAAATTTAACTTAAAAAATGTAGTTGGAAGTTATTACCCTAAACCCACAAATAGGTATTTATTGATAGAATCCATGTTTGTCGACATGTCATAACGGTATTCTATTAATATATCTTTTGATATAATATGATTGTTTGATTATGATTTCAAGAATATTTTTATCATTTTATCATTATCAATTTTATTATTAAGTTGAGTATACATTTCTCAAATATTACTGGCATATTAAAGAATTTAAGATACTACTATGTCTACGTTGTTTTTGAACGCAAACGTTAACTAGTGGTATTCTCTAAGTCACAAATATTAATATTAAAGGATACTAAGTTGGACTGAGGGAATTTCCAAATTGTTCTATGTTTAATAATGTTTGTTCTATATAGTAGTACATTTTAAAATCAGACGAAAATAACTCATGGATAAAGGGCTGGATAATAATAAGTTTTTGATTTCTCCGCAATAAAATGCAATCGCGCCCATTATAAGGACCTTACCAATCGTTCTTTTTTCCTTTTGAGGCGGAAGTTTCAGACATAATAATTTTCGCTTTATGTGTTTCCATATTGAATTATAAACTTTTCTGGGGATATATGAAAAAATTTTGTCAATCAAATAGGTGAAAGTAATTAGAGTTATCTAGAGAATATTGTATAATCTCGTGTAGTAGCAAATCCTGTCCTGTCGGAGATATGTCGGCGGCGAAGTATTGCAGCTTACGCTTTACAATACAGACCGAAACTATAGAACATGGTCAAGGATGACATCAGATGTTTATTGTTCGCGTCTAAGATATTCATTCTTTCGGATATGATTGCGATCTGAATGAGCGTCTTGTGGGAGTTTTTGAGATATTAGGGTCATAAGCCACTTCCGTCGCACAACGGAGATGTTTAGATTATATTTTCAACAAGTTTTTTGCACTGCGTCGGCAAATCCTTTTTCAGCTTATGATCTAATTTTAGAGCTCGGCTTTATATTTTTATTTTAATGTTGTTTAGATGTTGCTCAAGTGTCTTATCTATTTAAACAAATACATAAAGACAGAATTCTTGAACATATAGCCGTTTCTACCATTATTTAGCAGATAAAGAGCTTCTGTAGACTATTTGGCTTATTTGGTAGAAATATCAAACTGGAATACAAAAGATCAATTAACCTAATTGTACTTAAAAATGTGAGGTAAATAATTGAATTTAAAATAGCTTAAAAAAATAATACAAAATACCTACCCTATTGTTGTTATATAAACTTGTTCACAAGGCTTTGAGATAAATAGCGATTACAATTTTGAAACTATTACTGGTATATACGTCAACAGGGCACCAATTTAAAGCAAATACTAAAACCAGATGAAAAAGAATGGGTGTACCAAATAAAATCTAGCAAAGACAAATGCCATACCTTATAAACTAAAAGATCATCAATGAGACGATTAATATTTGGTTTTTGGATACTTTTTATACAATGAAGAATAGAAGATGTTCTCAGTATCTTCAATCTTTGTTTAAAATTGAATCATTGCAACATACGAAAAAATACAAAATTTAAAGCACAACTAGTTATAATGGTCAGTTTTCACATTCACTAATGTACCTGTAGATTTGGTACCTAAGGTGATTAGTTTGTTATTTTTTACGCCTACAATCAACTAGCGTTTATTATCTCCAATTAACCAAACATAACGTAATGAATATTACCCTTGAACGACAATGTTCAGGTGTCCTTTAGAATTCGTTTAATTGTGAATTTTCTAACTGGATTTGTCTATTTACTCGTAATTACGTAATCGTTACTATATATATATATATATATATATATATTATATATATATATATATATATATAAAGCCTACACAGACATACTTACAATCCGAAATGAAAAAATGTAGGATATCCAATGAAGTTTGGTGTCTAGATATTTGGGCAGTTAATGACAAAGAGTGTTATAGCTGGGAAAAAAGGAAGAGATACAAAAGAGAAGAGAATAGATAAGAAGCCTAGAAAACGATTCGGATCTAATTTAATGAAATAGTTCGATAAAGTAGCTTCAAAGATTACAATAACATTAACGATTTTGAATATCATCCTCTATCAGCTAAAGATGTTTTACTTTAAAAACTTGTTATTTTTCAATGATTTCTTAAATGTCAGATTCTTTTGAGTACCTATATTTGTGCCTATCGAATTATTTCTGAAATCCAAGATGTATAATCTTCTACTGCTTCCAATTATTTTGCGAGTAAAATTATTTTCTCGCTTTGTACACCGTTTTCTTATCAATATATTAAAACTACTGTACAGATTTTGTGAATATTTGTGATTGTTAATTAGGATTGATAATTTTTAATTAAAAGCTATAACGGGTTTTTTAGCTGACACGGAATTTTTTAAAAATGGTGAAGGAACCGGTTTTAGCAATGATCGGTAAAACCGTATTATAAAAATCCGCTATATTGATTGTAACAGTATGTTCATGCTTATAATACGTTGTCACCATGATGTTGGAATAAAAAAGCACACATAAACTTTATGTCAAAAAGTAAATAAATTACCGTGGATCCTTCAAAGATTGTACTATTCAACATATATAAAATACGTTCGTTGAGCTATGCCAACTTCCCTAATATAGGGATATTAGTCAAAAATCGGTATAAAAAAGTCGGGAATGAACTAAAACAGATAAACTCAAACTCACGGGTATATTCATCATCATAATATATAAATAAAGTATATGGATACCTAGATAAATGCTGAACTAAATAAAATTCACCATGGAATAGAAACCTAAAATATATCACTGAAACTAGGTGCAATTACCCGACTTGCTTTGTGACCACGATCAAAAATGACACCGCAATGAATCAATGTGGGAAAATATGGTTTCTATTTTCTATTTCATAATATTCATCTAATAATAAAAAATGAGGACGGCGAAAGAAAAATGCTTGGAACAATCAAATGACAAAGATTATATTCCTATATGTATTGTTAAATTTTATTTTAGATATTACAAAAAGTAATGCTGTGACTTCTTTTATTTTTATTTTGTTTTATTTAATATCATTCGCATCAACTGCTAATGGTTAAATGGCGACATGTTACATTAAGGTACAATAACTTTATTAATTTAAAATAGATGAATAAGGTGACTTTTAAGGAAATTTACAATCTTGTTTGTTACAGTCTTTGTTTAATAATGTCCTTAGATCGTCGGAAAGATTATAATTGGATTCTTCTTGCATAAATTTTGCAGTTTAAAAAGTGTTTTACATTCAGAGTTGTCTTATCTATCACACACCGGTTGATTCTTTCCGTCAAATAAATGCATGTGTTATTCGTGATGACCTAAATGTAATCGATCCATTCTAATCTAGTTGGCCCAACTTGTGTTTTGCTTCCGTCATGTTTTTCTTCTTAGAGTGTCGTCTCCATACGGAGGTTGGCAATCATAATGGCTATTTTTATTTTAGAACTTGCTGCTCTAAACAAATCAATCGATCTGCATTGATACCAATCACGTAGATTCTTTAACCATGAGTTCTGCCTTCAGCCAACAGATCTTTTTCCTTGAATCTTTCCCTGTATTATGAGTCTCAAAATTTCATATTTTGGACCCCTCATTACGCGGCCTACGTATTCCAGTTTTCTGGTTTGTATAGGGGTGATTAGTTCTGTTTCTTTACCAACCCTCTCCAGTACTTCTTTATTTGTAATTCTATCAGTCCATGATATTTTTACTACTCTGCAGTATACGAACTCTGCGAGTTCGAAAGCCTCGATTCTTTTTAAATTGCATTTTTTTAATGTCCAAGTGTCAGCTCCATATAATAATATTGAAGATATATAACAGCGAATTGTACGTAGTCTGATCTCCAAATTTAGATTTTTGATTTTGCATTCGTATAAATGCTAATCTGGCAATCTCCATTCGCCTGTTTATTTCTACAGTATGATCATTGGTTTCATTGATCTAAGTTCCCAAGTACTGATATTTTTCTACTTGTTCTATCACGTTACCATAAGATGAGTGAAGGTGTCTGAATATTAACTAATAATAAGATTTTTGGTAATTCAATTGAAAAAGTATTTAAGTACTGTCAAATCCTTTCATAGAAGGGAATATTTTTACGTTTATCTACAAGGAGTTCGGTGAACGATTAGTTTCAGTGATGTATGACAGGATTATTTGAATTTGAGAGAACTGTTGTTATTTAGCTATATACAATTTCTAAAAGTCGTATCAAATTCTCCCTAGATCTCAAAACTAATTTGGTAACAGGGTTAAATAGAGTGTCGAAATATGTGTCATCAAATTTCAGGTATAAAAATAACAACGATCGAACGATTAATAAAAATCAATGATTGTACACATACGAACAAAATTGTACTCAAATCAATTTACAAATATTACAAATACTCCATAATTTAAATTTTGAAATTTATCTGAGAATCACCCATAATATTCTTTCTCTCTTTAACCGTTCGGTGTAATAACGGACAAAAGTATTCTCTGGCAGCTGAAATTTACGTTCATTTACATATCACTTATTATGCCTATATATAGAACTTTATTAAAAATATAATTAGTACGAAAGAATTCAATACCAAAGCCTATTGTCTTCAGTCTTTAGCAAAACGAAAACTGTAACTTTAGGAATGCTGTGGGTGTTAGTATTCTTGCAGAATCGTGGATAATTGCACATAATTTCAAAAAATAATCTGTGAACCTTGATGTAAAAAGTTTCATTTTCTATAATAACTATTTTGGTCACTCTTCATTAATTTCATTATTATTTTGCTATAGTTTTTTTTACAGAATATATTTTTAGTAAGACGAAGAACTTGTTCTTAGTTGTCAGTTGACGTCTTACACAGCACGCTTAGGACAATAGGCTTTGTTGTTAATTTTCTCCAATAATTAGATTTTCTATCATTAATTTTTTCCACTGTTTTGTTGATCTTTTTAAGACCATTAGCTTGTCGGTAATTTTCTCCGATCATCAGGTTTTCTATTACTCCTTTTTTAACTGTTTTCTTAATTTTTTTAACTTTCTCACTATGGTTTTCTCCAGCGTATGCTTTTGTGTAATTTAGTTGATTATTTTTGAGATTCATATAACCTGTAAATATTATGTTACTTTGCCATACTTTTTTGTTTTTTGCTCCTGCAATGCGTCATAATATTTTTTCTCCTCCATATTTGCATTTTTTGTTTATTTTATTTATTGACGTCATCCTTTTCTACTTATTTCTTTGAACTTCTTTTTTTTCGTACCTTCATTTAAATGGTAGTCTCTCGCCGTCCTTTAATTTAAATGATGTATTCAGAGTAAATTGTAATGTAACAGTCATTCTTGTTTATTGGTCATTGTTCTTCACGTTAATCTTCAAGCTATTTTTCATTTAAATTTATGTATTGTTTTTACTTTCGTTTAAAATATTATGTTCGTTCATTTTATTTTATTTTATTTTATTTTGAAAATATTATTTACCGAAATAATTTTTGAAAGATTCATCTCTTCTGGTAGAATATTGGGATAGTGTCATGGTAACATATTATATCTGGTGCCTATTGCAGACAGTACACGTTTTGATTATTGAAAAAACTGGCATTTAAAAAGTATTACTCTCGTGCAGTTGAGGGTGCATCCATACCGGCACCACATAACAAAGTTTATTGGTCTGTTATGGTACAGACTCTTGAGCGCCAATTCACACGGTATCTCCATCTCTGTCCGTTTCAGTGCCTGGTAAACATTATGCGGGTGGCCCCGCCTGAACGGTCCCCAGCCCGCCCTGATTTTGTTCAAAACAATTCAGATCGCCTTTCCTTCATGCCCATTTCATTCATCGAATCAGAGGTGCCGACTCATATTTTCTATGGGGACGCAGACGACTTAGCATGCACTGAAAATAAATCACATCATATTGAAATTAAATTCTTGAAAATGCTTTAAAATTAAAATTTAACTGAACGAAAGTTTGCTGCATGAAATGTGTACCTTCTAAAGAGTTCCACAGCAAATATTTTTGTCAACATATTTCTTACTTTTCATATATCCTGTTCTTCTATTGAAAAAAATCATATGCAAACTTTACAGTTATTGTAATAACTTCACAAATATTTAGGAAATGAAAAAGATCAAATACAGTACTCCATATAAAACGCAGGGAATAAATATAAATAGGAAGAGATAATTCTAGATAATATAGCATCAACATAACTATTTTGGTATGGAAACCTTACGACAGTGTCCTAACCCCTTTGTGGCGCTTGTGGCCTTTAGTAACTTTATGTTGTCTGGAATAATGGTTGTTGGTCATTCTGGTGCCATAACCTACGCACTCTTGATTACTTATTTACATTTCCGTCAGCACGTAGTTCAGCTTTCCCTGTGACAAAGATATCACGTACTGATGCGACGCGTAGAATTGTTCATACAGGATGTTCGAGTAACTGCAAAAATAGTCGTTTTTATTACCGATGTTTATATTTTGATTATGCCTGTATATATTATGATTTGTGCGCAGATTTTAAAAACAAGAAATAATTATTTAATCTCCAATAGCTAAATTCACAAAATTGTTTGTCACATTCTTACAATTTATATCTCTTCTTTTTACCGAAACAGTTATTTCGTGTATAACCTTAATTTGATCTTCAAATATGCTGCCAACTACCGGCAAATTTGTGTCTGTAAAACATTAATTTTCGACCCGGTATCATATTTTTTCCTTAAAAAAAAATGTTTGAAACACTTTCGTACACCCGTTCATTAAGAATCAAAAAGTCATTAGCAATTTTTTTGGATTATTCCACCGATACTCAACATGTGGGTATGCGTAATAGAGTAATTTCCGTCAAAAAACTATCCATATCATTGTATGGGGTACGACTCGCAAAAATACAGAGGAAGTGGCATATCAAATAACGAGTTAAAAACAGCTGTGATAATATTTAGATCCAATAATGTTACCATTATACGTCTGGAAACAATGTTGGTCTTGATGTTTCTGCGAAAGAAACCTCTGAAACAGGGTTGCCAATTCAATTGGTTATCAAGGATTTAAAGAAATATACTGCAGTATTATCAACTTCATTAAAATGTTATTTACTCTAGCCGTATATTATTCCTATTTTTTTTTGTTCTGTTATTCATGTATAGTAAGAACGCGTCTATAGTATAACGTTTTTAAAATATATAATAGTATTAAATGTTAAGAACATTTGGAGTTTCGGAAACGAAAATATAGTAAGTGTACACCAGTGTAGCGCTATAAATCCGGTACTTTTACTTTACATTTATAATATATGCCTCTTACATAATCTAAAAAAAAAATGTAACCATGGCTATCACCTTTAAACCATTAAAGAAGGCTTGAAAGAAAAAGCCGTTAGAACCAATGTATCGACGTAGCACGGACTGACGGTTTGACGTGTCCTCCGAAGCAAGGTGGAGGCTCAGTGAAATTAGAAATTGAAAAATTTCTGTTTGTGCTGGGATAGAACCCAGGCCGTCCCGTTTGGTAAACCAGTACATAGATTTGTACTGAACTATATCTCCACTGTGTAGTTGTTACTGTAATAGTGTAAATTGAAAAAAAAATTGAAGAACGCTAACAAATCGCCAACTAGCGATCGGTTTTGAAAGTTTAAATGGACTGATAACCATACTAAATAAATACTTAACAGATGATTATTTTCTAGTAATTAAGTAATTTTGGATTAGTCAGCAATGCTTATATATTTCATTGGATATTAAGAATCAGATGTGTTCATTTAATTATACATTTAATCAAATTGCTTGATTTTCTTTTTTTTATTTATAAACAATAAATATCTTTAACATTCATCAAATTTCGCACATTTTGGCAACTCTGCTTTAAAAGCGGCGGATGTCGATTGTTTTATATTAATTTGTACCAATTCTACAATATGACCGAAATTAATTTGCAAGACCCCTTGAAATTTTAGTTCGTCGACCTCTGACGTCATTATTCGGGGATAACCTTGTATCTAAAATCGACGAGGCCAACACAGTTGCCAAAATTCTGGTATCTAGTAGGCCGGTATTAGAACGTGTCTACAAACGCTTCTAAATTCTAAATTATTGACGAAATAGTATTCTCCATGAGCTTTCAACACTTTATTTGGCAGGCATCAACAGAATTTCGTGAGTTTTATGTCTTTAGTAAAATACCATCATTGTTTTTTTCTGCTGGCTAAACTTAGTAATAACAATAAAATCGATGGCGCGATACAATAAAATAAACAAGGCAAATTCGCTATAATGGACTAACGTACTATATTTGAACCTTTACCTTTACAATTACCAATTACAATAATTTAACTGCACAATTACAAATTACATGTACAAACATTTTCTATATTATACCTATTTCGTTTAGAAATATGTAACAAGTCTACAATTCGTTAAAAATAATATTAAATAAGAGAATACATCAAAATCTTTGTGATTGTTCAAGGAAGACATTTAAAAATTTCTTATTTATGTCAACTGTATAAATCAAGGAGATAAGACAAAACAGTTTTAAGACAAAAGAATATTAAGAAAAAATAGTATTAAGACAAAATAGTACACAAATTTAGTCCGTGCCGGTCTAAGACCGAGTCTGAGCTATGAGACTCTGCGCAGGACAGACTGGAAGTGGGAAGTTCTCATCATAGAAACAACGCGTCTCAATGGCTAATAGGTAATAGTGGGCATATAGGACGGGTGGAAATGTAAGGTATGTATAATCAAATGGACACCCTCGAATCAACTGAAAACATGAAATGGATGCTCCAGCTGTCGTTGACTGTATTTGTTGATGGAAAATGACACGCACGCACAAATACAAAATACACATATGACAATCACAAGTTATAGTTATAACGACAGTTATACCACAATGGACTGATCATAAGGTGAGAATTGTGTTGTGAAAAAGTGTTGCCTAAGGGATGCCATAGAGATGATGTCACAGCATTTTGTCCCAATTCTGGGATATATTAAGTACTTTGACAAAAAGAAGACTAGAAGCTAGAAGAAGACTCGGAAGTGAGTACCTTTTTTGAGGCAAACAGCATAAGTTCGGCTATCGGCAGAAATTGCTGTTGCAATTAGAAGCTTTGATGTCACTTTGATACGAAGACCAAACAAGAAGTATACCGGTTGTTGGCGGAGAGTTTATATATTGTATCTGCCGAAGTCCCGAGAACTTGTAGTATAGTTAATGTACCATATACAATAAGCCAATTGGCAGAAGTACGAACGATGTGAACAGACGGATTCCAGAGAAAAAAAAGTCAAATTGAATTAATTAATTCTTGTGATTAATTCTCAAATTTATTTTTTGGTAAATTTATTCGTAGGTATATGCCGAATTAAACTCTCAGGTTTTTTTAATTTTGGGTGAAAAAAAAAGGAAAAAAAGTCGATACAGTATGGAAAAGTAGGCAAGTAACAAAAGATAGCGATCGAGACTTTAATAAAAATCCGAAGAATTTAATATAAATTGTACCAAAAAAGCTGATGATTTGGAATTATATCACTTTAGTTTATCTCTACACCCTATGGGTCCAAAAGAGAATTTAAATATATATAATATATATATATATATATATATATATATATATATATATATATATATATATATATATATATAATATGCTTAGTTTATTTTATAACGTTAGGTACAGGCCTAAAACAGCTGTGATGAATTAAAAATTTATAGTTCTCAGAATAAACTAGTAATCAGATTTGATTCATCAACTTTTTGAGTAATTTAAATATTTATAAAGTGGTCAGTCGAGTTTAACAAATTCCGGAGTTTTTCTTGTCCTTTAAGGTTGAGGCCCGCATGTGAATTGTCTATAATATATGACACACTCATAAAATGTGATGTGACTTTTATTTACTAAAAACATGTTGAAAACAAGTTATATCACAAATATTCAATTATCAATACGGGGACTAGTCAAAAAATTATAGCAGTATTAACGGACATATTTTTTGTTGATGTTTGTAAATTCAAGAATCGCCGCGTTATCACTACACTTTACTTGGTATTAAAGATCTAAAGGGCTCTAAACTCTATTTATTAAAACCGCTTACAAGTGAATAAAATATTAATAGATTTTCAATGCTATTCGAATTAAGCTTTCTTTATTTGCCGTCCTCGTTTTGTTAAAGTTCAGAATACAATAGAAAATAGAAATGGATTTCTATATTTATTGATGAGAGATGTATCTTAATAAGTACCTATGCAAGTATGCATTGAATGAAAAAATAATTTTACGTAATTAACACAATATTTTTATTCTAATTTTATTTCTATAACAATAAAATTGCTTCGCATATACTGCACGTGTATCATTTTTTCATGTATTCATATTTCTCATGTATTTATCGATGTTATCATCAAGGAACCTTGTTCTGGGTCTTCCTCTTCTTCTCTGACCAATGAGTCTATCAAGGAGCGTTTTTCTAGCTGGGTCATTTTCTTCCATCCGTCATATCCAGACGTCATATCTTAATATATTTTATGATATCTGGTTCCTGGTATATTCTATAAAGTTCGAAGTTGTTTCGTCTTCTCCACACTCCAGTATCTTTCTTCGCTCCATAGTAATTAGTGCTTTCCTTTCGAAACATCCTAACGCATTTTCATTACATTTTGTTAGAGCCCGGGTCTCTGAAACATATATTAGCACTAGGTGGATTATTGTTTTTGTATAGTTTACTATATATTATGAAGGACATATCTTTCCAACTATATAAACTCCGTTTAGCCACATTTAATCGAAAATAGAAAAAATTTTATTTTTATTAGACAAAACTCTTATTTTTCTTAAATAATTTCACCTCAAAATACAATTCCATCTTTTTTTATATTAAATGAGATTTTAGATTGTCTTTCACATCTAAAGTTTAATTCCCGTATAATTTTCCAAAGCGAAACTCGATTTCAAGAATATCTTCTTTTACTATACCCAAAATTTTACTAAAAATTTCCTTACTAAAATAGACGAAATACACTTTTCTTTTTGTTTTTCGTAATCGTTGTTGGGTTTTAAGTCCTCCTGAAATAGTTTTGGTTGTTTCACTGTTCTACCGTTGTCATCATCGCCTGTAAATGGTCGATTTTCCAATTTGTCATCCTTCATATATCCAGAGTGGAAATCAGATAACTGCAGAGTAGAAACAGGTAGAAATTACAAATAATCATTTGAAATTTATTTGTAACTTTCTCCAATTCCCAAATAAAGTTCAATCATATCGATACGAACTATACTCAAACTTAAACCTTGTTCTTCAATCGTCTTTCATGTACGTTTTAAGTATTTTTGTTCATTGGATCCTACTAAATAACATCCCGAAAGTCACTTAATACCGAGATCAATATCAAAAACCCGCAATTGCCGACAAAGAAATAATCAATACCCATTTGTATAAGCATCTAAAATATTAAGACCAGTTTGGAGGCCCCGACACTGATTATTAGGTGCCAGCAGTATACCTGCAATCAGTTTAATAATTGCTAATGTATATGCGGAAAAATGGATGTAAGTTCGACCCTGCAAAGATAAGGCTGCGGTAAAAATAAAAGGAACGAAATTCATTCACGCACAGGCTCTCTGCTATAAGAATATCCTTCAATATTTACTATTGGTAGGCAGAATTTTTACTGACCAGACATGTTGCCAGTTGTGTCAGTAGTTTTCATGTATTGGTTAATTAAAGAATATTTTAATTAAAATAAGTGCTATATAGTAGTTTTTCCTCTATATGATCCTGCTGTGCTCATTCCTGGAACTACAGATTCATAATTCACAATTCACAATAATATTATATCAACGTACAGGACCTTGAACGGTGATCATTTACACAAAAATGCATAAAACTTCAAGACGAAAATGATCATTATTATAAACGTATAAGGGGCAAACAAGTTTCTCTTGACAGCAATCACTCCAAAGTTACCATTGTTCAAAACTATTACAAAGCTTTTTCAAAGACATTAGCTGCAATATTTATGTCGTTTTCCCGTCTGTCAAACGTCATTTTTCAGTTAAATCTAAAGAGTTTCAGTGTTCAAGTCGTCAAGCTAATATCAAGTCACGCCTGCTGTTCAGCATGCTGTTATTTATTCTAGTATTGTATCCAGATATTATGAATTAAGTTTCTGTTATTATGGATACATAGATAGAATGATATGCTCATATTTTTCTTCAATTTTATTACAAAGTTATAAGTAATTTTTCTGTCAATCAATTTCTTTTTATTATTGCAGAGTGAACGGCAAGTGCTAATTAACACCACGTAATTATGCTCAATATGGTAGCTTACTGATCTTCCTCTTTGATTTCGAAGTATGTTTAATGTTATTCGATAACAATCATATTTATGACAGTACTACCATTTAAACAGGCTGTTAAAAATGGTTCGCATGTCCTTCGACAATTAAAAGAAACTGCTCCAATAAAATTCCACTTTTCCTCGCACAACGTGAAGCACTTACAAAAATTATTTATAACGTCCTTATGGCTTCACAGCTAACAACTGTTTTCACGTCTGGTTGCAATAAATGACTGACATAATTTCTAAATCTCCTTAATTCCAGATTATATGAAAGCAGGCGATAAACGTGTCGTTCCCACTGAACTGTTAAAAATGTGTCAGTTGGTATAAAATTCTTAAAAGATATGAAATGTGCAATAATTCTTCATTATGTTTAAAAGGGTATATTAATAAAGCTGAAATTGTAATGCTTGTTGATAGGTATCTATTTACTATGTATAATTCTTCAATTATGTCTTCGGTGATTTTTTGACACTTCGTTTGTAGTCTTTGGGCTCAATAATATAACATATTGGCATAATTTAATTTTTCGTTACTCCATTTATTATCTTGCCTTGTCTCGCTGTATTCTATTTCTGCCGTACCAAATTCTTCATAACATATTAGGTACTTCAGTGTAACAACGAGGTTCGAAACTAACAACGCTGCTATTTAAGTAATATTTGAGTTGATGATTGCATAGTGGTCGTTGTAGTATAGGTACAAAGTTAGCCAAGCGACTAGATTTAAAACTTATCGTGCGACATGCAGCAACAAAAGGCAGTTAGTCGTCAATTTCTTAAGTGAATTATGTAAGAACAAAATGGTCGAAAGTGTAAAATGTAAGCATGCACATTTTTTCTTCAAGATGATGTTTAATGATATACGAAAATGTAGATAAGTCCATTCGCATATAATTAAAAAAATCTATCAGGATGCTTTTTTCGTTGTATGAACAGAATGTAGAAGGCTTGACATTTTGTTCTTTTATACATTGTCAACATGTATCCACCTGGTTAAATTCGCAATGAGGTACTGGTCATTTTATCTCAGCAAACCGTCAACAATCTGGCAACTGATAATTAAAATGCATCGCTCTAATATTGTTTCAAATATCGTTGCGGTATCGTATATTTATCTTTAGTTGATTCTGCCATTATAATGAGCGTTAAAATTGTTCATAATTGAGTAGACCGAAAAGCTTTGTAGTCGGCAAAGTGTCGTTGTAATGGGACCTTTAATTGCCTCAATTGGAGAACCTAAGCTGTTCATGGGTTGATAAGGTCGAGTTTTGTATTAAAATTAAAATAACAAATACAAAATATGTTGATAATGACAAAAATAATTTTCTAGAAAAGAATTCTTAAAGAACGATCACTAAAATCTGAATACGGAAGCGAAAAACCAAGAAAATATCCGCTAACCTTTTTTTATAAATAAAAAATCTAATTACTGTTCCACCTTTCTATTTTCACAAACTATATCCCAAAATACTCTTGTAATACAAAATATAAACGAAATATTCATAACATCCTCGTATTAGTCAGAGTAATTGGCTAGATATTTCAGTGACACGTTGGCACCAATGCTAACAATTACAGACTAATGAACCAAATGACATTTTCTGGAAACTTCACTGCTGTACGATATAGTTCTTGGATCAAATTGTTTTATACAGGTTTCGCCGATAATGGTAGTGCTAAACGTACATCAATAGTAGATTATAATAAAAACAAATAAGGGCAAATGTGATTCCCTTTCGTATTTAAATAGGCCATAAAAAGTGGCAGAAGCACTGAGCGAGAGAAGAAATGTGCAGAAGTCTGTAGAGATGGGAACATTATTTTTGTAATAGTTACTCCGAAACAGTATCATTTCGAAAGATTGGTTTCAAAGTAGTTCTAGTCAAGGAATATTTTTCATTAATTTATTTCTTAACCTCAGATTCTTATTGATTTTAAATATGTCTGTTCACTTCACTTCGCATCGAATTTTAGTGTGTAATTTGCTGAAATTACTAAAAAGTTTACACGATTTACAAAGGAAAATAAGTATTTTCTATTCTTGCTTCATTGAAATTTTATGTTCAGAATATCTTCTTGGTAAAAATATAAATACATACCTAATACAAAATATACGGCCTTTGGAATAGTTCCGACATAAACATTATATAGTGAAACTGCAATGTCCATCTCTACGCGTCTGTCGAATGCTTTTGAAAGAAGAAGTAGAAGTTCGCCGAATGGAATGCATCTTGGCGCTGCAACATTTCTCACGACCCAAACTGGGCATATTTTCAAGGTCTGCCTCATGCGCCCATTCCTTGTGTATACAAGGAGGGTCAATCTTAGGAATAAATAAATTCTTTCGGGATCAACTTCCGATAAATATTTGTGTTTAAAGTATACTGTGAAAGAAAATGTTCAAAGATAGTATTGCGAACGTATACTTCTTATCAACAGTTTTTCATCATACATTGTTGTGAAATCGAAGAAATCAAAAATAGAAGGCCGGAAGATTTGTGTCATAAAAACACAGACTAGCTGTTTAAACTTGTTTTCTTCTCATTGGCTTTCTTAATCTCAGAAGGCTGTACTACAACGAAAATTGAGTTTTTATTGCAGATTATGGTCTAAACTGCAACAAAAATCTCATTATATTACCATGTTTAATTTAGTTTGTCTACAATACATTAATAAATGGTCAAATGAAGAAATTATTTTATTTGTCTTTACTATTATGAACATTATTTAATACTTTTCACCTAGTTGACGTAGTTTACAAATTATCCTAACGAAACCTAAAATAATTTACACAATATACACACTTGAGGCCCTCTTTCACCGTACTATTAAAGAATTTTTTTTTTTTCAGAATTCACTTTTTCAAGGTACCACCCAAGTATTATTGCATGTGCAAGTATAGCGTCTGCATTGTGTGGTGTAGGATGGATCTACAAAAGTGGCCGTAGTCTAGAAGACCTCTTACAGAGACTGACTGAAATAACAAATATAGAAAAGGTATGCAATTACAAATTTCTAATATTTAATACCAGAATTATAGACAGGAAGGAAGTATTCTTGTATTTACAACAAAAGAATAACAATATAATTGTATTTTCTTATAATTATTGTAGGCTTTCCTTTATTCTGTACTTTTTTTTTGTTTCATTTTCATTGAGAATATTTTTTAACTGATTCGTCCACGTTTTCTAGCTTTTCTCTTTTGTGGTCATTCTTTCATTTTGTTTATGACTAATTATTCATATTTCACTGATGATTTTATCAATTAATGTTATCGCTTCTTTCTATGATACTTTAATTCCGTTCCTGTTTTTTTGCATTTAAAAGTGTACGATTTTCATAATCACGTACAAAAGTTATTATTTGGGTTTGTTACCATATGCTATATTTATAAACAATTTGCAATTACAAACAATATTGCAATGAAGACAATCATTGCACACATTTTTTCGTGTTTATGTTACCTAATAACCCACTTAGCGATCTACAAATTCAACAATTTCTTAATTCAATTCGAAATAACAAACATTCAAAAATTTGTTTTCCAACTATTTAAATATTTTTATTTACTTACTAGTATAAATTACTATTTTTTGTATATTTCTAAATTATAATTTACAAAATTAATCTTTTATTTATTAACTTTACACTATGGAGGATATAGTTCTTATAAATAGTAATTTTGAAATATCAGGTCCTAACTGAGTATCATTTTGTTCTAGGATTACATCCAACAGTGCTTAACACTGATCGACAAGATGATCAGAGACTCATCCTACTTAGAACAAGAAGTCCAAAGCCAAGAAGTTGTGACGTCGTACGACGCCTCGCTGAGACCTGGAGAATCAACTCCTCCCCCTATGGAGAAGAACCAGGAGCATAGCACCGCTTTAACTCCTACGGATGTGCATGACATTCACTTTTGACAAAAGAAATAAAGTGCCAGTGATATAAAATTTAACTAGAGCTTCCATATACATTTTTAAAATTTTAATTCGTACCTTAAATAGAAAACTTTATTTTTTAATAATTTTCTGTGCGGTAATGAGGTTTGGAAATTGGATCGACTCGCTTATTTTAAACACAAAATGGTTACCATAAGACGGCAACTTTCACTAATGCATTTCAACTTTTCTTACCTTCTACTTGTAATTTTTGTACAAACCCGTAACGATTCCTAATTTTGTTATCTTTCATAGTCAATTCCGAAAACTTGAATTACATTATAATTGTCCGTTAGCCATTTTGTGATCGGTGTATAATATGACGTGCGATTTTCTGTGACTGGATCTATTTTCCCAAACTCGAAGCGTGGGCGTGCAGGATAAAATAGAAGAGAGGAATGATAGAAGAATAAAATGAATGATGAAATGTCATGAAAAACTTCGGGGGAAGGCAATAAATTACGCTTTAAGTGAGAAACAATAGTGTATAAAGCATTTTTGGTTATTTTTGAATTGCAGGAACAGACCAAAACACTACTTTTTATTAGAATTCACTAAATAAACTTATCTGACATTAGTAATATTTTTAAATGAGGTCATAATAAACCACCCGTTAGAATATAACCGAACCTAACCTAAAAATCAACTTAACAACTCTGAAATCCTTCTTAAAACAAAATAATTTTATTTTTAATAGAAAAATGCATTTTTGTCTTGTGCATTACGTTAGTTACCACTTTTGTTCATAAAAATTTTAAATCAAAATGATAAAAATGGTTAATGTTTCAGTCTGGTCCTGCGCCAAAAGCCTAGAACACTGGGTGACCTTAATTGAAATCTTTGAAACTTCTTAGTCATTGTACATACATAATTTTTGTTCCTGGTTTTGATTTTATCCAAATCGGTTGAAATCATAGTTTATAAATTATTTACCTAACACTTCAATATCTGAATCTGTTGCACAAATTTTGTATATACTACCATATTACACGTTATGTTGCATTTACTCTAAAATTATTGCTTGAATATTTCATTTGGAATAAAATTTTGATGTTGAATATAAAATTTTCAATTTAAACTCTCAAATCTAACCTAACATGTATTCATATCATTGCTGTGATCATGAAATCGTCAAAAATATTAGAATATTTTCAAAACTATCTGTACTCTAAAATATAATTATTTAATTACCAGTAAAAATTATTTTGGAATCTCAACATTTAAAAGAAAGAGAAATTGTGCAACAGACAATACTTCAAAGACTGTAACTTTCTCTTTAAAGAGACTTCTCTTTAAAGAGAAGTAGGTCTAAGTCCATAAGATGTAATTAAAACATTTTCATTGTTTTAACAGAATTATAAAATAAAATAATTTATAAAAGTATTTATTTAGATATATTAAAAAGTTGGATTTGTGTTTATCGCTGTTATAAAATACAAGCAAATTCAAATTTTACTTACCTAGAAATGGTTTTTAGTTCCCACAACCTTTTTGAGTTTTAATTAATTAGTTTTATTTTACAGCTAGGATTTTGTAAATAATTTAAATTTTACTGTGATGTGTAACTAAACCCCAATTTATTTTTATGGACTTATTCCTCTATTTACGACTTAATACTAATTTAATTGTACAAAATATAGGTTTTTCTAATTAATACTACAGTAGGATAGTAAGTAAACCTCAATGCAATATAAAAAGTTAATTATACTGTAATTTTCATCCATATCTTTCTATTTGTGTGACTTTTAATATGTAATTATTATAGGCACTCGCATTTGTGATTGTTTTAATTATATTTTGTGATTTTTTTTTGCAATGTTTAATTCCAAAAAACAGAAGGTAAACTGTGCCATATAGTCAATACTACACGATCGAATTTATTATATTTATAATATAATGTTATTTGTAAATAAAATTTTTATATGTAGAGTTGCATTTTATTCCCTAGTGATATAGTAAATTCAAATTATCAATTTAATCGATGATGGATAAATATCTCAACAATTTTATTAACTGACATATATGTTTGTATAGATGTTTGTCCAAATACAGACAATCTAGATTTGGTATTTGATTATTTGGTACAGACGCCTTAAAAGTGATCAATAAAAATTTTATAAAAAAATAATAAAATAAAAATCCATCCGTATATCTAAGTATCTCGCTTGTGCTGAATATATTTGATGGAATGAATAGCTTATATTATTAATGTATATATGTGTAAATATGAAATCATTCTAAACCACAACTCACACTGCCACTGTATAGTGAAGTCATTTAAATTCTTATTTTGGGAATTTCTTTGATCTTAAGGGGAATTAAGAAGGGTTCTGGGAGATTATATATCCTTCGTAATTAATAAGTATGCATTGATGGAATAACTGTATATACCAAATTGACATATATAGGAAAAGGTTTTTTCAAATTGTTTAATCAACTGATATTTGACTTCACTAAAATACCTACATTGTTCAACTTTGCTCATGTTTACACACAATAGTTCAACATTATATACCTCAATATCAGTTCCAATCAATAGACCGATCAAGAAATTTTATTGTACAGCAATTGTAATCATATTATATATGCTTTTATTTGTAAATAATTATATATCTCTAAGAGAATTTTTATAATAAAAAAATATTTACAATACCTTGTGTTATTATTTTCTAAAAATTGTTAAATCGTTTCTTGTGTTGATACACAAGATATTAACCAAAATAAATATTACAAAGAAAAATGAGAAAAAAATTTCATGGAAATCAACCGCTGTGCTGACTAGTATTTTTTAAATATTGATGAATAAATAAAGTATATATTAAATAAAGGGTATTTTAAATAAATTTGTAATATTTTATGCGAAAAGAAGAAAATACTCGGATCCGAGTCGTGAGCATATTCCATATATTTTCTTTATTTGTGCAAGCGACTCATTTGTGAGTCGTTATAATTATTCAAAAAATAAAAACTAAATTTATAATATTTTTTTATTAAAAGAAATATAACAAATCGAGAACTAAGGAAAAAAACAAATTTTCATTTCATTCCATTTCAATTGTTTATGAACACTTAAGATGAAAACTTCCAAATAAAATTTAATGGTACTTTTTTGTGATGCTCAACAGAAAAGCTCACAGAAAAAAGGCGTTAAGCAACATTACGAGTGAATAATAAAAGTAGGTTGAGTTGAGTACCAAAAGTACAAGCTGATTATAGCCGCAAATTTCAGACATTGAACAACAAATTTTGGTATAGCAGTGTTGGCATGTTTTTATCATCATCATATAACGGTGGTCCTACGGCGATTGCCGCTTCCCGCATTTCAGCCTCCATCTTTTCCTATCTCTCCAATCTCCCTCTTCTAAGCCTCTAGATTGCATTATTTTTGTAATTTCTCTTCTCCAGGAATTTGGTGGTCTTTTCCTTTCTGGCGGAACATACATTAAGGCTTTCTTTGGCCACCGCTCCTCCTCCATTCTCATCACGTGACCATACCATTGTAATTGCCTTCCTTGTATTCTATCTGAAAGAGTATCTCTAATTCCTGTACGGTTTCGTATTTCCTCATTCCTGATTCTTTCCATTCTCGATACTCGACATGACCTTCTAAGATAATCCATTTCCACAACGTCTACTTTATCTCGTTCATTCTTTGTCATCGTCCAACATTCGGCACCATATGTGGTAATTGGTTCTACAATTGCTCTGTATACGCGAAGTTTGGTATGCATCTTTATTTTATTAGACCACAGTAATGAATTCAGTATTCGGATGCATTTTTTCCCTTGGGTTATTCGGTTTTGTACATCTATCTTAACTCTGCTATCTGCTGATATGATGCTTCCTAGATATTTATACTGGTTGCAGCCTTTTATGACTGCGTTTTCAAGCCTCAGATCTGTGGTATCATGTGGCATCATGTGATGTTTTTATCATGTATCATATTTTTGTATCATGCTGTGTGCTTCAAATATAAATAGACAAAGCTTTAGAAAAGTACATTTTGTTTATATTATGTTATAAATTCTGCAAGTTTTTATTTGTATAAAACAAAAATGAGTAAGTATTTGTTTTTTTGGAGATTAATTGCAGTTAATTGTTAGAATTTTTTTTTGACAATTACCCTTTGATATATTAGGGAATAGATTTGGCAATCGTCAAATCCGCAGTTGCCAGATTGCAACAGATGGTTGCAATTAATCTCAAGAGACAAATATTTAATCGTTATTGCTTCATATAGATTAAAAATTGCAGAGTTCATAAAATAGTATAATCAAAATGTACTTTTTAAAAGCTTTCTTTCTTTATATTTGAAGCATACAACATATGCATTATAAAAACATCCCAACACTGCCAAGCCCAAATATTTTTTGACATTTGCGGCTATATTCAACTTGCCGTTCTAATTTTGATCGACTTTGCGCATGTCGTCATGGTGAGACAAAGCCAGTGGACCTGTTTGTGTCATATTTTAACGATGCAACATATGGCAACGTTGTTCCATTACTGTAAAGAACAACTTCAAAACCTTGTTCAAAACTTAAACTGTTAACGGTAAGTATACCTCGATGCCATATCTTGCACAAATAAGTCATAACTAGTTACTTTCTGTAAAAACGTGTTTTGAAAATTAATAAGTAATTTGTAAAATTAATTAAAGAAATATATGAATCTACGATTTGATTGTGTGTATTACAAACAAAATAAATATTGCTACAAAACATACATTAAATATAAAAGGCCGGCAAAATGTAAAGAATTTGACCATAAAGAAAAAGCGGGTCAAACTTGAGACTTTATGAATATTATTTAGACATTTATTTCACAATCTTTGTGATTTTTCTTTTGTAGTATTGTGATTATCTTTAATATTTTGATTTAGAATTTGTATTTTAAAATACATTTTACATCTAAAAAACAGTACCTAATTTTACATCTTCGCTACAATTTACATATTTTGCAGCTTCTATTAAGTTTTTTAAACAATTTTTCGTTATTTTTAATGTGTCGTCATTATAACTACGGAAAATATGTTCCAGTTCACTACATACATCCAAAGTAACTTTTTTTAAAGACCTATCAAAAATAAAGTATTACTTCAAGTTCTATTAAAATGGGCATTAGTATATATTATTATCTATAGAAATATTTATTATTATCCATAGAAACATTTACTCTGCTGTTATAATATTGATATATTTATTCTCTGCTGTTATTAATATTAATTCTTTTTATTTATATAACTAGAATTGCATCAAATGAAAAATTTAAATTTAATTTTAAAGTTTAACTTGCTGTCATTAATTTTGTCAATTTGGCATTTTGATAACTTGTCTCAGGCTTACGTCACAAGAACATGCGCGTTGACTTATCTTGTTTTGTTATAGTATCATGCGGTAAACTCAACCTAAAAGTAAAAAGTAATGGTCTCGCAAAACAGAAAACCAAAAATGGTACATTGATTAAAGGCAACCGTATATACGTATTTCTGACTATTGGTCGTCTTCAGTACGGTGCAGTCAAGTTAGAAAAGGAGCATATTAACTTGGGAAAGGATCACTACAAGAGCAATGCAACCAATGTGGGGCGTTGGAGTTTCTACATTACAGTCCTACATTACTTTCCCAGGTAGCTGTAGCTTCCTCCGTGGTTGGTGTTAGTTGTTGCCCTAGAAACCATCAGGGTCTTCTCTCTTCTATCGTACCATTTACCAATCATTACTCCATTACAATGTTGTGCTTTGGTTTCTCCTTTGGACAGTTTAGCAATGGTTACTTTGAGGGGTAATGTAAGGTGCAATTCAACCTGCACGTAATGTAAGGTGCAATAAGTGCCGTGTCAATAGATGTTTGGCCAATAAATAACTATTATTAAAGTTATCCATGTAGATGGCATGTCCTGAGTTGAGAAATATTTTCGCTACTTCCAATATACTACCTTGGTGGAATGTCCTTTTCCTCCTATCGCCGGGTCCTAAGTGCCTGTATAGACTACGATGTTTTGGATAATACCAGAAAGTTCTGTATACAGTTTCATGCCGAATTTATTCTTTTTTTGCTTAATATACTTCTTAAAACTAAGTTCCATAGTACCATGGATTCATCTAGAGATAAGATCATGATATGTTAGACTGCTTTTTTCCAACTATTCGCATCAATTTTGAGTACTTTCCTTTCAATTAAATGCAAGACAGATGCATTTAAATGTGCCGAAGTATTATTTCTTCGAACTCTTGACTTAAGTTGATATCGATTCTCTCGACGATACTGTTTAATTTTGTTTAAATATTCCATTTGCCATATCCGTAAACGATTGGATTCCATAAGTACCTGTCTTTTATCTACTTTTTTTGTATTTAAACCCTATACGTTGCAAACACTTCCAAACAGTTGTTCTACCGCACTTAATTTCAGTGTTGTCGACGTGAAGCCTGTCAACTAATATATCTAGTGTAGGTACAATTTGTTCTTCATACAAGGCATACACTTTGCGACGAAGATCTTCATCTGCACGATCGAGCTTCCGAGAAATACTGTTATCCCGTCTTATTAATCTTGGTATAATAGGATTACTTACAATATTTCTGACTGTGGATAATGGTTTTTTAGTCAAAGTTGCCGTTTCATGTAAGGCTTCGTTACTGTCCATGTTTTTTTCGACAAGAGTTTGAAAAACATTAGCAATATTTTTTTTGCATCAGTATTTAAATGTATTCCTTCGCGGTGTTCAGGTTCTAATACTTGAATGAGATCACCTCCTTGTCGATTTGCTTCCGGTTCATTAACTGGCGAAATTGCCCTATTATCCTCTGGACTCCAGGGACGCCACATTGTTTCATACAATAAAGGTAAATTTGACTACGTGTATTCACTAACAAGTGTACAAACTCTAAAAATATAAACACATTTATAACAATACCCAACTAATTTTTTGCACAAACTGAACACTCAAACGACTTTACAACCAATTCTGTCGAAAACAGACTTTTAAGTATGAGTTTGTCATCGTACAACTTTCTTCAAATTAAAAAACAATTAACGATAAATATCAGGTATAGAAAGTTATATAAATTCCAAGTAATTTAATAATAGGTCAATTAAGTTTACTCATTATAATGGTATATACGGGTTTGTCAGTTCTAATGCGTTGTTTGGGATAATACCCGTTTTCTAAAACTTATTATTTTCCACGGCTGGTCCAGTCTATTTGACTAAATTGAGATCTTCAAAATTTTGGGCGATTTTATTTCGTTGAGACTTAAAATAATCATTAATAAAAGAATAAAATAATTATGGGAAATTTGTATGTTTATAAAAAGAATTTTTTATACATTACGCTTGAATGATAATATTTGATCTGATTATATGTACTAACCTACACTTGACTTGGCTATATGCCGGTCCTGTCAGCTTGGAGAGCTGTGATAATTATACAACAATAGAGTATTTACAAGGGATTATTCAGTTTTACAGCTGTTGTTAAAATAACTTTTATAATGAGACACTAAATTTGTGGATATGCTATAACTAGGTTAATTGTAAATACAATGGTGGTGGGTAGCATATAATAAATTAAACTATATATATTTGGATAGGGATTAAAATTTGTGGTGAAAACTAAATATATTAATTAATACCATTGATTATAAACCACTACCTAGTTAGCTCACCTCGTGGTAACATGGTGGTAACCGAAAGACGTATCAAAAACTAGATGGCGTTACTCGAAAACCGTATCGAGATTCTCATCATATTCTCATTCTCTCTCTGACTTGCGAAGAGATAGGAGTGGTGTCAGGGCCGAACTTACCCTATAAGTCATCTGTGTGAAGTGTTGTGACAAGTTATAGCGAAATTTTATAAAATAATTACTCACATTTTAGATAAAATGGCTTGTGTAACGCATAAATGTGTTTACGCGGGATGTTTTGAAAGAAACTATGGAACAAATAATAATATATCTTTCTTTAAATTTTCCCTGAAAGACGTAGAGCGCACAAAAATTTGGCAAAAAAACTGCGGGAATATTAATATTATATTGATGGATATCAGTGACCTAAAACAGAGGGTAATTTGCTAGCATCATTTTGCAGTGGAACATTTTTATAGCACTTTTATATAAATATGAACGTTTCCTCAGAAAATTCTTCTCGACTTTTAATAATAAAATGTTTCGATATTGTCAATAATGAAAGTACTTCTTGAGAACAAGAAATAATAAATATTTTTTTCCTAAAATTTTAATTTTACAATCTTAGTTTGAAAAGAATTAACATTCAAATATTTATAAATAGGAACTTTTTCCTCAGGTGGAGGATAGGCGTGAAAGGGTTATTGGTTTCGTATATGCGGAACCTTTTACTGAGTTGGAACTCGGCGAGGCTGTTGGACGGATAAAAATCCGAAAAGCACCTGGCATAGATGGAGTCATGCCGGAGACATTAAGACTCGCCGCACTAAAATATCCGCATGTTTTTCTAAGATTGTTAAACAAACTGCTTGAACAACAGCACTTTCCAACAATGTTGAAAGAAGCTAAGGTTGTCCTTATACCGAAAGGTAAAGGTCAAGAGGAAGAGGTACGATTTCGGCCAATTTGCCTTCTTAGTTCGATAGCTAAATTGTATGAACAGCTTATAAAAGGCCGCCTTGAGCGAGAGTTAGAAGAAAAGCATGCGCTGAGCGATCACCAATATGGTTTTAGGGCCAAAAGGTCCACCGTAGATGCGGTCACAGAAGTAACCTCTTTAGTTACGCAGGATACCAAGAGATGGGTGACTCTCATCCTGCTCGATGTCAAGAATGCCTTTAATACGGCATCATGGGAAAAAATCATGTCCAGGCTTATAGAAATGGGCGTCAGTGAATACCTGGTCAATGTAATTGATAGATACTTCACTGACAGGTCCATAAGAGAAAAGATACCAGCATCAGTTTGTCGCAGGGTGTTCCACAGGGTTCAGTACTAGGTCCCATCCTGTGGAATGTCCTGTACGACGGGGTGTTGAGGTTACAGATGCCAAGGGGATGCACTCTTGTAGCTTATGCTGATGATCTCGCACTGGTTGTGAAGGCGAGTCAGAAAACGGACATGGCTAATGCGGCTAATACAGCCCTGCGTCGCATTGGTAGGTGGATCAGAGAGAACGATTTACAGCTAGCGCCTCAGAAAACTGAGGTGTTAGTTCTCAAAGGGAACCGGGAAAGATCCTCTCTTCGTTTTATTGTGGAGGGTGTAGAGGTTGCACCGGTTAAATCAATTAAATATCTGGGAGTCTGGTTGTCGGAAGGTCTAAGGTTCGGAGTTCACATCCAAAAGACAGTAGAGAAGGCGAACCGAAATCTGGAAGCGTTGATACGGCTGATGCCAAACATAGGAGGCCCAGGAAGTACCAAAAGAAAGGTGCTAAATGGAGTTTTCCAGTCGATAGTAACCTATGCTGCCCCTGTGTGGTGTAGTGTACTAAACATTGCAAAATACGCTAAGCTGATGGAGACTTCGCAAAGGCGAATGCTCCTCAGGGTGTCTAGTGCATATAGAACAGTCTCGAATGAGGCTCTATATGTCATTGGAGCTGTGATACCGATCGTTTTATTGTGTAAAGAGCGAACGAGGATGTATGCGAGGAGGATGGATGTAAATATACATGAGAATGAAAGAGAAAGAACGATAATAGAGTGGCAGAGAGAATGGGCGAATGATAGTGGAAAGGCAAGGTGGACGAAGGAGCTAATTCCCGATCTGAGACCGTGGTGGGAATGTAAGTTCAGGAAACTAGACTACTTCCTGACGCAGTTTCTGACCGGACATGGTAGTTTTGGCACCTTCACAAATAGAATAGGCAAATCTGCCTCGGCAGACTGTACTGTTTGTGCGGTACCGGATGCTCCCGCCCACATTTTTAACTGCCAGAGATGGGTAAATGAGATGGGAGATTTCGAGAGGCGAATGGGTTTCGGGCTGGATGAAAGAAATATTGTAAATATTATGTTAAGAGGAGAGAAAGAATGGAGAGAAGTACACTGTCTGATTTCTGGGGTGATGAAGAAAAAGGAAGAGGAGGATAGAAGAGGAAATTAAGTCAGGGATCTTAAATTTATAGTTAATATTATTTATGGTCTAACATTTTCTGATTTACGGTAATAGGTATGGTTATGTATAAATTTTAGTTGTTTATTGAGTGGCAAGACCATCTCTCTGGAACGGTGGTTAAGGTTTTAGCCGGAACACGGTTAATCCGGCACTACCCTGATGTCTTGTGGCTTAGTATCCCACTGTGCCAAAAGATACCAGGGTGTCTTGTTCCGTGACGTAGAGGTCCAAAAAAGATTTCCCCCACCGTTGCCTGTCAGAATCTAATGGATACCTTCTTAGGCTCTTACTGGATTCTGGCAATACGGCAATAAAAAAAAAAAAAAAAAAAAAAAAAAAAAAAAAAAAAAAAAAAAAAAAAAAAAAACATTCAAATATACTTATTTACTTTGTTTTGAAATATGATCTAATTAGTGATGTTTTAAACTTTCTAATCCTGTTCGTTTATCAGCTTTTACCTATTGTTCCTAGGCAGATGGCCCTCATCTATTTATGTATTGGAAATTCCCTGTCATTTTATCAAGATATGTACTTACTTTATTCATTTTTAACGTTGGTAATTTGTGGTATTTTGTTAAAGTCAAAATCGATTGCATTTGGTACTCACCACTACTTGCTTTTAAAATCTCGATGACGTAATTCCAGAAAGTCTTTAGAAAATTTTTAAATGTAAAAAGTATGCGATCGAACAGTAGATCATAGTGATTTTAGTTCACCTCTATGCAATGTCTTATTTTGCACAGAATATAATTGACTTCTATATTGCCATTTCTAGATAAATTGTCAATTTTTTGTAGTACAATGTTACTATTAGAACAAAATTTATATCCTATTCTTGTTGAAGTTCCTTCTCCTATCGAAGGGTGGCCATCATCACAGCTATCCGTACTTTATTGGCGGCTGCTCTGAAAAGATCTATTGAGCTGCAACTATACCACTCTCTTAAGTTTCTCAGCCATGAAATTCTTTTTCTACCTATGGATCTTTTACCCTTAATTTTACATTCCATTTTAAGCTTTTCGCACCTTCGGTAATGTGACCTAAATATTCCAGCTTTCTTGTGTTGATATTCTTTATCACCTTGCAATCCTTTTGTAACATTGTAACCTTAACACTTTTGCATTTGTAACTCGTTAGATCCAGGTATTTTCAAAATTCCTCTATAGCACCACATCTCAAATGCTTCCAACTTCTGTATATTGTCTACTTTTAGCGTATATCTTTCCATTCCATGTATCATAGTCGAGAACACGTAGCATCTTAATGCGCTTATCCTCTGCTCCAGAGGAAGATCTCGATTTTGTTCTAAAGCTATTTTCTTGTGGCATTATTGCAATTAACTAGTTTTGATGGGAAATAAGCCACAATTTTACTAAAAAATGATTTTATTAACGTTTCGACGCCCAAATCGGGTGTCGTTGTCAAAATACAAAAATTATTAATGAATTAAACAAAAATGATGCTGCTTAGTAAAAAAAATTCTTATAATAATTTATTTAATCTGACTCATTTATATCGGCAATTCAGACATAGTATATATACATTTTAAAGTAGATAATGAAATATTGGCAATGACATTGCCAATATTTACAAGTTGCGTTCCTGGGACGGCTTTGTTGAAAGATAGTTAATTCGATTACATGAAATCTACCCCAACTCAAGAATATCCGTCACAAAAAAATCATAACATGTAATATGTCTTTACAAAAATAAACCTTTTTAAAACACTTTAAAAAAAGTTGTAAAGAGTTTTCGTCGAAAAGTGCTTCAGTTTTTTATTATTTCACGTTGAATTTTTTCAATAAGTCAATTTTCAATAACTCGAAAAGTATTGACATAGTGAAAAACCTCTATAAAACCAAAGTTGCTTAGCCAGCTTTAATTTATTTGTTTTTGTTACATTACTACAAATACTTGTGTTACATAACACATACACATTTGATGTCATACATTGATGTCATACACCTCGCATTCTCATATTTTTTGTTACAGAATATGTACTGAAGGTACATGTAGATCAGGACAAGTAGAATACTTCCAACTTAATACTATAACCACAATTAACAGGAAGGGACAGGAGGAGGAAAAACGAGGAAGCCGTCAGACATGAGAATGCAGTAATTTGGAGGTTTTTTGCCTCACTTGTAAAGAAGCAGGGCACAAAGCCGATAGCTTACGATGCCCGGAGTATAGAAAACTGAAATTGGAAAAACGGAAGGTCAAGAGAGACCCTATCATAAGGGAGGAGGAAAGAGTGGGTGAAAGCACTTAGGACCAGGAATCAGACAGCGTACGGGTAAGTAAGTTAAAGAGATAAGACTCATTTATTACTAAGTTTCTACAAATAAATGTGGGAAGGTCGAAGGCTGCTCACGATGTTGTAGAGGCACTTGCACGAAGGGAAGGTTATGACATGATCCTATTTCAGAAGCCCAACGTAAAGTTGGTCTCTAGACAGGGAATGATTAAAGATAGAAAATCTGACGTGGCCGTATACGTAGTGAATCGAGGAGCTGGCATTACCAGACACTCCATTAAGAATGGTTATGTTAAGGTATATGTCGGAAACCTCGTAGTATATCATTGCTATGTTTCACCAAATATCCCGCTTCTATTATATGAAGAGTACATTGACTCAATTATACAAGAGGCTAGGATGGAGACTGTACCGTTCGTCATAGCTGGTAACCTGAATGCGAAGGATTGTTCATGAAACCCACGAGTGCAAGATGGGAGAGGGAAATACCTATCAGAATGGATCCACGCCATGGGACTTACCGTGTTAAATGACGGTAAGGCACCTACATTCGTGAGAGGTAATAGTGAATCCTTTCTGGACATTACACTCTGGATACACAGAAGTTGGCTTTTGTAAAATCAAATGGAAGGTATGAAAGAAAACAACCATACTGGTGGAATGAGCAGTTTGAAAATCTGAGGACAAACTGCATGAGAGTAAGAAGGGAGAGTACGAGGTTAAGAAGAGTACAAGCAGTAGATTTGGAAGAGAGAATAAATGAATTAAAGCGAATGCAGAATGAATACAGGCATGAGATAAGAAAATCTAAGAAAAAAAGGTGGAGTAACCTGCTTCAGGATCTCGAAAGTGATATCTGGGGGCAGGGCTTCAAGATGGTCTGTACCGAATTGAAGGGGAACAAGACACCCTACCTTCTGCCTGAGGAGGAGAAACTCCGTTTAATACGAGAACTTTTTCCTCAGGTGGAGGATAGGCGTGAAAGGGTTATTGGTTTCGTATATGCGGAACCTTTCACTGAGTTGGAACTCGGCGAGGCTGTTAACCGGATGAAGATCCGAAAAGCACCTGGCATAGATGGAGTCATGCCGGAGACAGTAAGACTCGCCGCACTAAAATACCCGCAGGTTTTACTGAGATTGCTAAACAGACTGCTTGAACAACAGCAGTTTCCAACAATGTTGAAAGAAGCTAAGGTTGTCCTTATACTGAAAGATAAAGGTCAAGAGGAAGAGGTACGATTTCGGCCAATTTGCCTTCTTAGTTCGATAGCTAAATTGTACGAACAGCTTATAAAAGGCCGCCTTGGGCGAGGGCTAGAAAAAAAAGCATGTGCTGAGCGATCGCCAATATGATTTTAGGGCCAAAAGGTCCACCATAGATTTGGCACAGAAGTAACCTCTTTAGTTACGCAGGATACAAAAGATGGGTGGCTCTCATTCTGCTCAACGTCAAGAATGCCTTTAATACGGCATTATGGCAAAAAGTCATGTCCAGGCTTAGAGAATTGGGTGTTAGTGAATACCTGGTCAACGTAATTGACAGATACTTTACTGAAAGGTCCATAAGAGAAAAAGATACCGGCATCAGTTCATCGCAGGGTGTTCCGCAGGGTTCAGTACTAGGTCCCATCCTAGGTCCTATACGATGGGGTGTTGAGGTTACAGGTGCCAAGGGGATGCACTCTTGTAGTTTATGCCGATGATCTCGCACTGGTTGCGAAGGCGAGTCAGAAAACGGACATGGCTAATACGGCTAACACAACCCTTCGTCGCATTAGTAGGTGGATCAGAGAGAACGATCTACAGCTAGCTCCTCAGAAAACTGAGGTTTTAGTTCTCAAAGGGACCCGAGAAAAATCCTCTCTTCGCTTTATAGTGGAAGGTGTGGAGGTTGCACCGGTTAAATTAATTAAATATCTGGGAGTCTGGTTGTCGGAAGGTTCGGAGTACACATCCAAAAGACAGTACAGAAGGCGAACTGAAATCTGGAAGCATGGATACGGTTGATGCCAAACATTGGAGGCCCAGGAAGCACCAAAAGAAAGGTACTAAATGGAGTTTTCCAAACGGTAGTAACCTACGCTGGTAGGACAGTCTCGAATGAGGCTCTATATGTTATTGGAGCAGTGATACCGATCGTTTTGTTGTGTAAAGAGCGAGCGAGGATGTATGCGAGGAGGATGCATGTAAATATACATGAGAATGAGAAAGAACAATAGTAGAGTGACAGAGAGAATAGGCGAATGATAGTGGAAAGGCAAGGTGGACGCAGGAGCCTATTCCCGATCTGAGACCGTGGTGGGAATGTAAGTTCAGGAAACTAGACTACTTTCTGACGCAG
The DNA here is from genome assembly GCA_918026665.1 of Diabrotica balteata. Lineage (NCBI taxonomy): Eukaryota > Metazoa > Arthropoda > Insecta > Coleoptera > Chrysomelidae > Diabrotica > Diabrotica balteata. Next base: position 135,167,345 of record OU898276.1, read on the forward strand.
TTTCATACCAGACATGGTGGTTTTGGCACGTTCACAAATAGAATAGGCAAATCTATCTCGGCAGACTGTACTGTTTGTGGGGTACTGGACGCTCCCGCCCACATTTTTAACTACCAAAGATGGGCAAATAAGATGGGAGATTTCTAGAGGCGAATGGGTTTCGGGCTTGATGAAAGAAACATTGTAAACATAATGTTGAGAGGAGAGAAAGAATGGGGAGAAGTACACTGTCTGATTTCTGGGGTAATGAAGAAAAAGAAGCAGGAGGACAGAGGAGAAAATTAAGCCAGGAATCTAAAAATTTATAGTTAATATTATTTATTAGTTTATGGCCTAACTTCTTCTTAACATGCCATACACCAAAGTGCGTAGGCGACCTCATTACTAGAATTCTGTTCTTGGCGGCGTGACACAGCTCACCTGTATTGTGTATTCCTGTCCATTCTTTAATATTCCTTAACCAGGACAATTGTTTGCGGCCGGCTCCTCTCCTACCTTCGATCTTCCCTTGTAGGATTAGCTGTGGTATTTCATATTTTGCTCCTCTCAATATGTGCCCAAGGTAACCAATCTTGCGTTTTTTAATTAATTCAAAGAGTTCTCTTTCCACGCCGGCTCTATTAAGGACGTCATCGTTTCGAACTCTATCCACCCAAGATATGCGCATCATTCTTCTCAATGACCACATTTCAAATGCTTCAAGTTTGTTGATAGATGTTTTTTTCAAAGTCCACGTTTCCATGCCATAAAGCAAGATGGACCATATGTAGCACTTGACCATTCTGTAGCGTATTTCGAAGTTTAGGTGTTGATTACATAGGAGCGGTCTGAATTTCACAAAAGCTTGTCTTGCCATTTGTATTCGGGTTTTTATCTCGTGTTGTGGATCCGATTGGTCATTGATTGTGGTGCCAAGGTATTTAAAAGTTTTCACGCGATTTATACGATTGTCACCTATGCATAATATCGGGTTTTCTGGAGGGTTTCTGCTAATGACCATATATTTCGTTTTCAAAATGTTGATTTTGAGGCCATATTTTTTACCTATGCTATTCACCCTATCAAGTAATAACTGCTGATCTTCCAAATTATCAGTTATAATCACTGTGTCGTCCGCATAGCGTAGGTTGCTAATTGGTATGCCGTTCACCTTAATGCCTAATTCCGTATCTTCTAATGCTTCCGCAAATATATTTTCAACATATAAATTAAAAAGCATCGGAGAGAGTATGCAGCCTTGGAGGACACCTTTCCGGATTTCAAATTCATCCGTATATTGGTCTTGATCAATCCTCACCTTTGCCATTTGGTTCCAGTATAGATTCTGAATAATTCTGATCTCCTTCTGGTCAATGTTGGCCCTATGTAAGTAGTTCCATCATGATATCATGTTTAACATTGTCAAATGCCTTCTCGTAGTCGATGAAGGTGAGGTAGACATCTTTTCGTTGATCTAATCAGTTTTGTATTAAGGTGTTCAAACATAAAATTGCCTCTCTTGTTCCTAGTCCTCCCTTAAAACCGAATTGTGTTGACCCGCTAAGTTCTTCTAGTATCTTATACATTCTTGAGTGTAATATCCTAAGGAAGAGTTTCAACAAGTGACTCATTAAACTGATTAAGCGGTGTTCATTGCATTTTGTGGCATTAGCTGTTTTTGGGATCCTCACAAAGGATGACTGCAGCCATTCTCGCGGAATGTAACCAGTATCATAAATTCTATTGAACAGCCTTACCAAGATTTCGATATTCTCCTCGTCTAGTAGTTTTATTGCTTCTATATTAATTTCATCTGGACCTGTTGCTTTATGCATCTTTGTGGTTCTAACTGCATATTCTATTTCACTTCGCATTATTGATGGCCCTGATAAGTTTTCGGAAGGAAGTTTGCGCGTTGGTTGTGTTGGTCTTTCGTCATTAAAAAGGCTTTCTGCGTATTCTTTCCACGCCATTGCTATCTCTTCTTCTGACTCTATGTATTCGTTTCTGTCGTTGCGTATTCTTGTTCTGTGGTGGCTTTTGTGTATATTCGATATTTCTTTGATCTTCTTATGTAGTCCAAAACTATCTCCTTTTTCCTGCAATTGTTCTATTTCGTTGCACCTTTCCACCATCCAACGTTCTTTTGCTTTCTTAATTTTCTGACGGATTTCTTTGTGTATCTGTTTGTATTTGTCTTGATTACGTTGTTGTTTATGTTGCCTTCGCTTTTCCATTAGATCCATAATTTTGTCCGTCATCCATTCGTTATGCTTTATCTTTCTGATATGTGTTTTAACTTCCCTGTTTACTGCCAGAATCGTTCCTTTAATATCATTGACCATCTCTTCGATATCATAATTTTGTCCTATTACTCGCATTCTTTCATTAATTTGATTCGCATAACTCTTCTTCAGATTTTCGTCTCTCATCAGTTCTCTTGTATTTATAGGTATGCTGGTATTTGTATTTGTTCTCTTAATTTTTGCTAGTCTTAACCTCACATCTGCTATTAGCGGATTATGATCGGATGCAATATCAGCACCTGGATATGCTGCGATTCTTTTGATAGCGTTACGAAATCTTCTGTTTATTAAAACGTAGTCAATTTGGTTTCTAATTATTCGATTTGGACGGTCTCCTGGCGATCTCCAAGTATATAACTTACGAGGTGGGAGCTGAAACCATGTGTTCATGACGACAAAACCGTTCTCCTGGCAGAATTCACACAGCAGGTCGCCTCTTTCATTTCTAACTCCAAGGCCGTACTCTCCAATTATGTCTTCATATCTTCCTTTACCCACCTTGGCGTTAAAGTCGCCCATTATTATGTTTATGTCCTCTTTCTTTGTTAGTCTTATTGCTTTTTCCAGATCTTTATAGAACTTAGTCATTTCTTCTTCTGACTTATCTGCTGTTGGTGCATATGCTTGTGTCACATTTATGTTTACTGGTTTGCCTGTCATTTTGATCAACATGACTCGTTCGGAAATTGGAACAAAATCTGTCACCGATTTACTGGTCTTCCTGTCAAGAGCAATAGCCACCCCATGTCGGTGATGTCTATCTGTTGGGTCACTACACGAGTAATACATAGTAATCTTATCTTTCGTAAACTGTCCAGATCCAGACCATCGGACTTCACTGACTCCCATTATATTTATTTTCAGCCGATTCATTTCCTTTATAAGGTTGTGTAGTTTTCCTGGTTCGTAAAGACTATTAACATTCCATGTTGAAATTCGTTGGATATCATCTATTTGGCACCGGGAGATTCTTCGCACCCTCTGACCATCTAAGGCCTGCCCGGGACTGGGGGCCATCTGAGTTTTGTTTTGTTCTGCCATAATGAGATGAGTTATCCTGGGGAAAAGGTAGTGTTGTAGTATCCCGTTACTTTCAACACCGCAGTACCACAGCCATTCAAACTGTCCTAGTCATGCCTGTGGAATTCCAATAACAAGCCGGTCCAAGATACTTTCTTTTGCGCCTTGCGTTGGTACTTTTGATCGCTGCTGCCCTTCACCAGGGTTGAGAACTAGGAGGGATAAATATGGAGGGTGTAGGATAAAGGCTCTGGGACATGAGATTCCACGGTGTGAGATGGTGGAATATCATGAGCTAGCGTGGGCAGGGTCGCTAATCCCTGAAGTATATGGCCTAACAGTTATTTGTAAATTTTTGGTTTTTTGTTTTAGTTGTTTATTGAGTGGCACGGCCACCTCTCTGGAACGAAGTTTAAGGTTTTAGCCGGAACACGGTGTAACGATGAGTCCAAGCCATCACCGTTAAACCAGCGTGCGCGCGAACCAACCCATGAAGTAGGAGTGTATCGACAGTAGAAAGGGCAAAACTAATTACCAAGCTCCGCTATATAAACCGCAACATTTCCTCATAGAGGCAGAATCGACAGGTGTTGACTGAAGGTTCTCTTCTTCCCTACCCCGGCTTGTGGACGTGTTGAGTTCACAAGTTGTTCCGTTCCATACCGCCGTTACCCGAAGAGCGTGTTGAGCTCTTCATTACCCGTACTCTGAAGCAGTCGTGTTGAGACTGTCGAGGAGTGTCCTATTAACCCGAATCACTTAAGGAACGTGTTGAGTTCCTTTCCTTTCTTTGTACCGATCGTCCGCTGTTATTAAATCGATACAACGTTCTCGTAAAATTTCAAATACACACTCGCTTGCCGATAACACTAATTTCATATGACAAGGTCAAACTTAATTTGAATAAATAGGCCAGGTACTGAGAAGACTAAACCAAATTGTAAATATGAACATAAGATTTTTGTCAATTTAATTTAAGGAAGACAATAAAGTTTTATTTTTATTTTGAACTCTGTCTCTGACTGTCCAAAAGCTACCCGGATAGTAACTCCTACGAGAGGACATCACAACGGTTCATACGGCACTACCCTGGGGTCTTCTGGCTTAGTATCCTACTCGGCCGAAAGATGCCAGGGTGTCTTGTTCCGTGATTTAAATGTCCAAAAAATATTTCCCCCACCGTTGCCTGTCAGAATTCAATGGATACCTTCTTAGGTTCTTACTGAAATCTGGCAATACGGCAAAAAAAAACATGATATTGCCAATATTGCTGAGTTGCGTCGGGACAACTCTGGGAAAAAAACCTCATAATACTATCCCGACATAGTAAATATTTGGTTGTACATTTAGTTTACTATCAATAAACACCAAATTCTGATTTTATATGTATGTTATTTAAAATACATAAATGATGTATTCTCGATATGTTACTAACTTACTAATACTGGTATTTTCCTTTTATTAACTTCCTCTTTTAGTATCGGTAACCAGATCCTACTACATTCTGCCGAGGAATTTGCCACACATGGCTTCATTTAGCACAATTAGAGCTGCTTCTTTCATTTTTCTCTTTTCGCCATCCGTTATCCTTAGGATTACACTTAAATCATTCCACTGAACCCTATATTTAATATAAGATTAATGTTTACATATTCTAACATTTAATGGCCTTGATATTTCACAATGACACAATGTGAATTTAGGACAAGACTAAACATAATATCAGCTATAATGAAGTTATTGACATTATGTACTGATAATACATATTTTCAACTAAATAATGAATTCTATAAACAAAATTTTGGTCTAGCAATGGGCTCTAGTTAATCTCCATTATTAGCTGATATATTAATGGAAGATTTTGACACAAATATTATTTATAAAAAAAAAATTTTAAACCCACAGTATGGTGGAGATATGTAGATGATGTATTTTCAATATTGCCTCATGGATCCAACTTTCGTGTTGAACACATTCCTAAATGATATAAACGATAAAGAAGAGACAATAACATTTACCTTGGAAAAGGAATATAGTAACATTACCTTTCCGGGATGTTTTAATCTGTAAGAACAATACTTGACATGAGACTCAGGTGTATAGAAAACCAACACACACCAACAGATATTTAAATTTCAAATCAAATCACAATATTAATATTAAAAAGGGAATCATTAAATCCTTATACGATAGAGTCAAAATTGTTTGTTCTAACGAAAATTCGTTCTTGGAGGAAAAACATTTGTTAACATCTGTTTTATTTAAAAATGATTATCCTTTATTGTTTATAAATAAGGAATTGTCAACAATTGACCGAATAGAACAGACCAACTTATAACGAGGTGCTATAGTATAAACAAGGAATAATACGAGGAAAATAACAACACCATACATAAAAGGTTTATCAGAAAAACTTAAAAAAGTGGGAAATAAATTCAACATTTTAACAACATTCAAAACAACAATCACATTGAGATACATTTTGTCTAAAACTAAACCTTACAATAAACAAGAAATGACAAAGAATTGTATTTATAAAAAAACCTTGTGACGGCGATCAGTTTTATTGAGGTGAAACATTAAGACCATTAAATGTTAAATAAGTGAACATCAACCTTATATTAAAAATAGAGAATTTGATAGATCTCAAATATGTAAACACGCATGGGATAATGAGCATAGGGTACAATGGAATGATTCAAATATAGTCCTAAAAGAAACGGATGATAAAAAGGTAAAATTCAAAGAAGCGGCTCTAATTATGCTAGGTGAGATCAATTGTGTCGCAAATTCCTCGGCAGAATGCAGTAGGATCTGGTTACTAATATTAAAAGAAAAAACTAATAGGAAAATACCAGTATTAGTAAGTCAGTAACATATCGAGGATACAGCATTTATGTTGTTCAAATAACGAACACATTTCAATTGTAGCTTATTCCCACTAAAATAGTAATTACTTTAAAATGCCACAAGAAAATAGCTTCAGAAGTAATTTAAGTTCCACACGTACCAAAAATGCTGCCGAAAACGTCGGATTTGTGGTTAATACACTGAAAACTAAATACATGCCGAAAATAAATCAAGAAGCCAACAGAACAACTTATGGATACAACATGAAACTATTTAAACAGTGAAATAATTCTGCTACTTGATGACTGATAGACTGCAAAGACAGTACGTCTAAAGAAATAAGAAAGTAAATATGCATAACTATCTGCTATCACTTTGGCCTAGGCGCATTCAACTAAGAGCGATAAGTATATTAAGAGCGACAAAATAAAAACAGCGATATGTCATAACGGAACGAGATGACGAACTGCTGTGAATATTTGAAACAACCTACTGAACCATTAAGATGGCATTGGATAATATATACCTACTTAATTCATTAATTTATAGATAGTAAAATATAAAGATCGATGACTGAAATATACTTAATTCATAAAAACTCAACTTGTTGAATTTCAGAGAAAATTTAAATGAAAATGAACATAAAAAAATTAAATTAATTTGATGAAAAACTTCATATGAAAGGGGTTGCTGATATTCGACAAGATTTATTTTCAAAGTTAGATGATATGGCTTAAAAGAAAGGGCGAGGATATTTAAAACAAATATAAATCAGTAACATATTATGGTGAAATATAAGATTGGAAATTATGACAATAATTTAAATAAAAGTTACTCAATAAAGTAGATACCTATGTGCAATGTTGAGTTTTACTTTTAGAAGTAAGTAGGTATAATTGTCAGTAGAAAAATATGTAATAGGTTGGCCCTAATAACAATATAAATAGAGTAGCATAGAGTGTATGGATCACTAAGTAGGAGAAAAGAAAAAATCTTTTAATTAAGTAATATCACAAGCTTTAGACAGAAAACAGAGAAGTATAAAAACTAAAAGAGTAGTATTTGTTAAAATTAGATAAACAAATTTTTAAGAAGAAGAAGACAATGTTTAGGTCGAAATTATAATAAAGTTCTTATCATTACTTACAAAAAGTTTCATTATATCGAAATTATTTAACAATATTTCCAATGTAACTCCCGGACTATAACTGCTTATTCTTAAAATATGGCAACATCCCATTCTGTTATGTGCTCATTCATAAAAAGAAGAATACTAACTGTCAAAAATTAACAAAGTTGAAAGTTGTCAATGTCAATCGTCACGTCACATTCGCAACGTCAGATGTAAACGTATTACTAAAGACCGAAAAAAAGTAGTTACAAGTTTTTGGAATAACTGAAAATAAAATGTATAACTAATTTTTATAAACATTTACAAGATAGTCTACGAAATTAAGTTGAAACAATGGGTTAGTATTTAAACTGACAGATAGGACATTGAGGTTAAGTTTTTATATTTTTAGGTATGTTATTTAGTTATTTCAAAAGCCTTATAGGCACTCGAGAAATGAGGATTTTGATTTTGGGATTAGACGGTGCAGGAAAGACGACAATATTATACCGATTACAAGTAGGAGAAGTAGTAACTACCATTCCAACTATAGGATTTAATGTTGAACAAGTTACATATAAAAACCTCAAATTTCAAGTATGGGATCTAGGGGGCCAGACAAGTATAAGGTATAGAATGAACTATTAACAACTTTAGCTAAACCAGAATTATATTCTCTTATAACAAGGCATATTATCTGCCTTACATAGATCTATTCATGTTCCAAATAACAATAAAGCAAATTTTACCCAGTAAATTTGTTTTTATGTTTAAGTAGTTGGTTTACAATAGTGTTTAAGAAAAATATACCTTTTTTCAATCTACAAGCTCTAAGAGACTGTTTAAAATATATTTTGTTATACTTTAACATTCATGTATATATACTTTAAGATATCCTTAAACAAACTAAAAATAGCATAGTAAAAAAACATAACAAAGAAATAAGAGAAATTTTTAAAGGACTTTTGAATGATAATAATTTTGTTTTTAATGCAACCATCAAACACCAATTTTTTTAATAAGAAATAAACAAATTTTACTTTTGTAAAATGTATAGCTTATATTATTGTTTAACTCCCATTATCTTTAAAGTTCCTCCTTGTTTTAATAGTGTACTAATTTTATCAATACTATATTACCATGACAACTGAAAAAATATTTGAAATGTTAATTCACCAATAATAAAACCTTATACAGAAAATTCATTTGAAAAAAAATTCTGGTATGTTTAGATATCATTATTAACTATTCATTTTTGAAAGAATTATCACATATATTTATGTGAAAATTATTATTACACCAAGGAACACTTTTGTTTCTATATCATATTAAAGAATTACATACTCAATATTTTTGTTCTTAGTCTTGTTCTTTGTGTGCGATATCAGAATTATTGTACTTTGGCAATCACTATTGCAAAGGTTTGTCAATCTTCTGCTACATGGAATATGGGATAATTGTCCTTCATTTGATATCTGAGTCCATTCATGAATGTTTTTTTAACCAAGAAACCTGTTTTTTCATACACCTCTACAGTATTTTGCCTTTATCAGTTGTAGTATTCTATATTCTATATCAATTTTTCCTTACTATATGTCCCAGATAAGATATTTTCCTGTGTTTAACAGTCTTTAGCAGTTTTACATCTTTTTTGACTCTCCTTAGTACTTTCTCATTAGATGTTCAAGGTATCTTTAACATCCGTCTATAAATCCACATTTCCAATGCTTCAATTCTGTTCAAGCCTGATACTTTTAGTGATAATACAGAATTGCATACTCAATTTTTTGTTCTTAGTCTAATATAGTGTATTATTTTTGTTAGTGCAACTTTTAGCAGTGCTTTTATATATAAAAGAAAATTGGGAGGACTAAGTATCTGATACCTCATTTTGGCATCTGTGTTTAAAGCCGGAGATACACATGCCTAGTTGCCATGCCTAGTTGACATGCTGTTACTAGCACAATGGCATACCAGCACCTAGCAAGCACCAGCTACTGTCCCCAAACTGGCAAGTGTGTATGTTAACTGGCATGCTAGTTCCTATTAATCGCAAATAATTTGATTTTTCTTGCTAGTAGCATGCTCTAAGGTGCATGGGTGGGGAGTGTCACTGGCATGTGTGTAGGCACACTACCTCTACGGACATGCCCATGGGCTTGCCAGTAGCTGTCAGATTTGTTATGTTGGTGATAAAAATTAATCTTTTTGTTTTTAAACTTGTTAATTTACAAAAATTTTCTTTAATGTGATGAAAAAACCATCAAATTTAATGCAATATATAGGGAATTGGAGTGCCTTAGGAATTCTAAATCATCTCTATATAAAAATAAAATAGCCCATGACAATGCTTACACACCCAAATAACAAATTTTTCTCTTTTTTGAGTTCATTATTAAATTTCTAACAATATCCGTGGTCATCAGCAATATTTGCTTGTTTAATTCATTCCGAATACCTTATTAATTACAAAACAAGTACTAATGAAAACCACTTGATTGTTTGCTAGCACTAGCATGTGTAAAAATATGCCCTTCCTTTTCACCTTGCCAGTATAGGCAAGCTAGTTACTGGCATGAAAATTACTAGCAAATGTGTTTTGTGCTTGCCAGTTACTGGCCTATGCCAGCAACTGGCTCCCAGCTACTTTCTCAATGTACTGACATGTGTGTACCCAGCTTAATGCTTTTTTGTGACCTATACAGAGATCGAAGTTGACATAGTTGCCAAAGTATAAAAAAATCCTGACTCCATTTTAAATCAAATAGATCACATAATTATTGCAAAAATATTATCATCTCTTTACTACTATTCAAATTCTTACATGACATTTTTGAAATAAAACACTAATTTTGTTCTAAAAAGAGCAGATTTTATTAAATAGGTAAAAATATAAAACAAGAGGTATTCACTTAAAAATGCAAAATAATAAAGTACAAAAAGTGTCAACACCGCAACTGTCAAATAAGTGTTACCAATTTATGCCAAAATTTTACCTTCGTTTGATTACAGTTACAGTGTGTTCCGAACAAATGTTCTTTATAAAAACGCTTTATAATGCATTTATACAAATTAAATGAAACATATTATTGTGCATTTCTTTAAGTTAACATTAATAGAAATTTTTAAATATTATTTCTACGCGTGTATAATAAAATATGTCTAGTGGCTGTAATGCCAGTGTACTCAGCAAAGTGATTCTAAAAAAACAACACTCCTACCGCCTAAATATTTCGTGTTGGTATCATGTGACGTCACGGGCTATGACGCCGATGACGTGCATCAGTATGTAAATTAGATGAAGTGTAAATCAATATGAAAGATTTTTCAGGTTTTCTTCATAAAAACACTGGTTAGTCATAAATTTTTAAGTAAAACAAGGTAAAGCTGCAGCTGTTAACTAATCTTAAATAAGGTATAAAAAGGATATCAAATAACAAAACCCTTCTGTAATATAATTGTCTTTAAAATTTTCTAAAATGTAAAAATAAGTAAACCACTATTCCATTCAAGGAACTTTAAAATCCATCATATAGAATGCTTGGGATTTAAAGCTTATATAGGGCTGCAGTGACAGTTTTCTTCATATTATCATGCTATACTAATTTGGTTTAATTTAATTCAGGTCATTCTTGAAATGTGATATAAATGTAAAACAGTGTAAATGATTATTTTCTATATACAATCATAAGGATCTTTTTTTATATATTGTATTATATAGGAAGATGTCCATAGATTAAGAAAAGAAAAAGGAGTTGTAGAAATAATAAGGTTTATTTCTAAATATTTCATTTTTATAGTCAAATTATCGAAACTGGAATTTGAATTCTCAATTGAACATCAGATACACAGATGACATGGAGGTATTCGCTGACAGTTATGAAGTCCTCCATAAGTTAATGAATAGAATTACAGAAGTGACTCAGAGACAGCAAATTTAAAGAATCAGTGTGAATGGTCCAACCAATAGAAAGAGTAAAAACATACACCTACATTGGTACGAATGTCAATGAAAATTGGGACCATTCCCTAGAAATAAAATGTAGGATATAGAAAGCAAGATCTGCATTTCAAAAAATGGCTAAGCTATTAAAATGCCATGATTTATCAGTACCCATAAAAATTAGGTTACTATGATGTTATATCTTTCCTATACTGTTGTATGAAGTTGAGTTGTGGACTCTCACAGACGCTACCTGCAAGAAAATTGAGACTCTTGAAATGTGGCTTTATTTATACTAACCAGAATGTTTTATAAATAATGCAACAATGAAAAGAGTTGTTAACCACAATAAAAACAGAAAAAAAAAAACTAATACCTCGGTCACATCATGATAAACAGCGAAAGATAGCGGTTGTTGCAATTAATTCTACAAGAAAAAGTAGAAGGCAAATGTGGACCAGGAAGGATTTCCTGGCTGGAAAATCTATGTATGTGGTTCAACACAACAACCACAAATCTTTTTAGATCAGCAGCTTGCAAAATACAGATTGAAATGATGGTTTCCAACTTCCGAAATGAATAGGCTGTTTTGTATAAAACTTAAGTGGTTACTGGTTAAACGATATTACAATAATAATGAAGAAAAATGCAATATTTTGACATAAATAAAAGTAGTGAAAATATCAAATATTTAATTGTGAATAAATTACGAGAATTAACTAGCTTCAACTCATTACTGGTAACTGTACAAAGAACATAGACTTACCTTTTGGTATATTCGTAGCCAGTGGATTAGATTGGTAGCGCTGACTGTCGCGACGCCATCCGAGGCACAAAAGGAGGGATGTCCCGTGCTTACTGTACGCTGTCTCTGTAGGAAGTGTTACTTGAGATGGTCAGAACAAACCCTCTGTACATTCTTAGGTAGTCTATGGAACAAGTGCTCCCCCATAAATCAACCCTATTTTAGGGCGCTTCTGAATAGTCATGATAATAATTTTAACATTCTACTTTTTAGACCATATTGGAGATGCTACTACAGCAATACAGATGCAATCATATATGTAGTTGATTCAGCTGATAAAGAAAGAATAGGCATATCAAAAGATGAATTAGTTCCAATGTTAAGGGTGAGTAATATGTGATAAATAATCTTCTTTATATTTTATAGCTCAAATTACATTATCTATCAATATCATTTGTTTTATTCTTATAAAAGTTGTAAAAATTAGACTATTTTAATTAGCTTAATTAATTTACTTCATACTGTGATCCTGGAAAACATGCATAAATGAATGAAATATTGTTATCTCTCATTATAAACCTGCTTCTTACTACTTAAAAAAAAAAGATTAATTTTCTTTAATTAGCTAAAAGTAATATTTTTGGATTAAAATATCACCATGCCGTTCATATAAGACATCTATAGTTTACATGATAACTTATTTGCTATTGATAGGGGATATTTTAAAATTATTTTTTGGCGCTCTGTCAGTGGGTTGAAGATTGTTCTGTTGGGATTGCTAGTTGCAGTTTGTTTGTAAGTGCCATTCTCTGATAATTCTTTATTTTAGTGTACAGTTGGTACAGTATAAATCCTGATGTATGTAATTATTTATATCAGAAATCATAGGTGATATTGTTGCCAAATTACAAAAAATTCATGAATTCATTTTAAATAAAATATTTTTATTTTTTATTTATTTATTTATGTAGACAATTTACAAACACTATAGACTAATAATAATTACATGTAGTGTTTAAGACAAAAAAAATACAATAAATGCAAGAAACGAACATTAATAATACAATAAGAAAAAAATACAATAAACCCCTTAAACCTACTGCTGATGAGCAAGCAATGTCTTAAGTTTACAGATTTTTTCAATAAATATATCCACATGAGTCAGTCTATTAAATACTTTATTACAAATTTTTAACATCTTGTTTATTGGTGATATGTTTCTATAATAAGTTGTAAATAATAGATCTAGGTTAGTTATCCTTAACCTACTCTTGGGCACTCTAAAGTAAATAACTCAATTAAACCACAGTTTGTGTACTTAATACTGTTAACAATCAAGTATATGAATATAATGGCCGGACTCTTTCTTCTAGTGGCAAGTGACTGCAACTGAAATGAGTCTAACATTACCCTGTATGAGACCACATATGGATATTTCTTATTTTTCCTTAAATATAGAAATCTTAAAATATATTATATAAATATTGCAGAACAAGTTAGTATTCAATTTAAATAAATGAAAAAAAAAATTAGAAATAGAAAACAAGATTTAAGTAATAAACTTATGTTAAAAACAATTTGAGCCACTTATGGCAGATACTAAACAAAGTAGGTGTACCACAACATTTAATTTCGCTTATAACTGAACTATGCAAACCCACTACTGGAAGAGTTAAAGTGCTTGACACACTCTTAAACGAATTCCACCCAGAACAAGGTGTCAGACAAGGATGTATACTGTTTCCACAATTATTTACTATATATTCTGAGCATATTATGAGAAGAGCGAAGAACGTTTAAGAAATGGGAAAAGGGCATCTCAATAAATGACCAAAAAATAAACAACCCATGTTTTTCAGATGACACAGCCTTCTTGCAAATAGTCAAAAAGAGTTAACTGATCTCATATGACTGGTTGAAAACGAATGCCAAATATTTGGTCTGCAGTTGCAAAGATCATGATAATGGATATACTACATAAAAATCATACACATATAACTGTGTTTGACTGGTTTGAGGTTGTAAGCTCATATTGGACGCAAATCTACAAGCACTACAGGAAGAAATAAAATGTAAATGTGTTCTAGCTAAAGTCACTGTAGGAAAGATGGCCAAAATATGAAAGGACTTTCAAAAATTTCACAAATTCTAAAAATGAGGTTGATCAAGTGCTTAATATTCCCAATACTGACATGTGGATGTGAATCTTGGACCTTACGACAAGCGGAAAGAAGAAAGATAGACATATAGATAGAGAAGAAAAGTAGATTTCAATTTTAAATGAGCTAAAAATCAGCAAATGGTTATCCAGCAAAGTTTTGGATTTGCTCAGAGACAATGAAACCGACGTATCTTCCAGTTCACTTTACCCGAATGCAAAGCGTGTTAGATTAAATAATGAATGAGAAGATTACGAAACACACAACAGTCTGTCCTTAAAAGAAATGATGAGTTTACTGATGGATACGAGTGATAGTGAAGAAGATGACATGGCTCTTCCTGGTTTTCAAAACTCTGTCCATCATTTAATCAGTAAAACTGTCACATAATACTCATTGGAAAAACGCGTGGCAGTTGACGTCGACCCTCTAACATGGTGGAAACTGAATAAGGGAGGGTACGATCTTCTTTTTCATGTAGTTCAGCAATATTTAGTTATATCACCAACGAATATCCCGAGGGAGCGCTTGTTTAGTGGCGCTGGACTTCTTTATACGCCACATCGAAACAGACTTGAAGGAGAAAAGGCGTCAAAGCTTTTATTTCTAAAGTTTAATATTCCTCTATTAAATTTTAATTATTAACAGTTCTCTGTTTTTACTTATTGTTAAAAACAAACTTGAAAAATAAGTAAAAACAGACAATTGTTGTTTTTTAATAAGAGAGCGCAGTATTTTTGTTTAATACAAACACAAAATTAATATAGCTTGTAAAATAAAGTGAGTTTTATTAATAAAAAAACTGATAAGTGAATGGATTTTTAATTTATTAACCTAATCTTCAAGTTATTATTTTTTCTTATATTCATATTCGCAAAACATTCGCACAGATTTTGCGAATGCAAATATGCAAAAATATGCGAATATTCGCGAATGCGAATATTCGTTATATCACTAATAGGCATCACAAGAAGAAGGTTACATTTTCTTCTAATGTCTTCACTTCTCTTTCGATCTGTCAGCGTATTTCCTGTAATTCTTCTTAGTACTCTCATCTCTGCCGTTTCCTCTGCCTTTGCGTATTGGCTGTGTCGGGTCTTGTTTCTGAGGCATATGCCATTATTGGTCTTACACTGGCATTATAAATTCTTGACTTCATCTTAGTGTTAATGTGTCTTTTTCGCCCTAATAGTGTTATTTAATGTAAAATCAATCACAGTATTTTCCAGAAAATCAGTGTGTTTCCTTTCCTCATGGAGCTTGCAATCCTGTCTATAAACCTTCTACAAATATTCGACAAGCTGTTGTTCATGTTTTATCTTACCAAATTTTGCAACTGAATGTCTGACATTAACTCAAGTCTCGTCAAGGTAAATAAATTTTTCTTTTTGTCAGATGTTATTCGGTTTTAATGAAGATGATTATGTCGCCATGGTACTATTTTCGCATTTCCTATTAAAATGAAATAAAATATAAAATTAACAAAAGTTTACCAAATCTATTCACATGAAGAGAAAAAACAACTTTTAAAGCAGAATTTTACAATGTTAAGTTAAATACTGATTGCAAAAACTGATGATATACATTTATTCTACTGTAGTGTTCAGGTGTAATGTATTTTGGGAAATTTGAATTTTTCTTGGAATTTATAATAAAAAGCATTATTTGTGAAAAGTCTGGTATCTGCAGAAACTGCAGTTCTACTACTATGACAATCATCTCACCTTCTTGTAACGATTGTCATAGTATATATTCACACACAAGTTAGTAATGGGTTTAGTGACGATGTTGGACTGTTATTTTTCACCAAATCGAAGTGTGAAGATTATCATTATTCAATGGATCAGTTCTTTTAAAAATTGGCTAAAAAGCTCATACCAATGCTGGAGGAACCATCTCCAATTATTATGGATAATACCTAATACCATAGTTCTTTTGTTTCTAGTTTTGGTATTCTGATTGAAGAAATTTCTTTCTGCAGTAATAAAAAAATCAACAATCAATCAATAAAGATCACGTGAACTATAGAAGACTTACATTACAATTATTAAAATGTAATAGTTATACTTTCTTATACTAATGTTTCCAAATCATTTTAGGAAGAAGAGCTAGCAGATGCCATCTTAGTAGTACTTGCGAATAAACAAGACATACCGGGCTGTATGTCGCTGAAAGAAGTTCATCAAGCCTTAGGCCTCGAAGCATTAAAAAATAGGACGTTCCAAATATTCAAAACATCTGCTACCAAAGGCGAAGGTTTAGATATGGCCATGGAGTGGTTGGCCAACGCTCTGAAGAACCGGAAATAACACTTAGTAATTCCAGTTTTCTAGTCTGTAATACAACACCGCATCCTTGTATAAATTATTTTATAAAGTTTTAAAAATTATTTAATTATTACAGTTTTGTTCAAAATCCGTACGGAATATTATGATCAAAGGAAAATGGAAAAGCTGAAATACATATTAGCTATAAAAATAACTAAATATAAATTGCCATGTAGAGGTGGTTGTTGTATTAAAGGAATTTGGGGCGGTGTTGATTGACAGTGTTGCTATTTATCACACCTTAGCAGTAACCTATTATTGTAGGAAATTGGAAAACGTATTAGTCTTTAATCAAAGTATGTTGTACATAAATTTTGTTTCTAAAATGTTTATATTTCACATTTATTTATATTTTTAATTTAGTGTGTATAATGTATGTTAACACAATTATTTTTATATGTTTTCTTGAATTAAAAACAACACAATTAGATTTGATTCTGATTCAATTTTATGACTCTACTTAGTAATTTTGCAAAATGCAAAAGTGTCTACTGGAGCTTCGTGAGTTAATAAGATAAATATAGTATGGTCTGAAAACTTCTTATAATGATACACTTCTTTGTGAGATTTGCCACTTGAACTAAAAAACTTACGAAGATTGATCATTTGCATTCGTTCTCAACTTTCAACGTTCAAAGGCAAGTCAATAGTACTCATATTGCCACTTTGTACCAGGCTTGTGTCTCAGAATACCGAAGGGTAGTCCTTATGTTCTACTTCTTTTGTTTGTTTTGTGGGTTGTTCTGTATATTTGCTAAACTTTTGTGTGATCTTATCTAAAACGGAATCGGCGTGAAGATTCTAGCTCTGGAGGTAGATTTATATTTGTTCGTGGGGTTTTCAGTCTTTCTAATACTTATCAATGGAGGGGTCCGGCAGTAAAAAATGCTAAGGGGCAATAAAGAGGACTTGAGTTTTGAAGTGTTGAATTTTGAAAAAAAATTCTTATATTTTTCATTAAAAAATATAAGATTATAAAGCATAAAATATTTCAAGTAGTTTAACGTTAACTGTTGCTGACTTAACACTTCTTGGTAGGTACTACGGGTTTATATTTCTATATTTACATTTTTACAACTTTTGAAGATAGGGATAATTTCACAGTTTTGTAAAAGCCTACCGGTTGATTAAAATAACTTTAGTACCGAAAAATCGTATATATCCCCTTGCTAACCCTAGTTACAAGAAAAGTCTCTGTCGTTTAGCAACGTTGTGTGGCCTACCTGAGGAAATATATGAACTATTTCTTTAAAATATTCATTTTGTAAAAGGTAAAGCCAAAGACCAATGATGGTCCAGTTTTTATTTTGTCCGCAGCAATTGCCTGAAATGGCTATTAGTTTTCTGCCACGAATATTATTTTCCTCAAAGTACATTTTGAGATTTCGTCCGACCCTCTTTTAGCAGTCGATTCATCCCACTTAAAAAAGTGACCTCGATCATCAATATATTCTAAATATATCGATATATCAATATATGCTAAATTATAGTATCAGTTTTCTTTTATAGAACATAGGACTAGTGGTAAGCTTTGGTGTGGACAGGGTGTGCTGTAGATTAAAACTTATTGCATGCACATCAGAGCTTAAGTTTGTTTCCTCTGCTGCGTCTCTGACTACCCGTTGAACTGCTTTAGCTTTTCTGTAATTAGTTCTCGTTCAGATTTAATTATATATACTGACGTAAGTTTTCAATAAAAAAATTGAGAAAATCTATATCAGATTTGGAATATTTTTTAGGATGATTTGAATATCAACCTCCTATAGCTGAATTTGGGAGTATTTGATCCAATTTTCGGACTCAGGTTGGTCAATGTCCTTATTTTGCTACATAAATGTATTTTGGTATTGCTACATAAATGTGGTTCTATAGCAGAATTCTACGCGTATCCTGAAAAAAATATAGAACCAACCTGTCAATTCTGGAAGAGCTTCATATAAAAGATAGGCTATAAAAAAAGTAAACCGAGCATATCTAATTTACTTTGGCCACATAGAAGAACGGGGACCATGGAATGATTGGTAGTAGAAGGAAAGGTACAAGGCCGAAGACCAAGAGGAAGATCTTTAACACGATGGGCAGACCAAATTAAGTCTATGGTTTTAAAATCCCTACATGAAGCCGTCCATATGCCACAAGATCGCAGCCAATGGAAATAGTAAGCTAATAATATTTAGAGCATCACCACGCGCTGACAAGGGCTCAAGGAATGAGAGGGAGGAGGATCCAATTTTCAATTGTTTCGCTAGAGTTTCAACTCAACCTCGATTTTTCTGTAAACCATGGATACTTATGAAAGTCATTTTGCATACCTTAAGATCTTTTCCTTGTGATTTTAATGTATTATCAATAGTTTGAGATCTTTTTGACACTACTGCCTTAGTTTTCTTTCTAGTCATATTTGTAGATATCATACAACCTTGAAAGTAAACATTTTGTGTATGAAAATTCATATGCCCCAAAAATTAATAAAAATTGTCTGCAGGTCTTTATTAGATGAAAATAGCTCGCAGAGTTTATTGTGGCAACTACACGGTGGACCTTGTGTTTTTGATAAATCATTTGATAATTTCGCTTACCTCTGTATTGATTATATTCTTTTCCGTGAATTATTTCGTTTTTAATTGCTTACTTAAATTGCGTTTCTTTTTCTAGATTTTGTTTTTGAAACAATAACTTCTTTTTTTTTTGCTTACTTTGTTCATTTAATTCTCTTCCATTTTCTTTTTCTTCTTCCTCCTTTTCTCTTCAGTACTTTTTCCTGGATATGTATAACAAGACATTACTCGAACTCCATGTCCTTTCCAAAGTTTTCTAAAGCACTCAAATAAAGATATAGTGCTGCAGAGTCTTCATTTTTACGTTCATTAAGTAAAAAGTGTTAATTTGTTTTTGCAAAATGAAGGTGATGTAAACAATGTTAAGTACATCCTTTACCATTTTTTACTTGCGAACATTCATTTTAAGCATATAAAGAAATTTAAATTCTTTGTAGAAAGTTGATCGATCTTCATTAAATATTTGCAAATTCATGATCTTTTTCTGAGTCAATCATCGTAGTCTCAGAATTGTCACTATTAAACGCAAAAAAGCTATTTAGATTTGAACAACTTGCATTGTCTTCCGCCATCATGGACCTTGACATTATTTTCATGCTTATGCATATATGCAAGTCCCTTATCCAATTTTAAGAAATTAATTTGGCGCCATCTATTATTGGTAGGATAAACTAAGTGAAATTTTCTGCTTTACCATGTCCCTTACCATCTTTTACATACTATTTCGCAAAAAATCAAAGTGTGTCCCTTACCATTGTTTACTACCGAGCCCTTAATGTTTGCGATAAGATGAGACTTAGTTTTGGTTTTGCCTGGTTCGTATATTGCACATAAATCAAATAACAATTTAAATTGACGAACATTGTTAACAAGAAACAATGACACTGCTTTAAACTTTAAAATATATAAACATGGATTTTGATTAAAAATGATACTTTTTCTAAACTAGAGAAGTACCTTAATAAAAGAGAATTGCTGGAGTCCATTGTTTTACAAATATAATATTATTTACAAACTACTAGATTACAGCTTGTTTTATAAGTAAACCACAATTGTTAGTTATATTTGTCAATCAAACAGTAATGTTTAGCATCCTTTCATAATATTATGTACGGATTTTTTGTTTCGTTTTTGATTTATGTTAAGAAAAATAATTAGTGGCAAGGAATATAAAGTCTTTCATGCTTTACTTTTTAATTCTAAATTGTGATCTAGATAACAGATACCTATTGATTTATTTGAATATTTACTGACGGTTCTACAGCCAAACATTTACCTGTTTAAATTTTGTATTCAGTGCTCAATTTTCAAAAAAGGTTGCAATATAATAAGGTAAAATTGCAAAAAAATTGCAATCTATATAAAACTCTTAATATATGGCATCTTTTGAGATGGATTTCTAGATTTTAGATAAATGGGTCGTTTATCATCTTAAATCTTTCCTCACTGCGACCTGAATGATCTTTTGTGGTGGATTCATTGTGGTTTTTGTTAGCTTGTTCCTGGGTGTCGCTTGACACTCACTTGTTGAGATTTCTTAGCTTTCTTTCGATCGTACTCATCTAAAAATTGCGATCATAACTGAGCATGGAGAGCCCCTCCACAACGAGAACGTCTCAGTTCTCGGAGATGTGCTAAGATGGATGCTCTAAGTTATCTAGCATATTCTATTTGCATAAACGAATGTGTAAAAAGTATATTTGTGTACCGATAAAATATGAATAAGGATGCCGTTTCATTAGAGGGTCATTCTAGTTATACGTTTCCTCTTCAAAATTCGTGTAGTTTTAGTTTTCATGTGGAGGGGGGGGGGGAAGACACTTTCAGACACTTAGGAGTATACTATCAGGATCCAATTACCAATCTTTTAGTACGCATTTTATGTACGTACTTTTTCTAAAGTTCAATTTTCATTGCATCACGTTACTTTTTCCTAGATATTTCTGGTTCTTTGGTGTAAAAAGATCCAATTTCTGATGTACTTAGTAGTTGTTGCCCGTGTAGTTTTACTTTTTTTCCATTATTTGTTTTGATGAGATGTTTTTGGGGTGGTATGTATTACACAGAATGACGGACGATATGGTAGTCAAGATAGCGACAAATCGTCGTTTTGTAGAGGAAGTGTAGGAGGACGACGGAAAACAGAAACAGACAGAATTACCCAAGAAAATAGAACAAGAAGATGTATTATGAAGAGAGTTTCTATAGGAAACTAATAGCACTAACACTTCGAAGATACACTACTGAAAAATGACCGAAATTCCAATCGTTTAGGCGGTCTGAGAAGTCTAGTAACTCCATACGAATATAGGTTATTTCGCGCAGCTCATCATAAATTATGTCTTAAGGTAGTATATAAGACATACACATAGTGCATAAATAAAATCTTCCTTTCCATCTGAGGTTCCATTTGAAACCAGTTTTCTCAGGATTATACTTATGGAAATTATTAGTAGCAACTTTTCTGTTCTAAAAAGAATCGGTCGTCCAAGTTTAACAATGTCTAAAAAAAGTATTTGGCAGCTATTATTGAAACGATGCAACTTTTTACAGAAACAAAAAAAACAGAAATACTAAATATAACATGAAAAAATTTGTTTCGAAAGTTTTTTTACCTGACACATCTCTTACAATCTCTATGGAAATATCGTCACAAACATGATAAATTATATCATTATTTAATGTTTCAGAATTTCAAATGAGAATTCTTTGAATAAGCACATTTATTTAATGAATACATATTAATCTCTGTTTTAATTTTTATCAAGCAATATTCTTCAAGTTCGTTTGAGTTTGAAAATCAATATCGAAATCGAACTTAATTGATCTTATTTGCAGCTGTTATAAATGGTCGGTTTGTTGTAAATCTAAACTATCTCGAAAGTTATTCATACAAGAAGTTCTTCTTTCTTGACTTCTTCTAACTTATATTTTAACTTCCAGTATGGTTCGTAGTGGCGATATTTAGGTCTTCTTACAACTTGTCCAAAGTTTTTTAGAAAGAGTCTTTATTAAATTTAGTGATTTATATTTAGTTAAGATGTCTCTATCAAATTTATTAAGACATTGCTCATTATTCTCAGACATATTAACTATTTAGTAATCGTAACGCAATATATAGTTAAGCTTTATCTTCTGATATATCAACTTTGCATGAGCATTTGCATAACAAATTTTGTTAAACACAATTCTAATTGTCCTTGCGCCAGTTTGTTTTTCCCACCACATTGAAAAGAGACGAAAAAACCAAAAAACTATGTCGAACTTATGTATATTCTTATTGTATTGTAGTATATTCTTTACTATAAAGATTGATTTTAACCAACGTTTTGATAGAATAAATATTAACCCTAGATCAAGGCATTTTGCACCATAGTGAACATGAAAATTTCCTTTTTTTTTCTTTTTATTTCCACTTCCTTGATAAATAGGCACCTGCGGATGCCTATGAATCTGATGTCTTAGTCTGATCTGATCTTAGTCTCAATGTACTTTTTCAGCCTTTTGGTGGTTTTTCTCGTAATATTTTTATTAGTCTGTGCTCTCCCATTTCAGTTACGTGGCTGTTCCAGCCCTATTTTTTGTCTACTACCCATTCATTTATTTTTTTACCGTTGTAGGTCCTATAGTATTTTTACTGTAATATCTATTTGACGCAGTTCCGGGAATTAATCTTCTTTCTTCTTAGTATCGGATCTTGCCTCTTCAGTATTTCGACCTTGTTATTCTAGCTTAATTTATCTGTTTCTTGTACAATTTTCGCTTTTGTATTACCATAGTAGTTAGTTTCTCATCAGTATTCTTAAGTAGGAGTATGCCACTTTTTGAAGATGCTTTGTAATAGCACGATATTGCTGCAGAATAAGAAAATTTTCCAAATGGCGTCTGAGGAAGGATGTGCGTAAAAATGTTAATGAAAACAATGGATAAAGGATCTCAAAAATTAAATGAGCCTGAAACTTTGTGGATATTAATAATCTTATCTTTTTCTTTATTTTTTCTTAATCTTATTAATGATGGCGAATCTCTTACACAATTGCTTAAACTTTCATAGCCATAGGCTACCTCTTCCGTGTCTTCCCATAATTTAGCTTTTAAGTACCAACCAAAATCTTTTACTCAGGATATGTGGTTGAAATAAGCGGTTTTTCTTGTTTGTAAGTTGATAGCAAGTATTATCTCTTATCGTTTCGGTACTCAAATCGAAGAGTTTCTAAATAATCAATAATTTGGTTTGACGTTTTTTATTTTAAATATATATTGAGTAATAACCGAATTCACTTCATTTATTTCATTCTTACGGTATCATCGACTTAATACATACTATTATAGAGAAAGTGCTCGTTCATTTTAATACATTTGTTCGCACTTTCCAAGGAATTTTTGTGGTATAAAGTTGAAAGAGAGGAAAGACAAATACTCTTATTTATAGAATCTAAATTTTATTAGAGTCACGTGAAGTCATCAATAATAAGTCATTGGTTTCATCGTAGTATATCTACTTGAATTCTTCAACGCGAAATCGAGAAAGACAGAAATTATTGTAAAATGTCTGTGTTCAACATCGGATTTGTATAAGTCTAATGAAAATGATAAGTTCAGCAGATATGTGTGACTATTTATCATTGTATCAAAATTATTAAAGTCATCAAAAACATTGTAAAAAACCTTTTAAAATTGATAGGTACCTTTTGTTTAGGTCTTATTCTTGCCTAATTGGTGGACAGTATTTGCTGCTCTTACAGCCATTTATGTATCAAATTTTAATGACCAGTTTTTGCAAACTAGATATATTTGCAAACGGATTCAGATTGCTTTTATCTATAAGCATTCCAAAAGTTTCATATTTCATAAATTATATATACATATATTTTCACCTGTGTTTTAAGTTGTGCGTCATAAGTTTATTTTCGAAATAAATATCTTTTGTACATTTCAATAAAACGTAAATGTTCATAGTATAGTTTGCTTTGAAATCCTCAAAAAAAAAGACTTTTATCCCAAAACTAAATTACATTGCATAATACAGATGATTTTTTAAATCGACTTTGAACAACTTTCATATACTTTGAATGCTGGTCAATATATAACCTAGACCCAGACCTTGATATAAGAATAAGGAGGGAACTGGCAAGGGCACCTTACTAAACGACTTCGGTCTCAAAATAACAACCAAGCTCAGAGTTATCAAATGCTACGTGCACTCATCTTTTTGTACAGACTAGAGGCTTGGATCATGAAAGTCGGTACAATGAACCGCCTTAAAGCTTTCGAAATGTGAATATACTGACACATGCTTAGAATATCCTGGGTGGATCACGTCATAAATGACGAATTTTTGAGAATAAATGGAAAAAAGATTCCATTGCAGGATCACTACGTTTATAACGTAGTTAATCAAATTCACATTTTTACATACATTTAAAATTAGAACACATTGATAATAGGTTGCCATTCAAAAAGAGGCCGCAAATATTTTTAATTCAATTAATGGTAATTATACAGCTATGAGGTATGGCCACTGAAAGAAAGAACACTGGCAACGCTGAAAATGACTGAAATGGATTTTTGGAGAAGAGCCACAGGAAGATCTAGAAGAGAAAAGATTACCAACGAACGCATTAGAGAAATAATGGGAATCAAACGAACAATCACGGATGACCTAACAACAAAACAACTTATCTGGTTCGGACACATACAAAGAATGGATGAATAACGAATACCAAAAGAAATATTAAAATGGCAAATAAATAAAGAACAGAGAGAGGGCCATAGAAGAAGACCTATGGAACAACCGGACTAAGTAGCAATTGGAAATCGGAGAACGTTATAAACCGACAAGTAATAGTATTAATGGACATTAATTTTTGACAAAAATTTTATTTCGTTCATTTATTTTTTAAATAAAATACGCTGCTCATGACGCATATGCATGTTTTTATATCGAATTAAAGCTGATTTTTTCTTAATATGATGATATGTTTGGCTAAGAAAAAATGATCAAAAATTAAGTTTGTCAGCTGTTAAAACGCGAGATATCAAACAAAATAAAAAAACTCTTTTTAGTCAACAAAGAAAGATATATTAGTATGTTTAAGAGTACTTGAAACCAGAGATATGCCGATGTCCCGAGGACTTCCGCAGATATGCCAATGTAAGATATTATGATATTATTATCCAGCCTCAAAAGTCTTTTTAGCGTTATATATATATATATATATATATATATATATATATATATATATATATATATATATATATAAAGTAGTTAGGTATTATTGACTGACACGTTATGTAAAATAAAGTTTTATTTTGAGGATGCAGTCATTTAAGTAGGGCAGGATAAGTTAAACTCTTTGTTCTTAAATCAAGCTTTCGCAAAATTTATTTGCTTCATCAGGATATGCTAAAATAAGTTATGGTAAATACAATGAAATTAGAATTAAAAAACATTGTATAAAACTAATATAAAAACTTACAACATGAGGTTAAACCATTAAATTATTAAATTCACAAAACATTCTTAATTTATCTAAATTATAATTACATAAATTATAAATTGTACTTACATAAAAATATAATTTAGATAAATTAAGAATGTTTTGTGAATTTAATAATTTAATGGTTTAACCTCATGTTGTAAGTTTTTATATTAGTTTTATACAATGTTTTTTAATTCTAATTTCATTGTATTTACCATAACATATTTTAGCATATCCTGATGAAGCAAATAAATTTTGCGAAAGCTTGATTTAAGAACAAAGAGTATATATATATATATATATATATATATATATATATATATATAAACCAACAGTAACCGGTATAAATATAATAACAATCAATCTAAAAGAAAAAAAAACTCAGATCACTACCAAAGGACAATTGATGAAAATGGCCAAAATGACCAAATTGACAGCTCTCCATTAATGGAAATCATCCTTGATAGTACCAAAGAAAAATTAGAGGCCCGCAACAACAAAATGAATATAGTAAACTGTTTGATAAAACTAAAATATTGCTAAACAAAGAAGGAAAATGAAAGTAGCAACACACAGAGAATACAATACACAATACTGTTTAAGACAATAAGGAAAAGTATTAAGGAAGACATAAAATGCAATCGAAAACAGGAAAAAATACAAGAAAAGGATTAATTATTGCAAATAAGCAAATCGTTGCTCTAACATACAAAAAAACCAGAATTACAGACAGATATGAAATAATACAACTCGTGACTAAATTCTACAGGGAACCATAAAAAGTCCCTTACATATTTAAAGAAGTAATAAGTAACCAAGGAAATATACCAGAAGTCCTTCTGGAAGATGTAGAATCGACAATTACAATAATGAAAAGCGGTAAAGCAGCTGGAATAGATAGCATAACAGTGAAACTGCTTAAATACGCTGGCAAAAAGACCTGGAAAATCTTAGCAGACATATTTACGAACTGTTAAAGATGCATATCTGGGCCATATAATGCGCAATGAACAACGATATGACCTACTTCGGACCATACTTCAAGGTAAGGAGCATGGGAAAAGAGGTCCAGGACGGAGAAGAATATCCTGGCTGCATAACCTGCGAAAGTGGTTTAACTTAACCACTACCGGACTTTTCAGGGCAGCAGTCAACAAAGTCAGAATAGCTATGTTAGTGTCCAACATCCGTAACGGATAGGCACCATAAGAAAGATGCATACCAGACCACTGAAATACAGCAAACATAGAATTCTTATTCATAAGAAAGATAGCAAAGAGGATATCAAAAACTATACACCTATAGTTCTACTAACAATCATATATAAGATATTCACAAAGATCATCAACAACAGATTAACAAAACAAATGCATTAGATGCTGCACAGCCAAGGGAGCAAGCTGGCTTCAAAAGTTGATTTAGTACCATGGATCATATCCATACGCTTCGAAAACTAATGAGTAGAGTTAAAGAATATGAATTCACATATTTCGAGAAGGCTTTCGATTCTATATATCCTAAGGAAATAATAAAAGTTTTGACCATTCAAGGCATTGACAAACCGTACATAGAAACTTTAGCAAATATATACAGACAAGCATAAGATAAGATAAAAATGTATGAAACATTCCAGAAGAAGGAGACGCAATATCACCAAAGCTCTTCACTGCAACTCTAGATAGTATATTCAGCAAAATGAATCGGCAGAACAAAGGAATATCCATTGATGTAGAATACCTCAGCCAAGATTTGCAGACGACATCGTTCTGATTGCAAATAATCCTGCAGGACTACAAGAACTTATAAGCTACCTAAATGCAGTTGGCCTAAAAATGAACTTGACAAAAACAAAAATCATGTAAAAGAAGCTAGTGGATGTCCAAGATTTAATAATAAACAAAACTGTACTTGAGACAGTAGATGTATATGTATACCTGGGAAAATTAATACATAAATCTGGCTTCCTACTTCCAGAAATCAATAGGAGAATGAAACTGGCTTATGCATTTTTGGTAGAAATGTAGTTATATTCAAATTGAAGATGCCAATCAATCCACCTGAAGAAAAAAGCATTCGATCAGTGTGTATTACCAATCATGACATACGGCTGTGAAACTTGGACAATAAAGAAAGAGATAATATCGAAACTCAAAGTCAGTCAAAGGTCAATGGAGCGATGTATGCTAGGTGTAACAAAGAGAGATCGAAAAAGAATACAATGTATCAGACAGAAAACCAAGATAACTGATGTAATTAGATTAATTTCACAAAATTAAATCTTTAAAATGGCAGTGGGCGGGACATTTAGAGAGAAGAACTGACAATAGGTGGTCCACTAGAATTACACAGTGGTATCCAAGAAGACGTCCAAAATGAAGATGGGACTATAACATAAGGAAACAAGCAGGTACAACATGGCACAGAAAAGCGAATTTTAGACGATCATGGGCGGAAATTAAGAATGATTATGTAAGGGAGGTTGGCTGCATCATAATCGGTAGAATATGCTGAGAATAATGATGATGTTTAGTCAACGCAATGACAAAATATTTGAGACTTCATTTGGTCTATACTTGACCAATTTACTAGGTTCATGTTACGATGCCTTTGTTATAATATCTATATTTAACAACAATCTTCTTTTTCAGCGGTCTTATGCATTTACAAGTGGGGAGTGGTAGGAACACTGAGACGCAAAATCTTCGATGACAATAACTTTTTTATTAAATGCTACTTTAAAATTATATTGTAAACTTATATTGTACCTCTATATTTGGTATATAAACAGGAATTGAAAAATCATGTCGTTTTTTGATAAAAACACCTCAAAAATATTAAAACTAAAAATTACCAAATGTTTCTCTGTTCTTTTCAATGTGGGAACACTGAGACGCAACAATTAATTCAAACAAAGTTTAATTCAAATTTTAAAAGCGAACTTTGGCGCTATGTTAATTATTGCATTACAGAGGGCGGCAAAATAATTTTAATGTCTCTTTTTTATACATGTGAGAGATCTGGGACAACTGGAAAAAAGAACCTGTGTTCACATTTAGCGATTTTTCTTAAAAACGATTATTTCAAAATCATTTTCTTTTGTTTGAGACAAGACTTTGCCTACATAGTATGTCTTTTGCTTAGAGTTAAATTCAACAAGCACATAATTCCCATTATTGGGACAGTGATCAAGATCTTCGAAACTAATTGGTTCGGGATCTTCACCAAATAAATCCTCTCCGCTGGAATCTTGTAACTGCATCTTATTTTCAACTTGCTTATCAGAATTACTATTTAATACGCGCCTAGTTACTTTTTTCTGTTTTGGTGTTTTTTCTTTAGATTTAATCAGTTTCATTTTTTCCGGGGTATCAGTATTACTTGGAGCTAGATTTTCTACATCTAGAAATTCATTTATATCTCCAGCAGCAGTTTTAACTGCAATAAGTGGCCAGCATTATAGAAAGTTTGAAGTGGTTTTAATAAGCCTATGTTCAACGGCTGTAATCTGTTCGTACAGTGTAGCGGTATATTAGGATTGTAACGCCATTATTTTTACATAAATCGATTGCCTCAATCGATAAATGACTTTGATGATTTTCTATTAGCAATAAATGTTTTTTTTTTGTACTACCGGTGTGTTTAATAAAATGCTTAACAACTTGGACAAAGCACTCTGTATTCATCCATCCTATTTTTGAAGCTAATCACCAAAGTTCCAGGGGGCGATCCGTTTATCATATAATCTGTACGTGTACTCTCGTGTAAAAAGTGTACTCTCGGGAATACCAGAGAAGAAGGAATAGCTGCTCTAGATACTCCAATAATGCAGCATGTTGTTACGAGCGTTCCAAGTTCGCCACTTGTAGTCTTACTAACCTGTCGTATACCTCTTTCTGCAAACACTTTTTTGGGACTTTTGAACGGTAACGGTTCCTGTCTTTTCTAAAGTATATATGGAACTATCATCTCCAAACACCGGGAAATGTTTTAAGACAGTTTTAGGTTTACTGAAAAACATTTCAACATTAAATTTATTGAAACCGGTTGCCCTTGCAAGACTACAACCTTCTGTGGTTCGGAGGGATAAATTATTGGAATGACTTTTCTGAAATCCTTTCATCCAGATAAGTGAAGCAATTTTTGTTGTATGCCAGTTTACTGGAACCACTATATTATTATTGTAAGCTGCGGCTTCATATGACACTTTTCGGGTATCTTCTGTTGATAGACCATAAAGCATTTTAGAACATTTAATTATATATTCGCACAAGTCGTTCTACTGTTCGATAGTAAAAAATTGTTTTACTTTGTAATTAGGACATAAACGAACGTTCTCGTCTTGTTGATGTTTTTTACATATCTATGGACTGTTTGGTAAGAAAGTCTTTTCATTTGTGCTGCAGATCTTCAGAGAATCTTCCTACTTTACGATTTGTTATATTTTTTCTTTCTGCAACAGAAATTATTTAGCAAATAATTGGGCTTAAACAACTATAACGCAAGTGAGACAGTAAAGGAACAGTGAGACACGTCTCATTGTTCCATAAAAATTTGTTAATAAAAGTCGATTAAAAAAGCTAATAAAATGTATACAAAAATCGTTTGTTTTAATTGTCTTGTAAAATGGTTTAAAAGTTAAAATAACGTACCTTGTCTAAAAAACTTCAATTTCCGTGAAAACACCAGCCATGTAGATACGGTATATTTACTACGATGCACTTATTTTAAATGACCAGCGATAACGGTTTCTTGTTTGCTTCACTTCAAGGTGGTAATAGGCATGTTCGTTTAGTTCTACCGGATAATACCGAAAGTAGTAAGCTCTACCGAGTTTGCCACAGTATTCTGACCGTCTCACTGTACCTATCTTTCCCTTACGTCTCATATAAACAATAAACGACTAGAATCTGATGAAAAGGTAGTATAAAAAACCAGATATTTTACTGAAATTATTTATTTCCAACAAAACGGAACTACTAACAAAATGATTTTAACAATCCGTCACTTAAAATGTTTGACATGCTCCTTTAATTAACCACCGAATTTGTAAATAAATTCTATAATAATAACAAATACAGGAACTGTAATACAATCATTTGGCACCACTTTTGTATAACTGAATTGGACAGTAATGGAAGTAATCACTTATATTTTGTAAAATGGACGGTTCTATTATAAACTTTTTACCAATATACGAGTAGAAAATATTTGCAGCTTAAGATGTAGTATTATATACAATTTAAGTTCTGTTCATATTAAGGATAGTAGCTTTTGATGTGTCAACATAAACCTTTTTAATTTTTAAAGAATATAATGAACAACATCACCATTCCTACATCCCTAAAGTAGAATCTTGATCTTCTTAAGTCTATACTCCATTGATTACTCCATTGATGAAAATAATTTGCCTATACTCCATTGATTTTTCACTCAATAAATTGATAATAGATGATTATTGTACCATAGATGGAACATAAACCGGCCGCTTTGTTGTTGTTTTTTTTTTAATTTTGCTACTATCCTAGTAAAGATTTTGTATAGATGATTCAAGAGAGTAATAGAACTATAGTTCGCAAGATTATATCTTTGTTTAAGCAAAGTTAATAATTTTACTATTTTGTGTACAATAGAATGCTTCTTGCACACCTTAATATGCTTTTCTATAACGAAATGCGAAAATCATTGGCCAATTTTCCATGTAATTTTAAAGCTTGAATTTGGGACATAACTACACAAGATGATTCGTCCTTATAAGCCGTGGCATGAAGTATGTCTTTCCCACGTTTCTGCTGCGACTGGGTCACATAATAGTTGAAAGAGAGGCGGTAACGTTAGAAAACGGTTTCCAAAAAAGGTCCAAATTAATGATATTAATATCAAATCACTCCGAAAGTCCCAGGCCTACAACATAAATAGAGTGAACGAATGGTAAAACGGACGAAATGGTAAATGTAAAATGGGAAACTGCCAAAAATTTACAATAAAAACTTAATGGCATGATATCCGGCGAATATACGCCAGTAAAACAGGTATCAGAAATCCTTAAACGACTTAAGAAAGTTATTAGCTTTTATCAAGAACACAGAACTTCTTAGTTGGGTTTAGTTAAAGGACAGAGTTGGCTGCAAAGTAGTGTATCATCTGATTTTGGAAGGGGAAGTCCTGGGCATGGTGTATAAATGGCGCTAATAATAAAAAATGTAAGTTTAATATAGAAAGCACTAACATTAAAACGATTGTCAAAATTTAAGTTCAATCGGATCATCGGTTTATTATAAACCGTGACGTATAATACGTCACAGTGGTTTAATTATAGTATAAGTAACAAATATAGTAAAAACACTTTAAAAGCGGAACGCTTTAATCCCCAATCTGTTTACATCGACACAACCGGTTCGCAGACTTGAATTGGTCTGTGCAAAACATTTTGAGTTGGGAAGCAGACTAGAGTGTATTTGGCGAAATTTAATTGTTTTGAATAGTGATTTAACAGTTCGTTGTGAAAGTGTTGTTTGCTGTAATTTAATTATTTTGAATAGTGATGTGATGTCCGTGGGACTATGTGGTTAAAAAAATTGTCGTTGAAAATAACGGGTTTGTAGAAAGTGCCAGAGCCGGTGTGAATGTAATTCCTCAAAAAAAGTATCCGTAAAGAAGATTCGAATACTTTTAAATGCTGAAACATAGCAAGTATATTTTAAAGTGTACAAAAATCTACATAAAATATTCGGTTTCGATGACAAACTGTTGACACAAGCAACTTCTGATTTAACAGAAATTTAACTTTCGACTGTATACAAAATAGTTAAAAATGAGTATTATAGCAAGAAGCAATGTGACTACAAATTTTCAAGACCTAAAGATAGCTACATAAACAGCTCACTAAGATACCAAATACCTCTTCAAAAAAGCTGAACCACAAAGCTTTTTAATGCAAAATTATTTGTATTTCGCAGATTTTTATACAAAAAACATCTTATTAAAGTTCTATACATGCAGCAATTTAACATAAAACGGTATGTGGCACTCCGGGAGTGACCGAGGAGAAGAAGAATAGCTTTCTTATCGTCTAAGCAGGAAACGATGGTTTTTAATTTAATTTAATTCAATTCCATTTGATTCGATTCGATTGTTCGATTCAATTTGATTCGATCCGATTTTACGATTTGCTTTTTCCGAAATAATATACAGTAGCACTATTGCCGATACAGAATATGCTTCCGGCATCTCCTATTTGAAAGCATAACAATCCCATATTAAATATGATTTGTGTACTACACACCTTTCAAGCCCAATATAGCGTTATTGAAGTGTTTGACTAACGATATTGTAAAAAATGGTACAAATAAAATAGATAAAGTCTATCGCAACGATAATAAAAGAACATGAATTGCTTCCCCAAACACTGTATTCTTCAGATCTGGTCCACAGCTATTACCTGCTGTTTTCCCTTAAAATATTCCACAGAGAAATAGTTAAGTAATGGGGTTATTAAGGAAATTACGACACGGTCTAATTTTACCTTAAAGTTTTATTACAACTTGGGCTCAGGACTTGAATTAAGTGTGGCAATCAATAATAAAGTAAATATATGTAGCTAAAATAGTAGTGATGTAGGAAAAATATCCTCAAATATAAACAAAGCTTTATACACGACAAATACGTTATTCACGGTAGAAAAATACGATAATAAGATAATTTTATTCATACAGTAAATCACCATAAAATATTCCCAGCTAAGAAAAAGCGCGCAAAATATATGTACACCTCATGATAATCTTTCCATATTCATTAGGGCATGATATTATGACTAAGAAGATAAGATATTGCGCATAAGTCGTGACGTCATTGGAGAGTTGCACGTTCGAAATGTCAGTTTTTTATTTTTTATTATTGAGTTAATGCCTCGACAACTATGATCATTGGCATGGTACAGTCAAGTACCTAGTGCAGTGTGTGTGTGTGTGTAGAGTAAGTGTCTCTGGAATGGTGGAGGAATTCACCAGGGCAAAGACAGGCGAAACAGTTCATTAGAGAACATTCGCCAAAATTTACGGCAGACCTAATTAGCAAAGATAGAAAAACAGTCAAAGCCATAGTAGGTCTTCTAACAGGACACTGTAAGCTGAATAGGCACTTGAAGCTAATGGGATTATCAGATGATGACCTGTGCAGATTCTGTCACCTCGAAGAGGTGACCACCTCTCTTAATCTAATCTAATCTAAGTGTCTCGATACTTAGCAAAGTCGACGTCATTGTCTTTGCTAAGAGACGCTAATTGTATCCGAACATCTGCGGCCCCTCCGGTGAGTACCGATCGCACAAGGATAGAAATTATTTTCATTCATTAATTTTTAATAAACGAAAATTTCTCTACCCAGATGAGATTTGAACTCACGACCTTTAGGTTTAAAGGTAGGCGCTCTTACCACTGAGCCACAGAGGGGGTAAATGTCAGTTTTTGTATGTGTCAATAAATAATCTTTAATAAATAAATAGTTTGGAGATATCCTTATGTGTAAGATTATTGTAATTATTAAACTTCTTAACTTATTTTCGTCTAGTAATTTCATCACAGAATGCATACAAATCCCATTTAACTTTAACAAGAATTCAAATTCTACTCTCAAATGACGGCATGCGCAAACACGGCCGATTTTGTGCTATAGGAAGATCCTATCTTATTAGTCATAGTATCATGCATTAGGGGAAGGCTAGTAAAATAGTGATATAGTGAGTACTAGGCGAGTCGTAATTCGAGACAGGCTATAACTTGCGATTATAGTTTCAATATCAGTGTAACTGTTTAGGTGCGCTTTTTCTTGGTTGTGAACACATTACACATATTTGCAGTACGTGAATATTAGTTATAGTAAGGAGCACAATTTCGAATGTTTCCGCAACTATATTAAATAACTTCCATTACTTTTCCAACCCTTACACAGAACACAACAATTTCAAAGCTATAACAATTTGAGCTGATATATACATGTGATAAACAATGTTAATATATATTTACATGTTTCTACTCTAATGAAAAAAATTATTATATAAAATCTATTTGAAAATGTGATATATACTGTAAGAATCGATAAATATTATTTATACAATATTATAATTCGTATTTTACACCATTATAAATTAACAAATAATTTATAATTATCACAATCAAAACAATGATCATTCCTTATCCATGAACATCTAGATTTCACTACCAATATTTGTCTCATTATTATTATAGTTATTTTTTTTGTTAGCCCCAATATAATCTATTTAGATCCAAGCATCACTATCGATTACTTTTTTTAGTAGTATGGCAATAGTTGACGTTAACATGAAAATTATTTTAAGTTGGTAAAATAGATACCTGCCGATGATTGGTAACATAAAACAGTTAAAATACATTATGAATTTACAAATCTCACTAAGCTTATGGTACATTTAAATCTTAACATTACTACTCTGAAAAAGTATGGACATATTAACTTTTGCTATACCACTACAGATTTGATAAACTGAAAATTGAGCTTATATTTGTATACGTCAGCAAAAATATATATTCCGAAAAAAAAATCTTGACAATATTAATTGGTTTTCTGTTACATTTTATACATAAACTGCACAATATTATGCAATACTATAGTTTACATATCAGACGTAAAAAAGCAAAACCCCATAAGTCACATGGTTTACGATTTTGAGATTTATATTTTTCTGCCGTTATATAAAGGGCTACCAATTACTGTATAGCTTCAATATATCGACATCTTACATAAAATATTCTGGATACAGAACAAGCTCTAGATGCAAACTCGACATGTCTACATCAACCCATAACAATGGAGTTGGCTGTAACACATGCCTAAGGTACATGTCAGACTCAAAGAAGGCATGGTTTAACAGTTAATGCATGTAGACAAGATTTTATGGACATTTTACTAGCGAAAAAGAGACAGAATTTTAAATATTACCCAAGAGGTTCAAAGAAACTAACGAGATCCTGAAATAACGTCGTGTAGGAGACAGAGCAAAAGGAAAAAGATCTAACCTTGCGAAAGCTCTGGAAAATGTTTAATAATACCCTAAGAAACCTAAAGGTCAGGGAATCGTTTTCAGATACATTTTCACGCGATGATATAATGTTGGTTTTGGTACCCCAAAAACTAAATGTTCCACGTGCCTGTAATGTAAAGATAAACTAAAAAGACCTTAGATGATGGCACAAAAAATTAGATAATGGTTCATCAGCGTTTTCACAAAAGTCGAGCTAAGTGTTTTTATGAGCTTCTGAGAGAAAACCAAGGTCATGATGACGATTATTCAGTTTTTATTGCCAAAAAACAGGTTGGGGGGTCGATACCCAAGTTCTTGAAAAAAATATGAAACATTATCCTTTTTCAAGAAAGCC
Source organism: Diabrotica balteata (assembly GCA_918026665.1). Taxonomy (NCBI): domain Eukaryota; kingdom Metazoa; phylum Arthropoda; class Insecta; order Coleoptera; family Chrysomelidae; genus Diabrotica; species Diabrotica balteata. The sequence continues at coordinate 135,203,234 of OU898276.1, forward strand.
TTTGATGAAATTTCTACTGCATCTACGTCAAAATAAGTTAGTTGCCTTACATCGCAAGATGTTTTAAGGGAGTAGGAAGCAGACAACAAAATTGAAAAATTCTCGTTGGTAGCCATTTCGATATTTTAATATTTTTTATGTTTTCATATTATTGTTGTATGCTAATGACCACACGTATTTTTTTTTTAATAAAAAATATTAAAAATATTAAGATTTTGCGGTCAAAATAAGCCACATCCAAGCAAATAGCACGCGAAACCCAACATGTCCATATTTCATTTAAAAGAAACTCCGATGCAATATATTTATTGGCACTATTTATTAGGTGTAGAAATAGCCAAACAAAAATAATATCCTTTAATTCAGGTTATTTCAAACAGAAATAAAGTTTTTTCAGATTGACTTAAAATTCGTTTTTAATTTTTTAATTTAATAAGAAGATTTAATAATATAGCCATATAAACATGTTACAGGAACTAGGATACCTACACAATTTTCGGAGATAGAATAAAGTGGAATTCGAGATGCATTTCCTACAATAACTTTTTCTACAATTAGCAACTAGATTATTCTTGAAAATGCCATTCCTCTCAAACTCAATACATTCTAAAACAATTTTTTTCTTACCTTTTGATTTATTTGGTTTATCTTAATATTTACCATACAAATGTTAAACAACATAACTAAGCGAGTATTGTACAATTGACTTGACTATTGAGGTTATTTGTACTTTTTTGAAAATGATTTCAAAACTGGAAGACCGGAAGTCGAAATGTAAAAAACAGGTAATTTTAAATACAATTATTGTGGCTTATTTTCAAATATAATATATATATATATATATATATATATATATATATATATATATATATATATATATATATATATATATAAAGTGATAAATGTTAAACATGTCACCCTTCAACAACTTCGGATCATGTTAAAAACAACCAAACAAATGTCCGTGAATGATAAAACATTTAAATTATTGCACAGTAAATCTAAGACTAGTTGAAAATAAATATCACATAATATCAATTCCTTTGCCCTATATTCTGATTTTATTGACACCAGCGATATACGCTTTCTGAAAAATAAACTAGATAGTGATTAACTTTATCCATCACTAACGAATTTTTAAAATCATAATTTTTTAAGTTTTTTGTGAATAAAAAGAATAAGTATATACTGTCAATATTATCGACAATTATTGCACAATAATTATTTTATGTACTTAGATACTAAAATATTATTATGTAATATGCTTAGTTCACGACCGAAAAAATGATGTTATGTATACCAAACAGGGTTTTTTAGCTCGATAACTTGGCCCAGCGATGCTCCAACTTCTTTAACGATCTAAAAAATAAGTTATATCAAGGCCGCAAAGTAGACATCCGTAGCACAATTCGACCAATTTCGCCACGGCTACAGCGGAGGTATGAGCCGGTGCGTTATCACAGTGGAAGGGTACTTTTTTTTGCCAAATTGGGGTAGTTTTTCTGCAATTTGACGTTAAATCGGCCCAATAATGCGGCATAGTAGAGCTCTGTGATCTTTTTGTCTTTTTCCAGGTAGTCGATGTACCTCATCATTGTAAATCCCAGAAAATGGTGGCCATCACCTTTCCGGCCGATGTACCAGCCTTCACCTTCTGAGCACGTTCGCCGGGTGATCCACTGTTTCCACTATTCTTTGGTATCTGGTGTGTACCAGTGGATTTATGTTTCGTGAACGGTTACGAAACGACGTAGAAACTCCTTCGGAAGACGCTTAAATAGCGTCAAATACTTCTCTGAAGTGATCTCAAGGTTGCACTTGTTCAGAGTGAGCAATAGCGGCAACCATGCCCAAAATTTCATGAAGGTTATGACATACGCAGTCTTTTGAGATGCCTACTGTCTCAGCTATCTCGTGCACCTTTAGTCGGCTTTCTGCCAATACGAGATCGTGGAATTTTGTCAGGTTATTCCCGGTGGTAAGCATTTTCAGGGCACCGAAATACACGCTAGTAGATTTCTGTTGAGACAGTGTCGCCATCGAGCGGTGAGGTTAAGTACTTATCGGACCGCCATCTTACGTTCCTATTGCGTATTTGATAAGCAAAAAGAACAAAATGCACATAGAGGGGCGAATGGTTATCAAACAATGTGTAATTACAAAAATGTCTTAAAGGATGAAAAATAACTAAGTAAAAATACTGAACTAGAAATAACCTTAAAGTTTTCCTTAGAGACTGCACAATAGTAGTTATACTATGATAAATAATAATCAATTTTTAAAACAATAAAATCTTCATGTTTACTGTCACTGCCAAAACAATATTGAACAAATATTGTACAATATTACTCACATATATGATGTAATATTTATCTAATTGCATAGATTTTTTCTTCCTGATCTTAATAGATTTTTTGTTTTATTTTCATACACCTGCCCCTATGTGTTTAACTAAGTCATTGTACAATTTCTTCCAGAAATGACCCTGATAACAATATCCTACTGATGATTTAACTCGAGCAGTTCCCACCATACCTTCTTCTTCAGTACTATTAATGTGTTCATTCCACCCTTTTCATTTATCAGTTAATCCAATTGTTCCTATGTTCGACCATCGAAGATACTAGATTATTCGAAGGTTTAATATGATTGCATAGCAAATATCAAAATCAGTTTGATATGTACAATATACTGCACAATCTGTCTTGACGATTTATTAACGATTAGTTTTATTTAACAATATATTAAATGCACAAGATTTTCTTTAATGTATGTCTGTATGCAGTGCATTATAGCTTGTCTATATACAACTCAGTCGCAAAGATATGCTCTTTTGAATCTATACATTAGTATAAAGTAATAGTTTCACGATGGAACCATTCTAATCTGAACTTAAAGAATACATTCTATATTAGAAAAAGTGTGAAATTCGACAGTGTACATGAGCACTAATATGAGCTTCTCGAGAAAGAATAATCTGAATAAAGATCCAAGAACCTTGTATATAGGAAACAATATAATAGAAAAATACATACTACCACTCGCAGCAAACCTACCATTAGCAGATGTAGCAGGTTCTATATCTGCTGGAACATAAGCAACAAATTTACCAAATGTAAAGAAATGAACCTTAAGATCAGTGGTAGAGTTTTACTATACGGCTAAAACCAGAGTTGATCTGAATTGACAAAGAAAATGAACAAAATTTTTAATAGACTAGTAAGGACTTTTAATTTAAAACATTTTATATAATTAAAGAACAGTTAATGTTTAATTAAATTATATGTAGACTAATTTTAATAACATATATAAGAAAAAAATGTTTGGTAAAACCCTATAAAGATTAAATCAATTCCTTATCATAGAATAATATTGATAAAACATTATACAAAAAAATCACATTTTCAAATAAGAAATATTCAAATTATTTAAAAGGCCGAAAATTCGTTTAGCTGATGGTGCAATCCAGTTCGCCGTGTTTTGGTAAGCCTTCTAGAGTGACAGCTACAGCTCGTGTCATATACGTCATAGTTCCGTAACAGCCACTTGGAGCGCTATCGTAAAAGTGTTGACAGATGTAAGCAGCTCCGCCGCACAATAATCCTCCAGTTCTCGACATTTCTCTTAGTTCTTTAGGTTTAGCACAACATAAAGTGGCGTCACCTTCACATTTCATCTGAAAATAAAATAATAGCATTAAATTAGTGAGGCAAAAAATTATAATTCATGAAATTTTTTAAATTTGATTTATATTTATACTTTATTAATTGCCATTTATGTTTATTTCTTCAAAAACTTATCAAAAAGACACGAAGTAAAAATATCTTTGAAATTAATTTATCTGTCACTAGAAGTCCTACTAACATAAATTTTGGGAACAGATACCCTTTTAAAGACTTTTACATATTACAATTTTGTTTAAAACTTACATATCATATTACGTAACATTTTTTTATAAATATTTTACATAATAGTATCTTCCACTTCAGTTTCGAGCTTTCCGTAGCTAGATAATGTGATGCCTAGATATTTAAACTTCATCACTTGTTCTAGTAACTAACCTTCCAGCTCCATTTTACATCTCAGTAAATTTGCTGTTTTAACCCATGCATTTTGTTATTTTTGGAAAATTAACATGTTAAATTTTCTGGCGGTTATATTAAATTGGTGCAGCATATGTTGTAAATTACCTTCACTTTTACAGAGTAGTATTGCGCCGTCTTCATAGCAGATTATTTTAAGTTGTTTTTCTCCCATTTGGTATCCTTTTATAGTTCATACTTTTTTTTATTATTTCATCCATAATCAGGTTGACCAATGGAGGATTCAGGGAATCTCCCTGTCTTATCCCATCGCCATATATAGTTGTGCCTATAAATCTTCTGAGATCTCATAAATGGCGAAGAAGACAGTGACGAACGAAATCACTTTTACAGAACAAAAAGGGACATTACATATACTATTCGACTACACAGCAATTAGTCCATATCCTTTCTTTCTCTGATGCCGTACCTCCTAATGGAGTATTGGATGGCTGTTTGCTTTCTTAGTCAATAATGGAATTAACAGTTTTCTATTTCTCGCTCTTCGTTTGACTTCTTCCAGCTCAATTCAATTCTTTCCTGTTCCATTGTTGTAGTTCTTCGCCAGCTATTATACGGTCTTCCTCTTATTTATTTTCTTCATGGCTATGTTAGTTTGATCTTTCCTTTGGTTATGGTAGATCGAGGTAGGGCCCATTTTTAAACCCATCAGACACTTGGACCACTTAAGATGGGTCCATTATGTCACCCATATCATACGGACTAGGAGTATACCGATCTAGTTTTCGGCGTTTCTGGGGCCCAGGCTACTCCGGACCCCATATCTGCTATAATCACAAGGAGCTCCAAATTTGAGGTCTGTTGATCTTTCGTTAGTGAATGCCTAATTAATTTCTATTTATTCTTTTGTCATTATAGGATCTGATCGAGCATTCTTCCACTAGATGTTTAACAGTTTGTCTCGCAGCACCGCAATCGTAGTTTGGAGAGGGTATTTTGCCCCACCTAAAAAGTGATTCGGAGTACCTGCCACGGTTTGTTCTGATTCTGTTCAGTGTAGCTTAGATGTGTCTTGGTTCGTCGAAATCCTCTGGCTTGTTTGTGATACAAGGCATATTATGGGTGTCAGGCGGTGCATTCTTCTGTCAATATTCTCGCCAACGGTCGGTTATCTTCAAAGTTCCTTTCAATTAGACTTCTTGCAAAATGTAGAGGGTTGTTTCTTAAACAAAGCCTACTTATGTCTCTGCAGGTGATACCAAAATGGAGTGGAGCATAGGATCGTCGTTAATTTTTCTATAAGCCCTGACAAGAGAATGTTCTCGGCGGGCGTGCGAGGGGGCTATGCGGCTTAGTGCTAGTAGTGAGTATTTTGGTGTGGGGGCTGTTGACCCATACTGGTGCATAGTACTACGCAAGATTATACACGAGTGCTGTCGATCTATGTGTAGACGCTGATGAACTTCATGTGGTACCGCATAACTTTTTCAGAATGTTATTTCGTGTTCCAAGCTTTGCAGTTATTTTTTTAAGATTTTATTTAATGCTTAGCGTTCTATCTATGTTTTGTTCTAATGCATAGTTCAAATACGACATTTTCTCAGGTCAGTAAATTTTTAGTATATTTCATAGTGATCTATTAACAAATATTTGCAATATTTTTGTGGTTGTCTCTTCACGCTTCTCAGTCGCTGCACCATACAGGAGAATACTCTTAACGCAAGTGTTGAATATTTTTATTTTTGTTGATTTCGATATACTATATGTGTTCCATATATTTTTATGAAGTTATAACCATGTTATTTCTTAGCCAGGATATTTTGCGTCGTCCCGGGTTTCTCTTCCATTGCATAATTGACCTAAGTAATACGTACTTCTCGACCCTCATTATATGACCCAGATATTGAATCTTCCCAGATACTGAAAAAAAAAATTGCTTGAGTGGAGACCACGGGCTGACAAGCGAAGCCGAGGAAGACCCCCAACGCGATGGACCGACGACCTCAAAAGAATCGTGACCAATTGGATAGCAGAGGCGCAGAACAGAAGCAGATAAAAAAGTCTAGAGGAGGCCTATGTTCAACAATGGGCAACTCAGGGCTGATTGATGATGATGATGATGATGATATTGAATCTTTCTAATTTTAACAGTTTTTATGACTTCACATTCTTTCTTCATTCTTTGTAACGCCTCTATTGGCGACGTGCAAGTACTTGGAGGGGACACGAGAAACGATCGTGCGCGAGTAGCGGAGAAATCTTGATTTTTTTACTGCATATTTCATAGATTTTATAAATTCATATTGTCAATTGTCATATTTCATATTCGTTTTGTTTATTTACACCTTCTGTCACTGAAGAAAATGGGATTTAGGAAATGCTGTGTTATAAATTGTAAAAATACAACAAAAAATTGTCAATTTAAGTTTTATTCGTTTCCAACTTCGAAGCACAAAGCTACTACAAAGATAAAAGTGGATTTATATCATAAAAAAGCATAAGTAACATAACCTAAATTATGCATTATTCTTGCGCCCGATTTTAAAGTCAGTTTGAAATAAATAATAAATAAAAGTTCACTTTTAAGTGTAAATTTTAGTTTCATAACACTCACTTAGAGTTCATTTTAACCCAAAAATCAAGTTTAATGTTTAAATTTTATTTTTTTGAAGTTTACAAGAATGAGTCAAGTTTTTCTGAAGATGCAATAAGATATATTCGCTGTCCAAAAGTTTACAGGGAAAGACTTAATTGTTTAAACCAATATGATGATATCATGGGCTTAACCTGCTAATTTAGGCATTTATGCATTAGCATTATTTATGGTAATTTATTTTTCTTAATTCTTTTCTTAATTCCTCCATTCTTTTTTGACATTTGCCACTACTAAAGATTTTCCCTTTGACTCAGTGCTTGGTTGAAAAGTTATTTGGTAATTTACTTTCTCAAATCCAGTTTTTATTATTGCATCCATATTAACAGTAATGCTGTAATTCAATAATATATATTTATTTGTATTCACGCTACATCAACGTTTACGTTTTAATAACATACCGACATAACCTGAATCTTACTTTTTCTTCTTATTCTTTTTTGGGGCCACGTCCTTGACAGTTATCCGGTAACCTCGATCTAACATAAAAGCGCAGTAAATTTTGCTGATTTACGACACCAGGTGTCGCTGTTCCGAACTTGCACGGTCCCAATATTAGTTACTTTTTCAGTCCACGATATTCTGTATATAGTAAAGCAGAAAAAAACGTAACAACGTAGCATTCTTGTGCGGATCTCTAGATTAAGGTTACGGTTGCAAAGTAAGTTAAGAGTAATGTCACTTGCAAATATGACCGTATCGTCCGCATATCTAATATTATTAATGCTATTTCCGTTGACCAAAATATCTTCCACAATATCCAATAAAGCTTCTTGAAATATCACTTCACTGTAGACGTTGAATAAGAGTGGTGAAAGTATGTACCCTTGTCGAACTCCTCTAAGTAAACTTACTTCCTCTGTCACTCTGTCAGTTCTCATTCGACTCTTATTCTTGCTTTCTGATTTTAATACAGATTCGATATAATTTGTAGATCTCTACTAAATACGTTTTTGGTCTTAAAAATTCATAAAAGCTTTTCATGTTGAACTCTGTCAAAAGATTTTTTAAAATCTATGAAGCAAGCATATATGTCCTGATTCATATCCAGACATCGTTGTGCCAGAACATTGACACCGAATAATGCTTCTCTAGTTCCTAGACCCTTTTTAAAATCCATCTGTGAATCACTTATTTCTTGTTCTAATTTCATGTGATTTATGTTATGTACGATTTTAAGGAAGGTTTTCAACGTGTGGTTCATTAATGCAATTGTCCGATAGTAATTGTAATCTTTAGAATTTATGATTATTGGAATCGTTACAAAAGTACAGAGAAGCCATTCTTTGGGTATATGTCCCGTCTTGTATATGGAGTTAAAAAGGTCTACCAAGACATCAATATTATCTTCATCAATTATCTTCAATAGTTCAATTGGTATTTTATCGGGTCCTGGAGCTTTTCTACCTTTTGTGTGTTTTATGGCATAAATAACTTCTTCTTTCATTACTTCTGATCCCGTGGTTTCTCCGTTAACTTCTAATTGTTTTACTTTTTGGTCATAAAATGGGTGTTCAATGAATTCCTTCCATCTACATCAAGATATTTATATAATTAATTAATTCATGAAAAATCCCCAAGAATATTTATTATAAATTACGTAAATTGTTGACCCACTTAAATTGGCACATTCAGAAAATAAAGCAAACGTATTGCATAAACACAGGTGTGTCTTGTTTCATAATATTTTCGCTACACTTCAAGTTAGCCTTGCATACTCAGCACTTTTGTATAAACATTATTTGACCTAATAACCAATGTTATATAATCGTAAACATACAATAATAAGTCGATAATAAAAGTCATCTGTTTTTAATCTTGATCAAGGTGTACCGCACGGCTCCGAATTTGTACCATTAATATTTCTTTTATATGTCAACGATTTGATAAATTTTTTAACTGCAGATCATACAGTTCTCTATGCAGATAGTTCAACAATTGTAGTTGACGCGGCAACTGAAGTCGAACTCATATCAAAAATGAACTTGGTTGCACAGGAATTTACAACCTGGTGTAAAAGGAACTCTTTTCTGAGGAAATACCTTTTTAAGCATTCTAGAGAGTTATATGACATAGGATGAAAATGTTACTAAAGTCTGCAAAACAATGAATAAGGGTAACTATGCGATCCTTCAGTTGAAAACTCTATTTAATACTAATCAATTGATAAGTGTATACTATGCATTGGTTTATTCATATATGACCTACAATGTTGTTTTGTGGGGAAACTCTAGGAACTCTTCTAGAGTTTTTATAACTCAAAAGAGAATTATTAGATTGATGTTCAATATTGATAATAGACAATCCTGTCGTAAATATTTTATTGAACACAGACTGCTGACTTTCCATGCTTTATATATTTATAAGTGTATTATTCACGTCAAAACTAAATTTCAAAATTTTACCTTTAACTCTGACTTTCATAATTACCTGACAAGACACGGAAAGTTGATAAGCGTGTGTAAACACTCCACAACTCTTTTTGAAACTAGTCCTGATTTTGCAGGATCTAAATTTTACAATTGTTTGCCACTTAATATGAGAAATAAAAATAAGATTAAAAAATTTGAAAATAAATTAAATTAAAATCATGCTTAATCCAATTATGCCTTTACAACCTAAATGATTATTTTGACTTAATAGAAGACTGCAGGGAATTAAGACCGACGGGGTTCAGAGACGCTCTATATTGCATATCTATTTTTATTTTAATCAATATTTTGTTGATTATGTTTTTTGTAATTGTCCTATACCACAATGTAATCTCATTAGATTAATAAAGAATATTCCATTCTATTCTATTAAGCAGAGTTCACCATTTCATTCATTACTCGTATTTCAGTCTAATCAGCATTCACAATGTGAACACGAACTAATATAAATAAGTAATGACATGAATATGCTATTCCCTTGTAATTAAGTATCCAATAAACGAGATAAATCACAAGCTTAATATGTAGTTATTACCCATCATCCAAGGCAAGATGTAGTTGTAGTTACATTAGAGAAGTACACTCGATTTATACATTGGCGGTACGATGAGAGTATATTTCATTATACCTTTGCTATTCTTTTCTGTAAATATGATCTGCATCCGGCTTTTTTCCATGTTTTATCCCAGTTATGCATCTATTTTAATTTAGTTTTCTACCTATTATTTTTTTAGAAGCTGCCAGGAAATTTTAAAATCAATACGGAAAATAATTTTGGTTAAAAAACTAATCTACAGAAAACACAGTCTACTAGAAAACTAAATCCAGTCTATAATAAGGAACAGAGTCGTAGAAAGGACGCATCTTTGCTAAACGCTGCTCGGTATAGATATTACTTCGGTCATTTCTGCCATATTTTTTAGTTTGGCTGTGTATCCTTTATCGACTAATCTAATCAGATGACTTTGAACTAATCTAATTAGGTACTGTCTCAGAATCTTCCACATTACACTACATCATTTTACATGCAGTGACTTAGTGGGTATGTCCAATGTTTTTAATATTATTTTAATTGTGACGTGTACTTGTTAGTTACGAAGTTTTACATGCTTGACAATATTATTTTTTGAAAAAGGCATGGATTTCCTGCCGAAACGTCGAAAAAATATATGAAAATGTTTTAGTATCAAATCATTTTTTTAATGAACCTAAGCCCAAGTAAATCAACTAACAAAATATATATTAAGGTTCAAGAACTAAACTCAAACTATATATATATATATATATATATATATATATATATATATATATATATATATATATATATATATATATATATATAAATATGTACCTATGACGATAAACAGAAGTAATAAGTGTACATCTATGTATATTACACTGCATGCGTCTCGGTCTCACGTGAGATTGACTCGAACCCATGCAAAAACATACAGGCATACCCAGAGAACCCAGAGATAAGTATTCACTTCAAAAACAAAAAGTATTTAAAAAGTGAAGGATTATAGTCACGTAAATCCAAAGGAGTATATATAACTGATTTTATAGGAAAATAAAATTGTTGCATTTACTATTTTCCTTAGAATTTCATCAATTTTTTCACATTTTAAATCTTCCTAGGGCTTCTATATATATTTGAAACTCAAAATTAGTCAAATCAGTCCAGTCGTTCTCGGGTAATTAAAAAAAGTTCTAAAAAATACACAGTGAGTCACTGGATTCTCGTACAAAGGATGTGGTTCCGTACAAGGTAAAACATTTAACTGCTTTTATTTTCATAAGAGGTTAATATTAACATTACTCCTATGTTAATTTTGTTACTATTGGCATAAAAACGAGAAGCGGCAACACTGCACGTGTCGTCGGTATTAGCGAATCATTTAAATCATAATGATACTTCTGTTCTATAAAGATTTGAGTTTTACTCGTTTGTGTACTTTACGTAATATATCATGTAGGTAATAAAATTATTATTATTTTACAAGCCCATTTGTTATGCTAATGTTTGACTTCTATCGTATGACCTATTTTAAGAAAATATAAAAAATACCTGATCATCAAGGAACAACTCGTTTGCTATATGTACCAAATACTCCACTTGAATGATACCACCCAGCGACGGAACGATGTTATATTCAGAAACTAATGTGAGAACCATTAAAGCTTCTACTATAAGCTGTCTGTATTCCGGTTGTGGAATCGTATTTAGAACAGTTTCTACTGCCAGAGCAAATTTCAGTTCACCAGAAGTCATTTCTTGAGTTAAAGTTTGAGGCAGGACTTTTCCGGCAATGTCTAAACCTTGACACTAAAACAAGAACAACAATTTTAAAAATATGTAAATCAAAATATAAAACATTTTCAAGTAATAAGAGTTAATTAGAAACGTAAATTTTTCTATAACTCCTACAAACTAAAAATCATTTTCAGAACATAGATATTACTGAAAATTTAACAAACGGTTCTTGATATACTATACTGAGAAACATATAAAATAATTTAGTATGTGACGTACAAGTGTAGACTATCCTGACTATTCAATGAATAATCAGAATCAACTTGAATATATTGTTACGAACGTGCATTTAACGAGGCACGTATAACGGTTGCATCTCGAAACAGCACCTCATGCTTCCATGCGGCGCGGCGGCATCTCGAAAGCGACTCGATATTTCGAGAAAGATCTGTCGCGTTCGCCTAGAGGTGGGAACTTTCTAGAAAATAGTAACTTTAGTATATATATGTAACGATCTTAGGAATAAGTTTAGTTGATAAGAGAATTCCGAACTGTAAAGTTATAAATAAATATATTTATATAAATTCGAACCGCTCGTTTTATTTAAAAACGGTACAGTTGGTGTCACCGTGTGAGGACAATTGATTTGAATATAAATTCAACAGTGATTTAAAAAAAAGACTTTTGAACTTTTGAAAAGTATTGTTTGTCGGGAACATCCGCGTAGTTCAGTAGTGATCGTTGTACGAAAGAACATTTAAAAAGTACGTGTGTGCCTGACCAAAGATGCTGTTAGTAGAACTTTCAGTGAAACAGTTGCGTGAGCAACTAGAAGAACGCGATGAAGACTGCAGCGGGTCCAAGAAGATCCTCCAAGAACGACTGAAAAATGTTCTTAACAATAATGGAGATGACCCAGATACATTCCAGTTTCAATCAGCAGAAGGAGCAGTTTTAACAAAAATAATTGATGGAAAATTTGAAAATGTGTCGCATATGATTGAAGAATCTTCTAAAAAAAAAATGATGATAAATTCGAGAACGTTTCCAAAAGATTCGATGAAACGTCTCAAATTATTAAAGAAGTAGCTAGACAAAACGACGAGACTTCACAAATTATTAAAGAAATATGTAATCAAAACAATGAGAAATTTGAAGAAATTTCTAAAACATTCGATAAAGTAGAAGAGAAGATCAAACAGCTAGAGACCATGATAACTAACACGAAAGTGCTACCACCAATTAATACGGTAGCTTTAGATCCGGTAGTGAAAGAAGAATCATCTAGAGACGAAATGACACATAATATGAGATTCAAATTACCACCATTTGATGGAAAGTCCTCTTGGTCCATATACCTTAGACAATTTGAAGCTATTGCGACAGCCAATCATTGGACAGAACAAGAAAAGGCTGTTTCCTTGACTGCTGCTTTACGAGGTGATGCTGCAGATATCCTAAGATCGATTCCTAAGGGTCAAGAAAAATGTTACCAGACCTTGTTTACTCGACTAGACAAACGTTACGGAGATGCCCATCTACAACAAGTCTACAAGGCGCAACTAAGAAGTAGAACTCAACGAGCAAGTGAGAATTTGCAAGAGTTTGAAGCAGATGTTGCTCGTATAGTGCGGTTGGCTTATCCGGAGATACCAGACAACATTTTGGAAGAAATTGCCGTAGATACCTTCGTCAATGGGTTAAAAGAAAGTGAATTACAGAAAGCTTTACGACTAGCAAGACCGAAAGTTCTAGATGAAGCGCTCGCTATTGCCTTAGAACATGAAACAGCTAGTCAAACTTCACGGAGCCATCGAGTAAGAGCCATTGAAGAAGGCGACGAACCAAACAATGAACGTCTAGAAGAAATGGTACGAAAAATAGTTCATAACACGCTGCCGAAGAGACGCGAGCCCAGATGTTGGAATTGTGGTGACGTAGGTCACATTCGCCGTAATTGCAAGAAAATGATACAACAGTCGGAAAACTAGAACGGGTCGACACTAAGGGGCAACTGCCGACCTCGAGAAACACAGCCCCCATAGTAACTGTGAACATTACGTCCTCCGGTGGAATTCATAGCTTGTACATCGAGGGTCGTATTAATAATAAATGTATATCGTTTTTGGTAGATACAGGTGCAACAAGAACTATAGCACGGCCAGAAGTAGTACGAGACCATCTTAAATTATCGCCTGCAACAGTAAAGCTTAGAACAGCAACTGGTGAGATAATTAATACATATGGCGAGGCTAATATGTCAGTATCCATTGGCCAGATAACAGTGAAACATCGAGTATTAATTGCAGAGATCTCTGACGAGTTCATATTGGGGATGGATTTACTACGGAAAGTTGGGGCTGTATTGAATGTCAAAGATGGAGTTCTCGAGATCGGTGGTGAAGAGTTGCCGTTTCATGAAGACAAAGAAGATGTTATCAGCTTAATAACTACTTGTGACGTAACAATACCCGGTAATAGTGAGAAAATTTTGATGGCCAGACCTGATGGTTACTGCCGAGAGGGAAGTTTAAGGATGGTCGAAGATGTGAACAATGCCGAGTTCCTAACGGCAAAAGCTTTGGTGAGAATTCGAGATATCGTTCCTGTAAGAATTATGAATTTAAAGGGAACTGCTATTAAGTTAAGTAAAAGAACTTTGATCGGACAGTGTGTTCCCGTGGCTTCGATTTGTTCCATGAGTACTAATGAGAAACCGTCGAAATCTAAGTATCCAAAGGAGTTTGTTGAGACGATGATTAAAACGTGCCAAGATCTTGATGATGAACGAACTAAAAAAGTGAAGTCTATGCTGATAGAATTTCAAGACGTTTTTGCCATTGATAAGAAGGATAATGGCAAAACAAGCATAGTAAAGCATAAAATTAATACCGGAGACGCTCAGCCAATCAGACAACAACCTAGACGACTTCCATTTGCGAAAAGAGATGAAGCCGAAGACATCATCAAAGATATGAACAAACAAGGGGTAATTGAACCATCAAACAGTCCATGGACATCACCAGTAGTACTAGTAAAGAAGAAAGATGGTTCAACACGTTTTTGTATTGACTACCGACAGCTCACTGCAGTAACAAAAAAAGATAGTTATCCTTTGCCCAGAATAGACGGCACTTTGGATACACTTTCTGGTTCTCGTTGGTTCTCCACACTCGATCTGAAAAGTGGATATTGGCAAGTAGACATGGAGCCAGCTGATCGTGAGAAAACCGCATTCTCGATAGGATCAGGGCTTTGGCAGTTCACAGTTATGCCCTTTGGTTTATGTAATGCCCCGGCCACATTTGAAAGATTAATGGAGGCAGTTTTAAGAGGTCTAACATGGAAAACATGCCTGGTTTATTTGGATGATGTAATTGTAGTAGGAAGATCCTTCGATGAACATGCCAATAATTTGACAGAATTCTTTCAACGATTGCGGGCAGCAAATTTGAAGTTGAGTCCGAAGAAATGTCACTTGTTTCGACGAGAAGTGAAGTACTTGGGACATATTGTAGCAAGTAATGGTGTAACAGCTGATCCTGAAAAACTTGCAGCAATTAAGGATTGGCCAGTACCAAGAGATAAACACGAAATTAGAAGTTTTCTTGGCCTATGTACATATTACCGACGTTTTGTCAAAGGTTTTGCCAACATCTCCAAGCCATTAACAAAGTTGACAGAAGAAGGCAAAGAATATACATGGAGCGAAGAATGTCAAAGAGCTTTCGAACACCTACAAATGGCCCTCTTGGCAAGACATTAGTGCATGTAGTCCTGAAGTCAAGTGTTACTGGAGCCAATGGAATTGCCTGGTGCTAAAAGATGATCTTCTTTATAGAACCTTTGAGAACGATGATGGTACAGAATCTAAGCTTCAGTTGATTGTACCTAAAAGTAAAGTGTCAGAAGTATTGCGTCAGTTACATGACGGTGCATCAGGTGGACACTTTGCTATTACGAAGACTCTGCAAAAGGTTCGAGAACGGTTCTATTGGGTGAACTGTAAAGATGATGTAAGAAGATGGTGCCGGAAATGTGAACTGTGTGCAACCAGTAATGGTCCAGTTGGTAAAAAGAGGGCACCCATGAAACAGTACAATGTTGGTAGTCCTATGAAAAGAGTAGCAATCGACATTGCAGGTCCACTTCCAGAGACAAACGATGGAAATAAATATATCCTGGTAGCAATGGATTATTTTACAAAATGGACTGAGGCCTATGCGATACCAAATCAGGAAGCTGCTACCGTTGCAGAGGTACTTGTTAAAGAATTCTTTAGCCGATTTGGTGTTCCCTTGGAGATCCACTCCGACCAAGGGCGAAACTTCGAGTCGACCCTTTTCCAAAACGTTTGTAAATTGATTGGTGTCAATAAGACCAGAACGACACCCCTGCATCCTCAATCAGATGGAATGGTCGAGAGAATGAACCGAACGATGGGTAAACACCTGTCCAAAGTTGTATCAGAACATCAAAGAGATTGGGACCAGCACATTCATTTATTCCTAATGGCCTACCGCTCGGCCGTGAATGAAACTACCGGCCAGACTCCAACCTGCCTGATGTTAGGTCGTGAAGTTCGTTTGCCCTGCGACCTAGAGTTTGGCTCCAGACCTTCCGAAGAACATGTTGCAAGCGAAGATTATGTCGACCGCCTGAAGTTAAGAATGAACAACATTCATGAACTTGCCCGACAACACATCCAGTTAGCCAGTGACAGAATGAAAGATCAATATGATTCTCGATGCAAAAATGAAAGCTATAAAGTAGGTGATCTTGTTTGGCTTTATAATCCACAACGTCGTCGTGGCTTGTCTCCTAAACTGCAAAGACAATGGGAGGGTCCGTATGAAATTAAAAAGAGAATAAATGACGTAATATACCGAATTAAAAAGTTACCGAAAGGTAAACCAAAAGTAGTTCACATAAATCGGCTTGCACCTTATGCTGGCTCAAATGAAACGGAAGAAGCACGAATCCTTCAACATGAGATCAAAGATAAACGGCGACCAAGCTTTAAGGAGTTTATGTCAAATTACGCAGAGAGAAAGAATGCTAGATTCGGCGTGACGACAGAAGTTCAGCAGGATCTTTTTAGTGTTCCGCATAACGTCTCTCTAGCCCACTGTGTTGCCCAAGATCTTGAGATGACTAAAGGAATCTCATCTGTATTTTATAAGAAGTTCGGTCGTTTGGACGAGTTAAAAAACAAGCAGCCTAAAGTTGGAAGAGTACTGAGATTAGAAGATGGTTCTCGATCTTTGCTGTATATGGTGACCAGGAAGTCGTATACAGACAGGGCAACCTACGAGGATATATGGTGTGCTCTAACTAATTTGAAGAAAATCGTCTGCAATTACGACATTAAGAATTTGGCCTTACCCAAGATAGGCCATGCACTAGATAATCTGGATTGGAAGATTGTCAGAAGCATGCTAGAAGTGATCTTCCGAGAAACCGGTGTAAGAATTACCGTGTGTTGCACTAATCCAAAGAGATTGTGTCCTTCAAAGACAGTAGACTGTTATTTCTTTCTGAGGGGTTCATGCAGAGCTGGAGAGTCCTGTAGATTCCGCCATCCTGGGCCTACATATAGAGTTGCTGATCGGGACGCTCAGATCTAAGAGGGGAGCAGTGTTACGAACGTGCATTTAACGAGGCACGTATAACGGTTGCATCTCGAAACAGCACCTCATGCTTCCATGCGGCGCGGCGGCATCTCGAAAGCGACTCGATATTTCGAGAAAGATCTGTCGCGTTCGCCTAGAGGTGGGAACTTTCTAGAAAATAGTAACTTTAGTATATATATGTAACGATCTTAGGAATAAGTTTAGTTGATAAGAGAATTCCGAACTGTAAAGTTATAAATAAATATATTTATATAAATTCGAACCGCTCGTTTTATTTAAAAACGGTACAATATGAATTTTTCTTTTTCTATAGATCCGTAAAAGAATTTTTCTTAGAAACCTATATCAGTTGGACTGAACATAGATAAAACAAAAGATCTTTCACGTTGGAGTGTGGAAAGGTTAAGATCAAAAGACCCCTTTGAAATTTACAATAGTTCCATTCGACATTAACAACAATACTTCGCAGTGGTTTGTTTGGAAAAGTCTGCAACAATTCTGAATGCTGCAACAAATGAAAAATGTAATGAAATTATAAGTTTAGGTGAGGATACTTCACCTCGTAAAAACAGTCAATGGAAAGAAGTGAAAAGACGAAAACAAATAAGACAACTTATAATAGGCAAAAATTAATCCATTTTTGCCTATTATAAGTTGTCATATATCCCAAAGTTGTATATCCCAAAAAATATGCTACAACCACACTTCCCAAAATTAAACTGTAAGTTTCTTAGTTCGAAACATCCAGATATGTATTCGTCATTTAAGGTAAGCATTTCTGAGTCTAATTTCCAAACTGCTATGGACTCTGATAAATCACCCATGAAGCATATGTCAAGCGTTTTTATACCTATAGAGAACGTACTTGACAAATTCGACATAACCAACGACGTTGATGTAAGTATTCAAAATAATAATAATCAGGTAAATTCTTTTGAAAATTTTAAAATGATAAGTGTTACCTCTCAATCGATAACTAATAAAAGTAACAGAATTGAGGTAATACTGAGCTGGGAGGTATATTGATCTAAATAAGGATTTATTCTGTTTTCAAAATTATAACCTATATAAAATATAAGTATTTTCTTTCACAAAAAAAGATAAATGACATGGAGGTGTTTCGATGTAGGTACAAAAAAGACGGTTTACCTTGTAAACTTCCAAACTTTTTAAATAATATGGCGGAATAAATACATTTTGAAGTTTGTTGTGTTACTTTTAGACTAAGAGATAATATGTGTTGTCTTATTAATATTTACAGAGCCCCTTCTGGCGATATTGAGATATTTGTAAGCAATCGTTTTCCGAGGAAAGCAGGAAATATTTAATTCTATGAACTGCGAAATGAAAAGGCGCCGATAAATCTTAACCTGGGATTTATAAAGGATTCAAAATTTTCAAAAAACCTCAAAGAATTACATAATCAAAATTACTAAAATTGACATTTTTACCTATATAACTGTTATCTATCTATTATTCTTTTATTATTCATACCCTTACCCAAGCTAAATGACGCTCCGATTTTCAGCAACTACACCTACGTAATGTTACTCTGTACGATTGGCTTATTACCACCTGATTACCTCTCTTTCACCAACTTGGACTGATTTTTCATTACAGCAATGTAAATTCTAATGAGCTCAAAACTTCTCTCACGAGGTTCAAAAATCCATATATACAAAACCACAATACGACTAGTAGTCGCGAACTGACGCGAAACATGGACGCTAAGAAAAAAAGAAGTAAATATTTTGCTGGTGTGGTAACGTCAAATCCCTCGAGTAACATATAGCTCTTGCAGGGATAGCGTGACAAACAAATGGAGGCGCAGACACAACAACGAGTTAGAATCTCTATCCTTCTAAAAATCTAGTGAGATATATAAAGGCCAATAGATGGACAGGACATGTGATAGGCAGTAATTACAATCACATTATAAACAAAGTGTTTTGGAAAAATCCAGATGGAAGAAAATATGTAGGACAACCTAGAAAAGATGAAAGATGCAGTCAGACGATCTGGAGAAAATAAAAGTGAGACAATGGAAATATTGGCACAGGACAGACAAGAATGAAAGGAAATAGTAAACGCGGCAAAGACTCATGAAGAATTGTAACGGCATTGATACTGATTCTTCTTTTCTTGGTTGAATGTTTTTACCTAGACACTAACCGTATGGTCATATAGGTTAGATGTCAGAACATGAATATTAAAAGTTCAAAACAAGTACATATTCGAAAGGATTGTCGTCTGGCTTAAAATCATTTTATAGTATCGACCGTCGTTTAATAATTACACTGCGTAAAAGTGGAGATAATGTGGACATGAATTCAGACCTATTTGGAACGTCCTTTTTGTCGGTCGTTTTTATTGATGGAGTTTTAGGATCGATCATCATTATGTACAATACGCCTTACCATAGTTACCGACGAGAAAAATTACCGGCTTACGCGTAGTGAAAAGTCAAGATAATATTCTGGCAAACATTAAAAAATACGTAATGTAATAAGTCGACGTTTAAAGTTCAACTACCAGGTTTTCTTCCGGAATGTTTTACCGAGTTTCACGTTGATTCACATTGATTATATTAATTTTTTGTATTTATTTTTTGGAAATTAAACTGGTACCTAATGAAAAACCAAAACCTTCCCGAGTTAGGCATTATGTCAACACATAATCAAGTTGACACAGGGATTTCCAAAGTTGAGAAACTTCTTCAAGAAGCCTCAGCCCTGGCTATTCCAAAAACAAGGTAAAATCCATATACTCCAACTCTCCCTCCGCAAATCATCGCGCAAATTAAATCCAAACGCAGATTACTCAGAGAGTATAAAAGATTCAGAGACCCCTCATCAAAACAGAATAGAACAGGCTCTCGGCGGTCATAAGGCTCGAAGTGGACAAGCTGAAACAAAGACAGTGGATGCGAGTCACTTCTGACCTCGATTACCGGGATAGCTCTGCATTCTGGAACAAACTCAAAGTCCTAACAAGACAAAAAAGTCAGCCACGATCTCACCTCAAAGTCACCAACGTCTTACTAAACAATCCACAAGATAAGGCCAAGGCTTTCAAAAATACACTTCAGGCCACCCTCGTTTCACCCAATAACCCCAATTTCAACGAAAGATCCAAAAGAGCCACCGAACGGAGAGTGGAAGATATATTCTACTATCCTCAGCCACTTGACGGACCACATCCTCACCCGATGATGGCGCCAGTGACTGAGGAAACCGTCAGTCAGATGTGTAAAATAGGAAAAAACACGTCTCTCCCAAACAAATCCCGTTGCTCACCAACATAATCAATGCATCTCTTGCGCTGAGCTACTTTCCTATCCCTTGGAAAGTGGCCAGCACTGTCATGATTCCTAAGAAAGGGAAAACCCTCACCAAACCTGAATCATACAGACCAATTTCACTACTGAGCACCCTAGGTAAAGTCTATGAGAGGATCCTCAAGGAGAGACTCGTAGAATTCCTAGACGCTCACTTCCTTATTCCTAATCACCAATTCGTATTCAGGGCTGGACATTCCACACAAAACGCATTGGTTGAAGCAACAACTTTCATTTCTCAATCCATTAACGAAAGGAAGCACGTCGTAGGCATATTCCTCGATGTCCAGAAGGCTTTCGATCAGGTCTGGCACGCAGGCTTGATCGAGAAACTCCACCTTGCTGGACTGCCAACACCTTTCGTTAAACTAATAAATTCCTATCTCTCCCATCGGACGGTTAGGATCAAAATAGGAGAACATCTCTCCACTCCATTCACTCCACAAGCAGGAGTACCCCGGCTCAATACTTGCTCCAATATTATACACAGTCTAAAATAGCGACATCCCCCGCCCACAGCAAGGATCAGAGTCTCTACTCCTATTCGCTGACGATACAGCCATTCTCACCTCAGGTTCATACAGAGAAGGAGAACGACAGTATGTATTCGAAAAATCGCAAGCCTACCTTGATAGAGTCGTGAGGTAGTGCAACAAATGGAGGGTCACTTTAAACCCCTCCAAAACTCAAGTAATTCTATTCAGACCTCCTTACGCGGCCTCCAGGGCCGGGCGACACTTTTGGGAGAGGACCTTATTCTCAGAAACTCAGTTCTCTACTTGGGAGTTCTTTTTACGAGAACTCTCCATTGGAAGGTTGACGTCCACGAATCCCTCGACAGGATGAGAAGAAGGCTCAACCTCCTGAAAGTGCTAGCCGGTAAACTAGAAGGAACGTCCTCTAACACATTGTTGCACACCTACAAGACTTTTATCAGACCGATAATCGAATACAAGGCGTGCGTTTACCTCTCTCTGAGGAACCATGAACTCAACGCCATCACTGCCACCGAGCGTAGAATCCTAGGCTTCTGCATGAGAAAAGATTGGCTGTATCCATCAGCCCACATTTACGCACTAACCAACATCACGCCAATTAAGGACAGAATCCTAACCCTCAGTAGGAAGTATGTCTTAAGAACCATAGCTGGCTCGAACAACCGAGCAAAACAAACATTAAAGACACCTTGTTCGCATAGAGGGCAAATACTCACCAGGCATCCTGCCAAAAAAGTTCCATTCCCTCCAGCTAAACTTCTACACAACGCTGGACTCGAACTTCCTGAGGAGTATTTTGATATTCTTGAATCTTTTCCCATCTATTATCGCAGATAAACTGCGCACCAAAAACGCTGATAAAGAGCCGTTCCTACTGTATGGCTGGTAACCCCTGAAGTACCTCACACTACATGCTAGGCAATCCCAACTTCTTCTTCTGCATTCTATCGATTCTTATCGATCACACAAAAAAACCACCTTCTCTTCCCTCTTTTCCTTATTCTCTACTTCTTAGCTCGCGTTTCGTTCAATTGACGTTTTTCTCACACCCCTCACAACCCGTAAAAAAAAGGAGTCCCCCATCCCTTGAAGAGGCGCAAGCCTAAACAAGGTTAAAACTTAAGAGTCAGACCTAATGGAAAATAGAAATTTATTCATCCTTGTATACACAAAACAATAACTAAATGAAATTCTGCAAATTAATCACTCTCATTAATACAAAATATAAGTAAATATGGTAATGTTTTATATTACTTTTTCAAATGGTTTGTGTTGAAGCAAGAAAGTCAAAAATAAGGGCTAGTCTCGTAGTCCGTACAACTATTTTGACTTTGTATTATTTCCGCTCTGATTTTCTTCTCCTATAAAAAATAGCAACCTCTACAGTATTTCCTCATACCAGAAGCTACCTTCTTTCTTTAGTACCTTTTTTTAATTGCCGTATTGCCAGATTCCAGTAAGAACCTAAGAACACCCTGGCATCTTTCTGCCGAGTAGGATACTAGTCCAGAAGACCCCAGGGTAGTGCCGGATTAACCGTGTTCCGGCTAAAACCTTAACTACCGTTCTAGAGAGGTGGTATTGCCACTCAATAAACAACTAAAATAAAAAACTAAAAATTTATAAATAGCCATACCTATTAAATCAGAAAATGTTTCATACGTTAGGCCATAAACTAATAAATAATATTAACCATAAATTTCAGATCCCTGGCTCAATTTACCAGATAGGGAAAGGTGGTATTGGCACTCAAACTTCTTAAGGTACCTTCTCCATTGCTGAAGGTTGGCTATAAGTACAGCAAATTGCTCACTATCTTGAGCTGTTCTTCGTATCGAATGTGTGTCCATATCTGTCTAGTCTCTTACATTCTTCAACCAGGAACATTTTCTTCTTCCTGGACCTCTTCTTCCTTCCACTTTCCATTCCATTATAAGTCGTAGGAAGTTGTATTTTTCTCCTCTGTATATATATCCTCTGTAAATATGTCCTAGATAACTCGTTTTTCTGATTTTTATAATATTTAGGAGTTCTCTCTCAGTACCCATTCTTCTTAGCACCTCGTTGTTGGTCACGTGCTCTGTTCAAGAGATCTTTAGCATCCTTCGAAAAACCCACATCTCAAAGGCTTCTATACGCCTCATACTTGTAATTCCGAGAGTTCATCTCTCCACTCCGTATAGCAATATGGAATAAATAAACGTTTTTACAAATTGGTATCGGATATCCAACGATAACGTAGAATTTATTAGTAATTTTTTCATTCGTTGAAATGCGGACCTAGCATATTCTATACGAGCACGTATTTCGACCTCGTGGTCAAGATCGTTTGTTCTATATGTTTGTTATAGATACGAATATTAATGTCGACATTTGGTACACGTGTAACAACCATTACTTTTATTTTATCTGTGTTTATATTTAGTCCCAAGCTATCTCCCTCTCTGGTTATGACATTCAAAGGTCGTTGTAAACTTTTTGAAATTTTGAAAGATCTTTTCGGAATATATGTTAAATAACAGTGGAGAAAGTACAGAGCCCTGACGAACTCCTCTTTTTATTGGCAATTCTGCTGTCAGACGATTGTCTATTTTGATAGACGCCATTTGATCCCAATATAGTTTTTTGGTGCTACAGTGTTATGGTCTACATGCCACTCAATAAACAACTAAAATAAAACACTAAAAATTTATAAATAGCCATACCTATTACCATAAATCAGAAAATGTTTCATAGGCCATAAACTAATAAATAATATTAACCATAAATTTCAGATCCCTGGCTCAATTTCCTCCTCTGTCCTCCTGCTCCTTTTTCTTCATCACCACAGAAATCAGACAGTGTACTTCTCCCAATTCTTTCTCTCCTCTCAACATCCCCATCTCTGGCAGTTAAAAATGTAGGCGGGAGCGTCCGGTACCCCACAAGCAGTACAGTTTGCTGAGGCAGATTTGCCTATTCTATTTGTGAAGGTGCCAAAACTACCATGTCCGGTCAGAAACTGCGTCAGGAAGTAGTTTAGTTTCCTGAACTCACATTCCCCCCACGGTCTCAGATCGGGAATAAGCTTCTTGGTCCACCTTACCTTTCCACTATCATTCGCCCATTCTCTCTGCCACTCTACTATCGCTCTTTATCTCTATTTACATCCATCCTCCTCGCATACATCCTAGCTCGCTCTTTACACAACAAATCGATCGGTATCACTGCTCCAATGACATATAGAGCCTCATTTTAAACTGTCCTATATGCGCTAGATACCCTGAGGAGCATTCGCCTTTGCGAAGTCTCCATCAGCTTGGCGTATTTCGCAGTGTTTAGTACACTTTAGTACACAGGGGCAGCGTAGGTTACCACTGACTGGAAAACTCTTTTAAAAGCTTTAAAAAACTCATTAAAAACCTTTATTTTGGTGCTTCTTGGGCCTCCAATGTTTGGCATCAGCCGTCTTCTTCTTCTTCAAGTGCTCTCTCCGCCACGGAGTTTGGCAATCATCATTGCTATTCGTATCTTTGAAGCTGTTGCTCTAAATAATTGATACGGCATCAGCCGTATTATCGGCTAATTTATTTGTATTTAATTTTAGTATTATTAGGTACTTTATTTAGTACCTAATTTATGATTTTTCACTCTTCCTCCTAATTGGTTGCTGTAGGCGAAAACCATGTTGTTTGATTTTAAAATTCCTTTCAGTAAGCTTTCAACAATTAGCTCAGGAAAGTTATTGACTCTAATGTTCGTATTGAAGAATTGTTATGGCTATCTTTCGATACCCCTTCAATGAACGACGCAAAGCAGAATTATAACTGGACATCTAGTCAGATTAATCGATTAAATATTTTCCAGCATTATACTCTATTAGGGTATCTGGTTTATTTACAGGCTCTGTAAATCTCAATAGTTTTGGAACTGTCGGTATGCTCGTATGTGCATCAGAATGAGCATGACACGCTTATCGTGCCATTTTATAATACCAATTTGGAATTACCTCTAAGATTTGCTCTCAAAGTTCCCAGTACATGCGTTTGCAATAAAGAGGATATTAGGCAACTCAAGTCTGGTATAACAATAATTAACGTTATATTATTTAAAAGGTTACTGAGTAACATGTTTTTGGCCTGGGACTCTTCTGTCAGGGTTGCCATACCTTAGTCCGTTTTGGTTCGCGGTTCTACTACCGGCCCTATGACCGGTTAGGGCGTTCCACTATCCACCACCTGGGAACGCGTCTGATAGGAGATAGACAACTCCACACAGAGTACGATGGGAGACAGAAAGCTCCAGGCCACAGTTGCTATCAACAAGTCATCACAGACACTTCGTCTAAGGACTAGCAACCACAGTGGAGTCTTACGTTGCCATGTAATCAATTCCTATCGTAACTTACACGTCCTAAATTTTAATTATCAAAAATGTACATCCAGATAGCACTGATGATGGAATAGTTATTCCGAAAACGTTCTGTGGTGTAGCCCGATAGGGTTTTTTGTATTATTATACCTTTTACAAGGGAATTTTTAAATAAATTTTTTGTGATACATGTCATACAGCACTACAGGAATTTAGATTCCTTGTAC
This sequence comes from Diabrotica balteata, assembly GCA_918026665.1. Classification (NCBI taxonomy): domain Eukaryota; kingdom Metazoa; phylum Arthropoda; class Insecta; order Coleoptera; family Chrysomelidae; genus Diabrotica; species Diabrotica balteata. The sequence continues at coordinate 135,228,660 of OU898276.1, forward strand.
ACATTCATAATAACTTTTTTAGTTTGCAAACAAGCCCCAAAAATTTTCATATATATACTTATTTTACAAGAACAATTTTTTATTTAAATATTTTCATGAATATAGCTTTGAAATTAGAAAAGTTTGTTTTTTATAATTTAATAATGTTATATATACCTTTTCGAGTATAGACCACACTCTCGAATAAAAATCTCTAGGAACTCTGTTAAGAGCACCATCCAGTCTTCTTCGTCTCAACCACTGTCCTTGTCGATCTGGTTCTACAATGTCCTCTGAGGGGTCATTCGCCAAACTAATGTGACTTTTCTAAAAAAACATAACAATTAGTAACAACATTCGAAAACAGCTTAAATGTAGAAATGATTTACTTACCTTACTAATACGGCTAGATTTATTGGTAACAATTGAAAAATTGCCTCTTCCAACTGAAAAAAAAAATGTACCAGTATTATATTTAATTAATATATAAGTAAGGATGGAGAAATTATTAGTCGGTACTATTAGATCAGAGTTAAATTACGCGGCTCTCACTCCTAAGCGAAAAATTCATCCATCACAGATACCTACGCTATCAAAAGGATAGCTCGGGTGCAGCTGTTTCCGTGTTATCAAGCATTAAGTGACTTAATATGCTGGGGTATTTCCCAAAAGTTTTCGTAAACATCTGGACGTCGAGAATAGTATAGCATTCTGTATGATCTTACATAGATGTCCACTCAGACCCAGCTTTTTTACGTTTTTTAGGAGGTTTTTCAGAATGACTCCAGTAGTAGAAAGAATAATAAGTATCGTCTGGGTACTTTCTATTCTCCGTCATCCCCGTATTTAAATTTCCAGATCTATGTACTTGGCGATCTTTCTGTTATAGTTAACACGCAGATTATTGTTGTTTGGTATTGCCATATCAACTAGTGTTGTTGCTGACAACTCATAGTTGTCATTCTCAAACATACTGTAAGTAATGTATTGATAATAACGGTTAATTTGGAGAAGTCCCAGATTGTTAGCTATCTCTTGATGAAGTACCTTTCCTACTGAGCCATGCCGTTCCTTATATTTAGTTGCAGCAAATGCCTGGTAGCCTCCGGCAAGAGCTGGATAGTTTCTTGAGCTTGACAACCATATCGGATTTGTCGATTTGGATCTGACCGTCTTTGACGATATATTTAAGGTAATTTGTGGTTGCTTAAATCTGATCCTGAAGAGCGAGCAGTTTTGTTTCAGGTCGACATCGGGAACATCTTCCCGATGTCGACAAATAGTTAGGGACTGTGCTGTCGACATTTCTTGACTGACTTCATTGGGGTGTTGTCCATGTAGAGGTTTACCCATCTTCATGCACATTTTTCGTCTTTAAAAAGGTGGTTTATGCGCATTTCTGGCCCTCTCAGTTTAAGCGGTGTTGCATTATCTATTGTGCAAATCACGAGATGTAAAGTAGATTTCTAACCCTGCTTCTAATTTATTTAGAAGTTGAATTAGAAAATTATTTCTACAATCAGCAATCTGTTATCCTAATTGTTTAGCTTTATCCATAAGTCCTCTTCCCACTTAATTCCGCAGTAATGTCGTTCTTTCTATGCACTACGAGTCTTTATGGGGTGTGATCGTACTTTTAGCTGAATATTTTCTATATTCGTCCACTAAGTAATACCAAATGAACTAAGCGCGGTACATGTGTATGTGTTTAGTGTATTAAAAATTTTTTACTGTTGAGAAGCGAACGAAGCAACTTTTCACCCTTCATATAAACTCTGAAGTTAACACCGATCTTTTGGACATTTTGCATATCGAATCTTCCGGACTAAACTTTTTCTCTGACTATATTCTCTGATGCTAGTACGAAGTGAATTCTAATATCGTTAGAGAAATTTTTCTACAGCTTTAGCATCTGACCTAGATGTTTTCGACTGGTAGCCATTAATTTCATATCATCCACATACAACATATGATCACGCTTTGTCACTAGGTATAGTATTGTTAAATATGATGCTAAAGTCTGAGCCAGTGCTAAATTCATTTGTTTGAATTATTCAAACATCGTTTTTGACAAAGGCGATGAGCCGATTATGAGATATTTTTTGCAGTCCACAAACTCTTAGCGTATCCTTTCACTTGAGGCTCTATGATATTATCTAGAGTACAGTGTTGGTGGCAATGAGTAGGTGTACATGGATGTGACCAATTTAAACAAAGTTGCAACACAAGTAATTGTGCAGTATTTGACTGGATCTTGGGTGGAATTTTGATCCTTCTTAAGGAATTACAGAAGTTGTTTCCTGAGTTAGGAAATATGGTATTTCCTGCGGATCAGAAATAACATAGTTAACTAGTATTGATAAGCACTTAAAAATACTCCAGAACGCATCTTAATTCATAAGTTTGAATTCCATCTTGTTCTGTAGTTTTCCAGTTATGAAGCTCTTTGATAAGACTTGACACTTATTCAGTAGTAAAGGTTCGTAGGCAGTAGTACTGTAGTGTTGACAGTTGTTCGTTGTATATTCACTACATCCATCATTAGTATTAATAGCAGTTGGTGCGAAGAGTTGATTTCCCCAGAACTCATGCATTTCTTCTTTGATTTATTGTTACTTATTAGAGTGGAATTAAGTATCCTATGAAACGCCTTTTCAAAATGCCAAAAAAAAGTACTGTCGCATTTCTGGTTGCTAATATCTTTAAACTTCTTTAGTAGGCCCGAATAAAAGAAAATTTGTTGTTTTAACGTATACAAGCACTGTTGAGTTGTGTTGTTTTCTGAATCATATTGTGAGTGTCTTGTGGTGCTCAGCAACATCTCAAAGGCTATTCAATAGGTACATAAAGATCGGATATTATTTTCGGGTCTAGTCTAAGCTGTATTGTACAGAATGTAATAAATATATTGTAAAAAGAAATAAATAAAAGTATAAATAGAAGTGAGTTTAATTCTTGTTCCACTACAGTAATGGATATAATGGAAAAATCTTAAGAAAATAATAAAAACTCCTCTACTATCTTCTTATATGTAGACCAAGCTTTTAATAAAGTTTTTGACATGAAAGTTTCAACTACAAATAAAAAATATTCTTACTTTAAAAGTAGACAGAAATTTTAAAATAATAAATTTCAGACAGATACTTTAAAAATAGGGCTTCTTTATAGGGCTGTAGCACCAATTATGATGATGACTTTAAAATAAAGGGGAAATGCAGACATATTTGTGAAATGTTCGGAGTGCCACAAGAAATCATATTAGGTCCAGAACTGTACACTTTATCAAACGTGACATTCCAGAGTTAGAACAAAACTGCTATCGTACTGCTACCTTCACAAATGACAGAGTTGACCAGATTGCAATAGTTAAAAATAGTTAAATGATCACCAAGGAGAACGTCATGACGGAAGAAATCAAGCGAAGAATAATCCTAGCAAACAAATGCTATTTTGGATTGAGTAGACATATGAGAAGCAGAAACTTAAGTCAAAAAACAAAAATGATCATATACAAAACCCTTATACAACCAGTGTTGACATATGAATCGGAGACATGGACCATTTCCAAGGCAGATGAAAACCTCCTGCTTATATTTGAAAGAAGAATCCTGAGAAGAATATTCGGTGGCATCTGTGAAAATGGTGTTTGTAGAAGGAGGTACAACTATGAGATATATCATAGATATAAATATATATTTGGTGGTAAAGACGTAGGATCTCTTATAAAAATAGGAAGACTAAGATGGGCAGGATATCTGGCAAGATTACAGCAGAACAACCCTCCTAGAAGGATCCTTATGTCACAACCTGTGGGAAGTAGAAGTAGGGGTAGGCCAAAACTCAGATGGAGGGATGCTGTAGATGAGGATGGTAGAAAAATAGGCGCAACAAACTGGCAACAGTTGGCAATGGATAGAACTGACTGGCGTAATAGACTTGGGAAGGTCGAGGCTGTTTTATAGGGCTGTAGCACCAATGATGATGATGATGACTTTAAAATAAAGGGAAAATGCAGACATATTTGTGAAATGTTAGTGTCGTAGTGCCACAAGGGATCATATTAGGTCCAGTACTGTACACTCTATCAAATATGATATTCCAGAGTTAGAACAAAACGTTACTGCTACCTTCACAAATGACAGAGTTGACCAGATTGCAATAGTTAAAAATGGCAAAGGGGCTTTAAAAAAATTAGATGTAGAACCTAGTTATTAATCAGTGTGTGTTATCAATAATGACATAAGCTGCTGTATTCGAACTCAAAACCAATAAGGCATTTACACCTTAATATTAGGAAAATATTAAGTAATAGTAAGAACCAACAGTGGAGTTAAATCATAAAAAAACAAATAAAAGTTGAAGAAATTAGATACCATTTAGTCGGCCAGATAGCGAAGCGGGCTGGGCGGCCGGATTCTCATTCGCTTCACTGCGACTGGTTCAGCGAATGTGAGTTCGATCCCCAGCTCGGTGTACAGAAAACAAAAAGGTTAACGCAGCAGTTTAAAATTCTAAATGAATCTGCGGCTTAGACTAGAATATGCTGGTGTCTGATCGGCCTATGGGGGAGCAGTACGGCAAGAGATAAGGGCTTGTGTCTCGGTGATACTCCTCCATAGATCCCTACCGGAAGGGCGTGTGCCGCCTAAATACCGGGTATATATATATATATATATATATATATATATATATATATATATATATATATATATATATATATATAGTTACCATTTAAATATTTTTGTTTGAATAACTTGAAACTTACCACTACTAATCGCAAATTCTTTTCCGCTGATAATGTGATGTAGCAAATTTTTCATTTCGAATGGACTTAAATTGAGAAGATGTTCTGATGCTTCATCACCATCACATATAAGAGTTCTTGAAAGTTCAGTAGCCATGACCTGCAAGTGGGAAGAAAATATTAATATTTTTGTATTTTGAGGACATCACCAAGTTTCCATTTGCGTAAAAACTGATTTTTACGCAAAATGAAAGAAATTCTTCCTTTGTAAAAAATTTTTCTCCCGTATACCATTTTAGAAAACTTCGATTTTCAAAAAAACGCACCCTACTTCAACTCTAAATTTCCTTTTTTTGTTATCTCATATCACATTTTTAGTACACAAAAAGGCATAAGGTCGAACTTCGTATTGCAATCCAATGGTTTATATATCTGAGCCCGGAGCGGGGGATATGTGCTAGAAATCATATTCAAATATTAGGTGGTACAAAAAATACATTTACTCATAGAGATCAAGATATAATGAAAACTGTTTACAATATAGCACCGGCGGTTCTAAAATTGGGTCATTGGGTCCACGATATCCCGCAAAATTATTTTTCAAATACACGTAAAAATCATTTTAATCCTCAACAATAAACTGCTAAATAAACAGTGATGCAACAATGCTGTGATTTATTTCCAGTCACGCCCATAAACTGAGAAATCGAAACGAGAGAGGAGACCGTCTGTTACAATTCTGTCAAGAGCAGAACTTTATTATTACAAACACATTTTTCAAGTTACCAAACAGATGACTGTATACATGGCGATCAGCGATCACCCGCAGATACATCTGAGAAAGTAGTCAGGAAGCAGATAGACAACATTATGATCAATGAAAGATACCGTAATGCTGTTAAAGCCGTGAAAGTATATCCTGGATCAGACATGGCCTCAGATCACAATCCACTTATCGCCAAGATTACACTCACCCTTAAAAATATTAAAAGACATAAAAGAATCCCTACAATAGACACAAGAAACTTAAAGAACCTAAAGTAAAAGAATGCCTCCAACATGAACTGCATGTAAACTGCAGCAAATTGAACACAAACACCAATGATATTGACGAGTACTGGGATCGACTAAAACATTGTCTACTGGAACCCTGTAAAGAAATACTAAAGACTTCCGCAAGGAGAAATGAAGAATAAATACAGAGAGATAAACCACGAGATCAGGAAGATGATAAAGCAGGCAAAAGAAAAATACTTTGAAGAGAAATGCAAAGAGATCGAAGACCTTCAAAATAAATATGATCTGTTTAACCTACACAAGAAAGTTAAAGAACTGGCAGGACTAAGAAAACAAAATCCCACTCGTGCAATTCTGGATAGACACGGGACTACTATAATACATACGGATGAGAAAGTACAAAGATGAGCAGAATATATCGACGAATTGTTTGACGATGAAAGAGGAGATCTGGAGCACATAGAACTTACGTCAGAAGAAATAGGTCCATATATTACAAAAGAACAAATATTACACGCATTAAAAATAATGAAGAGTGGGAAAAGCCCTGGACGTGACATGCTTCCTATAGAAATTCTAAAAATTCTAGATGAGAAGCACATTGATGTTTTAGTGACACTCTTGAACCAAATTTATAGTTCATGCGTATTACCCAAAGAGTGGTTAACATCGATTTTTATTTGTCTCCCTAAAAAAAAAACGAAAGAGAATGCAGCGATTACCGCACCATTAGCTTGATGTCTCATATGCTAAAGTTACTACTTAAAGTCTTCCATAACCGAATATATCACAAACTCGACATAGACGTTAGTGATACACAATTTGGTTTTCGCAAAGGCCTAGGAACGCGCGAAGCTCTTTTTTCACTTAATATACTGATACAAAGATGCCTGGACGTCAATCAAGATATATACGCATGTTTTATTGACTATAATAAAGCATTCGATAAAGTACGACATATAAAATTAATAAATGTCCTGAAATTAAAGAAGATTGACTACAACGACCTCAGGATCATATCAAATTTATACTATAAACAGTAAGCAAAAATACGTGTTAACGAACAGCTGTCAGAAGAAATTGAAATTAGATGTGGAGTGAGACAGAGATGCGTATTGTCGCCAATTCTTTTTAATGCCTACTCCGAAGAGGTCCAGAAAAACGCTCTTGAGGGTGAAACAGCTGGAATAAAGGTAAATGGAGTTCCCATTAACAACATTAAATATGCGGAGGACACTGTGACATTAGCCGAAAACATTGAAGATCTTCAGAGACTGGTGACCAGAATAGCAGAATATAGAAAAGAGTATGGTCTAACAATGAATGACAAGAAGACGAAATTTATGAGAATATCGAAAACTCAAAGAAATAACGAGAATCTTCTAATAAACGGAACCAACGTCGAACAAGTGGACAAATATGCATATCTGGAAATAATGATAAACTCCACAAATGATTACATTAAGGAAATCAAAATCAGAATAGAAAAAGGTAGAGCAAATTTCAACAAAATGAGAAGAGTGCTATGTACATGGGATTTAAAACTGCAACTAAGAGTTAGGTTGACGAGGTGCTATGTTTTTTCAACTTTATTTTATGGAATGAAATCTTGAACCTTGAATGCAACATCAATAAAAACTGAAATCATTCGAGCTGTGAGTGTAAAGAAGAATTCTGAAACTATCGTGGACAGAACACGTCACAAAAAAAGAGGTTCTGAGAAGGATGAATAAAGACATGGAAACTTTAAATACAATAAAAACATTAGAATATCTCGGACATATTACACGCGGAGAGAAATACACCTTGCTCCAACTGATTATGCAGGGAAAGCTCCAAGGAAAGAGAAACATAGGGAGGCGTAGAATGTCATGGCTGCGCAACCTGAGAGAGTGGTACGGATGTACATCAAATGAACTTTTCAGAGCGGCCGTCTCAAAAGTCCGAATAGGTATGATGATTGCCGACCTCCACCGCGGAGATGGCATTTGAAGAAGAAGATTGTAAAATTTGAATGGTTAGATCATATTAAAGTAATGATCAAATTCGAAATACGTAATACAGAAAAACAGCGTAAAGTGTTAAAGAAAACTGTGGTTTTAATATTCTTCACTGAAAGAAAGAGTTAGAACTCACTCCCTGTAATGCCAACTCAACCGATTTTTCGGTAGAGCTACAGATTCGGTAATCCATCTACCGATATACCAGAAATACCTTATTTTCTATCGTTTTTCATTCTTCGGCAAATGTTTACTTTACACCAAGTATACCTAGTTTGGAACAGTGTTTTTAAGATAAAAAATACATTTAACGAAAAATCACCCTATATTCTAGGAAGTCTAAGTGTCTAAAGGGCTGACAAATACTCCCTGCCCCGATCTACCATAACCATAAGCACTCTATATTCGCTACACATAAAAATGTTGAATTTTCGTGTATTCAAATCTTTTAAAATGATGTATTATTTTTTAAACCATCACGTATAATCTTAAAATTCTGAATAGCTTTAATGCTACCTCTAGCTAACTAAATCTACCCTCGAGACATTAAGTACGGTCTAGTAGTCCTTTCAGTATCTATTTTACTCTTGATAATGAAGTCTACAAATGGCAGTTCCATTAGTAAAATGGGATGAAATTTTAATACAAAATGCATAGAGCTAAGAAGTAACGCCTTATTATGATGTTTTAAATATATTAGAAATTTTAGAGTAAAATTATTTGTAGATATAATCATACACTAAACTTTATTATTAAAAAAATTTGTGAACGCTTATAACTACTGTTGAAAGTGAACGTTATTTGTGAACATAAAAAATAATAAAAACTTGTTTAAGAATCACGATGTCATAATTCCTAATCATCCAGTTAATGGCTGAGTGAAGTCGAAACAAAATAAATACATAAGTGTAACGCACGTTTACATAATTATAATACAATATATTTTAGTAATTTTAATGTTACCCTCACACGCTAATTCTGTGGGTCACATACCTGGATGATAAGTCCAACTCGTAATCTTAACATCTCCAAAAACAGCTGCGGTTCAGTCCTAATAAACATAGCTAAATAGGATAATAATTCTTGTGTCAACATAGCAGTACTGTCATCTTCTCCATAAGCTTCGTGTATCAATAATCTCAAATCATTTTCTGGCAGTGGGGCTGTAATTGTGTGCTCGTTGTTTGGAGGCATACCTAAAACGGGATCAAACAAATTTTATACACAAAATTTTACTAATTTTATGATTCAATTAGTAAGATACATAATAGTGTGGTTATATAAGATTTGTATGCGAAATTAGACTAAGTGAGAAATTGTATTCTTGACACTTTATAGTTGATGGTTAAAATAGGAATTAATATATTTTTATATTTGAAAGTGCTATTAAGTAAATACAAAACAATGCTTTTGTAATGTAATCTTCATGTAGTATTTAACTTAAAAATTAAGCATATAAGGCCCTGTATGTTAAAAACAACATTTAGTAGCTGGTAAATGTAAAACTTTTTAAGTTACAAGTTCATGAACATAAATAACTGGTTAGGTGTTAACGGATGAAATTGGTTAGTTGTTTTTTGTGTGTTAACAACTATATGAGACGAACAAAAAATTTATGATTGAGACGTGGTTTTGTAATATGATGAAAACACATTACTATACTTAAATTTTTACGTTCTTTTTAATTAAAGTGGTTATATACTTTTTAGGACACTTTAGTACCCCTTCCAACTTAAAATTAAAAAAAAAGAGATTTGTAAACATTATAGCAAGCTTAACTACATATATTGTAAACTTAAGGTAACGTATATCTCTTTACTTGATTTCATGGGCTTTGATAACTTAAATAACTTTTTGAATAATGTTCAGGGCAGATTGGACAATGTAACTTTTATCAAATTCAACAGACTTACATCAAAATTAAACAATCTTATTAAAACTAAATCTAATTCATCAAATAGTAACAGTAATACCAACAGCAAATTCTCTAATTTTTTTTCACCCAAGACTAAAAAATCTCTCTTCAGTTACCTTCGACAATAATGAACATCACCTACTACATCTAAGCCTCAAATACTCCATTCCTCGCAAGGCCTCTGAAAAAGACCTTTAGAGTCTCTCTATTAAGCTAGATATCATCGTTCAAAATTTCCCTGTTCCTTTAAATAAAAAAACTTTAATCAGAAACTCCTGTTTTAATACTATAAACCAATTCAAAAACAAAAATTCTTCTTTTAATTCTTCCACAGTACTTAATAACAACACCCCCTTTTCTATTAACTTTTCTTCCAGCGACCAAAATATTCATTTCAAACCTAATTTTCCTAAACTTTCTTAAAACAAACGTAATGAACACCTAAATAGTCTCTAATCTATCAAGAACAAAATCAAATCCAACAATTTAATTATCAGCAAAGCTGACAAAGGTATCTGCCTAGTGATCTTAGACCAAACTTCATACAATAATAAAGTTTCTACTTTCCTCAATAATAATAACTTTACTTTACTTACAATAGACCAATCTAAAAAGTTTATAAATAAATTAAAAGAAAACATCAAACATTTTACAGACTTCTTCTCAGAATATTTTGCATTATATTACAAAATTCCAAGCAACCCTTTGACACCCAGACTGTATGGTTTACCTAAGATACACAAGGAGGGCATTCCTATTCGTCCAGTTGTTAGTTTTATAAACACTACAGTTTCCATCTTATCAAAATTTATATTGAATCTTATTAACAACATGACGAACTTTACTCCTCGATTCTCAGTAAAAATTACGTCATGTAGTCAATAACCTACAACATATTAATCTTCACCCCAACATTAGTATGCTTTCATTTGATGTTAGCAATCTATTCAGCTTTGTCCCTAAACAAGAAACAATTCTGGTTCATTCTCTTCTAAGAGCCAATTCCATTACCTTATCCATCACAAACTCCATTATCCAACTATTACAACTTTGCTTAGATCAAGATTTCTTTGTTTTTAACAAAAAATACTATTGGGACCGTGCAAGTTCGGAACAGCGACAGCTGGTGTCGTAAATCAGCAAAATTTACTGCGCTTTTATGTTAGATCGAGGTAACCGGATAACTGTCAAGGACGTGGCCCCAAAAAAGAATAAGAAGAAAAAGTAAGATTGAGGTTATGTCGGTCGGTATGTTATTAAAAGGTAAACGTTGATGTAGCGTAAATACAAATAAATATATTATTGAATTACAGCATTACTGTTAATATGGATTCAATAATAAAAACTGGATTTGAGAAAGTAAATCACCAAATAACTTTTCAACCAAGCACTGAGTCAAAGGGAAAAGCTTTAGTAGTGGCAAATGTCAAAAAATAATGGAAGAATTAAGAAAAATAAATTACCATAAATAATGCTAATGCATAAATTAGCAGGTTAAGCCCATGATATCATCATATTGGTTTGAACAATTAATTCTTTCCCTGTAAACTTTTGGACAGCGAATATATCTTAATGCATCTTTAGAAAAACTTGAACTTGATGCATTCTTGTAAACTTCAAAATAATAAAATTTAAACATTAAACTTGATTTTTGGGTTAAAATGAACTCTAAGTGAGTGTTATGAAACTAAAATTTACACTTAAAAGTGAACTTTTATTTATTATTTATTTCAAACTGACTTTAAAATCGGGCGCAAGAATAATGCATAATTTGGGTTATGTTACTTATGCCTTTTTATGATATAAATCCACTTTTCTCTTTGTAGTAGCTTTGTGCTTCGAAGTTGGAAACGAATAAAACTTAAATTGACAATTTTTTGTTGTATTTTTACAATTTATAACACAGCATTTCCTAAATCCCATTTTCTTCAGAGACAGAAGGTGTAAATGTAAATAAACAAAACGAATATGAAATATGACAATTGACAATATGAATTTATGAAATCTATGAAATGTGCACTAAAAAATGCAAAATTTCTCCGCTACTCGCGCACGATCGTTTCTCGCATCCCCTCCAAGTACTTGCACGTCGCCAATAGACAAATTGATGGTTTAGCCATGGGAGCTGTCTCTCCCTTCTATTAGTTGATGTATTTACGGATCATTTAGAATCCACACAGATCATGAAAAATTCTGAAATACTCTATTGGTTTCGCTACGTTAACGACTGTTTAGTCTTCATTTCAGGTAACTCCAATTCTGCTGAACTATTACTTTCTAAAATTAACCAAATTTATCCCAATATCAAGTTCACCATGGAACTAGAATCATCCATGTCAATCAATTTTCTTGATCTCACCTTTACCCGATTAAATGACTACTTCCACTTCAGTATCTATAGCAAACCCACACAGACTGACCACGTAATACCGTTCTCATCTAACTACCCCATGTCACACAAATACGCAGCTTTGCATAGTTACATCCATTGCCTAGGAACCATTCCACTCGCTCATTTAAACTACAAAAAAGAATTTAACATTCTCAGACAAATAGCAGTCAATAATGCCCATCCATAGAAGACGCCTTAAAACCCTGTAGGAGACTGCATTTTCCAGAGACCTTATCATCAAAATCAATTACGTTTCACTCCCATACCATCACGAAAGTCTTTCTGGAGATATTCGAAATCTCATCCAACGTTCGGTTGAAAATATCCACATTTCCACAAAATCCCCAAAAAAACTTTCTCAAACTAGACTTATACGAAGACCTTGAAATTATTAAAGAAAAACAAAAAAGTCCAAATTGTGTTAATCGTCATGTCTCATTCAATCGAGATTTCCTCCCACTTCATCGCCAACTATTCTCATAACCCACATCCTTAATTTACTTCTACTACAAAATTTACATTTATCATTATTCGTTCGTCAACTATTCATCTTCCTTAGTTCACTTCAAAACTTCTCTTTCAATACATCAAACTCTCCATCTTTCCCCACTTCTTTCTATTCAACTTAAACTTCAAGTCTAACCCCTATACCTAATGTTTTCCACGCTTCTTTTCATCACCTCTAAATTCAGAGTAGATTATTTGCCATCCCCCTCCTAAACTATTTAGATCTTATTTTACTTATCCACATAGTTCCCTCAGAGTTTGGTTTCGGATCTCTGGAGACCTCAGCCTCTTGTAGAGTCTTTCCTCTTCTCACTATTTTTAAAACATCACATTTTTAACTTACAATATACTTTTTAACTTAAATTTAACAGAGCCACCTACAACCATTTTACTTTTGTATTCCTTACACATCTTGTCAATGTACATCAATAGTCTATTAACTTTATCTACTCACCTTAAGCTCATGAACTTATACTTTTTATATTTCTCATGTACCTAGTGTTGCGTTATAACAAATAAGACCTTTTCTTATTTAGAAGTTATAAGTTGAGTAATGTATTATCATCATATTACAAAACCACGTCTCAACCATCAATTTTTTGTTAGTCTCATATAGTTGTTAACACACAAAAAACAACTAACCAACTTCATCCGTTAACACCTAACCAGTTATTTATATTCATGAACTTGTAACTTAAAAAGTTTTACATTTACCAGGTATCAAATGTTGTTTTTAACATACAGGGCCTTCTATGCTTAATTTATAAGTTAAATACTACATGAACATTACATTACAAAAGCAATTTATTGTATTTACTTAATATTAATAATTAATATAAAAATATATTAATTCCTATTTCACCCATCAACAATAAAGTTTCGAGAATCCAACTTCCCACATATGTCTAATTTCCATTTTCCAGGTTCCAAATGTTGAAAAACATAAAGAGCCTTTTATTAGAATCTATATTTTACGCCACTTCTAATGTATAGTTGGTTGCTTACCAATACCCACACAATTTTTCACCATAATTCATTCCACATACATTAATCAATAAAACAATGTTCTCCATGTTCTTAACATAAATTCAAGACACATTTTACTATTTTTTTTGTTATTATATTTTGTTTAAAGTGTTTTCAATTAAGAATAAACTAATGTCTTTTCTTATTGATAATATAAATTTTCGAAATTTTAATCTGGTTTTGTAAATTATGCCTTTTATTTTGGTGTTACATATATATAACGCTAGGAACATATGGGAGCAAAAATACGAACTTTTAGAATTGTAACGTATTTTTTGTTTCAGAAATGGGTTTTCTCTTCAAGAAGCAGTGGAGATGATTGATGCCGATGAATCTTTAGACGTTGATAACTGCTATAATATATACTGAACCCCCAGAATTTAATGTGCTTATAGACGAGGAGTCTGGTGATGAGGAAGATTATGATTTGAATAGGTTGTCCGGGAGAATTCTTAGTGCACCTGTTGAACTTGCTTACGAAATAGTGAAAGAGATTTCGAAATACATAATGATATCGACGAGGCTGGGCCTTCCAAATCATCATCAAAAGTTAAAAAACAAGTGAAAGAAAAGATGAAGTTTTCCGAACCGAACATTCTGTTCGGTTTTTGGCAACATGTTGCCATCTTCTGATTTTTAATACTCGTAAGTCGGTTTCTACTTCATCTAACCACCTAATTCGCGGTCGGCCTTTGCTTCTTTTTCCTACAGGTGTTCCTGTGGTTAGCTTTTTAGCAATGGTATTTTCTGGCATTCGTATTATGTGTCCAGCCCATCTAAGTCGCTGTGTTTTAATGAACGTTATGACATCTGGCTCATCAAAGAGCTGATACAATTCAAAATTATATCTTCTGCTCCACTGTCCTTGGTCGTTTACAGCTCCAAATATTTTGCGGAGTATTTTACGCTCAAATATTCCCAAAAGTCTTTCATCTTTCTCCGTTATAGTCCATGTTTCTGCTCCATATGTGAGGACCGGCCTCAGCAATGTTTTGTATATAATAATTTTAGTTCTTCTTTGAATGTTTCTTGAGTGGAAATGCTTTTGGAGTCCATAGTATGCCCTATTTGTAAGATTTATTCGTCTTTTGATTTCTTCGCTTGTTTTATTGGTAGCAGTCAATAGCGACCCAAGGTATGTGAAGTTGTCAACACGTCCAAATGTATGACTTCCAAAGACTGTTTCTCGTTCCTCATTTGCTATCGGATCCTTTGTAACCAACATGTACTTGGTTTTGTCTTCGTTGATGACTAGACCGACCTGTTTCGCCGCTGTTTCCAATTCTAGGAGATATTGCTCAACATCTCGCTTGCTACGCCTTACTATGTCAATGTCATCAGCATATGCTAAGACTTGTATCGATCTATTGTAAATAGTACCGCTATCCGTAATTCGTGTATCTCGGACTGCCTTTTCTAAGGCAATATTAAATAGGAGGCAAGCCAGAGCATCTCCTTGTCTGAGTCCATCCTTTATCTCAAAGGATCTAGAACTCTCTCCCTGTATTCTAACAGTGGCTTCTAAGTTAGACATTGTCATTCTCGTTAGTCGGATAAGTTTCTCTGGTATACCAAACTCATGCATTGATTGGTATAGCACTGTTCTCTTGACACTGTCGTATGCGGCCTTGAAGTCGACGAATAGGTGATGGGTTTCAATATTGAATTCTAATGTTTTTTCGAGAATCTGTCTTATTGAATGAATCTGGTCAATTGTTGATTTTTCTGGAGTGAATCCAACTTGATATTTACCAACTATGCCCACTGTGTAAACTTGCAACTTTTCGTAGAGAATATTTGCTAGTATTTTGTAAGCAGTTGTTAACAGGGTTATACCTCTATAGTTGTCACACTGGAGCTGGTCACCTTTTTTATGTAACGGGCATCTCACGCCTTGAGACCATTCACAAGGCATGATCTCATTATGCCAAACAAGAAGTAAAAGCTTATGCAGTGTCGGTGGTAGGGCATCGCCACCATTCTTGTAGAGCTCACTGCAAATTTCATCAACTCCTGGTGATTTATTATTTTTAAGCTTTTTAATGGCTTATGCAACGTTTTCGATGGTAGGTGGTCTTTCGTTTGGGTTGAAAGGATTCCAATCATTTCGATTTGCTAGGGTGTTATCTGCTTCTTCGATATGATGGCCATTAAATTTTGCATCGAAAAATTCAACCCATCTGTTTAGGATTGAGGCCGTATCATTTAGAATGTTTCCTTCTACATCCTTACAGCTCCTTATTCTTGGCTTAAACTCTTTGCGCATTTTGTTTAGATTTCTGTAGAACTTTCGAGTTTCATTTTGATTTCTTAGCCATTCTGTGCTTTCCAACTGCTTTTGCTCAAATTGTCTTTTTTTTCTTCTATGTAATCGTTTTTCTTCTCTTCTTAGTGTCCAGTATTCTTCCTTTGCTCTTCTTGTGCATCCAGCTTGATTTGTCTTTAGGTATGCCCTGTTTTTGTTATCTGTTGCTTCTTGGCACTCCTTGTCAAACCATTCGTTTTCTTTAACTGATTTGGTTTTCCCCAATATTTTTGTCGCTTTCTCAGTTATTATGTTTTTACATTTTGTCCACAGTTCCTCTACATTTTCCCCCACCTCCAGGCTCTCCATTTCCTCGTCCATTTGTCTCCAGAAACGCAGTTTTCCTTCCGCTAATTTTTCATATTTCTCAAACCTTTCCCCAGTTGAAATTTTTGAAAACTTCTGGGATGAAAATATAATTTCCCATATTACAGATGAGACTAGAAAGTATGCCCTTTTTAAAAACGCCAAAGATCTATATATCACTAGGGAATAGGTAAAGTGTGCTCTTGCTATTCTAATTTTGAGTGGATACAACTACAAGAAATCAAAAGTATGAACTGCTCCAACTTATAATCGAAGGCAAAGTCAATAGCAAAGGAGGACCAGGAAGAAGACGCAACTCTTAAAAAACTTAAAAAACTCTTGCCGTGGGCTTAAAAACCCACGGCAATGGACGAACATGACCTCCATAGAACTATTCAGGGCTGCTACAAATAAGATTAAATGGGCAAATGTAATGGCCATTACGGTGCCTTAAGGATAAGGCACCGTAAGAAGAAGACAACCACAAGTTAGCTAGAAAGCACTACTGGGACTCAAACGTGACATGGGCAATGATTTCGTGAAAAATTCAATGAGAAGAAATAGTTTCGAACAAGTGATGAAGTTTTTGCATTTTGCTGACAACAGTAAACCAGATGAAAACGACAAAGCCTGAAAATCCGCCCTTTGATGAATATACTAAAAAATAAATTTTTATATTTTGTGCCCGAATCAGAAATCAATTATGATGAGAGTATAGTAAAATATGTTGGTAGGCCAGTTGTAGACAGTTTATAAGAGGATAATCCATACTTTTTGAGTACAAAATCACAATAGTACGGTCAATGATGAAGTGTTGTATGGAAAGGCGACTGCTCCGTTAGTGTCAATGTTGAGGAAGCTCCCCGAGGGTAAAAAAAAATCTTTCCTATAAATTGTAAACCGACAACTTATTTACAAGTCCATTGTTACTTTCCAATATGAGAGATCAAGGTATGTGATGTACTGGAAAATTCAAGAGGCGAGTTTTTCTCTATATTCCCTCCATTCAATGGCATTACAGCCCAAATCGGGCCTGGCCTCCTTCAACAAGCTTCTCCAATAATTTCGATTTACCGCTGTTCTTTTCCATGAACGCGTTCCCAGGCAGTTCTTGGCATCCTCATCGACTTCGTCTTCTCATCTCTTTTTAGGTCTTCTAACAGGTATTTTCCCCTGCATTCTTGCATTTAGTAATTTTCTGGGGATTCTATTCTCTGCAGTTCTATATCTCTGCAGTTTAGTGTATTGTGCTAGAGGTGGTTCGCTATACTGCTCGTATATTTCTCTATTATACCTAATTCGCCAGTTGTTGTTTCCACTTATTGGGCCCAGTATCCTAAGTAATATTTTTCTTTCAAACATATCTAAGGCATTGGCAGATTTCTGTGTCACCACCCATGTTTCACAACCATAACTTACTATGGGCTTGATTATTGTTTTACAGACCCGGAGTTTTGTTTTCCGTTGTACGTCTCACGATTTGAATATGTGGCCCATCGCGAAATAGGCTTTATTTGCCAGCACAAGCCTTCTATTTATTTTCGGTCCTTCTTCATTGCTTGCGACCAGATCCATTCCTAGGTATGTAAAACTATTCACATGTTCTACATCGTCAATAAAGTGTTGTTGCGCCGGTCTATTTGATCTGGTTTGTTTGAGTATTTTTGTCTTATTTGTACTTCTTGCTAGCCCTATTGCTTCTGCACTCTGTTTCAACTCAACGTAGGTTTCTTCCGCTGCGTTCATTGTTCTCAATCTGCTCATTCTGTTTATATCATCTGTGTATGCGGCTAATTGGGTAGATTTGTTTGTAAGTATATTATTTCCGCTCACCGTCAACCGTCTAATTACATATTCAAGAACAAGATTAAAGAGCGTTGGAGCCAGTCCGTCGCCTTGTTTCAGTCCTTGCGTTATCGTAAACGCATCAGTAATCTGTCCTTGAATACATACCTTGCTTCTATTTCTGTCATTGTCATTTACACTAGTCGTATTAATTTTGATGGTATGCCAAATACTTCCAATATATTAGGTAGAATTGTTCTATCTATTGAATCATAAGCTTGTTTAAAATCTACAAAGAGATTGTAAACGTCCATGTCATATTCCCATGTTTTGGCTAGTATTTGTTTTAACTGTAAATAGTTGGTCAATGGCAGATCTATTTTGCCTAAACCCTGCTTGATATTCCCCAATGATTTTTTCCGTGAGAGGGTGAAGTCTTCGATGTTTGTGAGTATTTTGTATCCCAAACAAAGTAAAGAGATGCCTCTATAATTCTAACACAACAGTTTGTCCAATTTTTCATGAATAGGGCAGATTATACTTTTCTTCCATTGTTGGGGGATTTCTTCTTCTATCCATATCTCTCGTATTAGCTGGTACATCTGTTGTATCCAATTCCTTCCTCCTTGCTTCAGTACTTCTGACGGTATTTTATCTATTCCCGGTGCTTTATGGCTTTTTTTGTATGTGGATTGCCGTTTGGATCTCCTCTAGCGTTGGGGGTGTAGTTAATTCATTTTCTTCTCCATCTTCCCACAGTTCTTGTTGTTGTACCTCCTGCTGCCTCTGTTGTTGTAATGGTGGTTGTGTCCCTTTGTTTAGTAATTCCTTAAAATATGTCATCCAGGTTCTCTTAATTCTGTCCATATCGCTAATGATTTCACTTTTCTTATTTTTGCAGAGGCTAGTCGTCGGTTTGTATCCCTGTCTTAAATGTTTGATAAATTGGTATGCACTACTCGCTTTCGGTAGCGATCTATATTAGATCGCCAAAATGGAATCATTTTCGTTCGTTGGCTTGACAGCAATATTGTTGCAATACAGTTGCTTCAACCTGCTATGGAGTGAGTCGCTCCCATAAATAATGTGAAACGGTTTTCTCAGCCTGAGAAAAAAAATGTTCAGGTGCCACGTCTACATTTGATTGGAAAATATAATTCGTCTATGGGAGGAACTGACCTTATGGACCAAAATGTGGCTAGATTCCGAGTAGGAATTCGCTCTAAAAATTGGTGGTGGTGTCTATTTACATGGATGCTGGACATAACTATTTAAAATGCTTGGTACCTTTATAACAGATCCCATGATCATATTCCACAACTAGAATTTTGAAGGTATCTAGTAACATCGTATCTTACGAAATATGGTACCGAACCAAAAGGTGCAGGCGGGCCATATTCGTCCAAAGTAGCCAGCATAATGACAAGATTGATCATCTTCTGACCTATATTCCCGATAAAAAGAGGAGACGTTGTACACGTGAGTACTGCAGTTCGCATGTACGTACCATGTGTTGCAAGTGCAATGTGCGATTATGCATCGAGTGCCACATAGAATTTCATCTAAAATAATTTGATTATATTTTTTCATCTAGTTTTGTATTATTTGTTTGTTATTTTTTAAATTTATATTACGAAATATTTTAAATATTTTTGCTCCTATATCTTCCTAGAGTTACATAATATATGTAACGGCAATTTTCTACGATATCAAAAATAATTAAAAAAAGAAGTGTATGAATTTTGTTTTAAAACCTTCTCCCATATACATCGAAATCAAAATAATAAAACTTTTTAAACAAATTAAAATTCAGGAACTTAAGGGTTAAGTAGACTTACCTACAGTAATCTGCTTTTGGCGTACTAACAGATCAGTAACAGACTTCGCCAAATCTTCGACTCGCTTTCCCAACATTCCAGCTGTGTGTCGTACTAAACCCCACATTTTTTGGTGGCAGGCTTTTTCGTACAATCCTTTTAACAGATCTTTTACTGTAACTACCCGGCCATATTCCAACATACCAGTGTTGTAGTCCAAACCTTTAGTATCAACTAAATACTGCAATATATCACCTTGTTCATCCAGGGAATCTGATTCTCTAAGCATAGCAAAAAGTTCTTCTACCTGAAATTTAAAAACTTTAGTTTGATCATATAGTTTAGGATAAAAAAGAAACGAAAAATATGTAGGCCAACGTAGATTTTGAAAAATTATTGCTCGTGGGAAGACATCTAAAGAATCAATTCAAACCATCTAAACAATACAACTCTTACAACCTTATGTTTTTTCTTACAACCTTATGTTTCTTGACTTCTTCTGACTTTTCTTCAACTTGATATTGCCATTGTTTTCATCATTTTTTTATTTCCAAGACCTGTTATGAAAATCTTTCAGGTTTCATTCTTCTTAAATATCCTTACCAGCTCTACCATTTCTGTTTTATTTCCATTATTTTATTTTGTAAAATAGATTTGTAGCAATATGGTTTTTCTAGGGTTTTCCTGTGTTTTGTAATGAAAAATATGTGATTTTTTTTTTTTAATTTTTGTATTGAAGTGAGAAATGACTATGGGCACAGACCTGTGGCACAGTGACAACTACCTATTGTAGAAGATGTATGTATTGGTATGTTCCAGTACATTCTTTCTGCCTACAGAAATTTCTGGTGAAGTGGAGAAGCAGGATTGTTTTATGAAATATACAAAAATACAGAACAATTCAGATTTTAGTCCAGTCGGAATAATAAATCGATTTTTTTCTAAGGTTTTAAATATAAATTGTCGGAAATATAAATTGTATTATATAAATTATTTTTAAATAGTGATGTTATAAATAAATTAAAATAAGTGTAATTAAAGACTTAATAAACTACGCGCTAGAACATTTTAATAATACATTAAGGACCGATTGTTCGAACGCTAATCAAAACTTGATTGTAATCAAATATTTAATTAAAATCAAATACGTCACATTTTGAGGTTATGTTGACTGATTTATTTTATTCAATTTTATTATTTTGCATTTTAATTTAAAATAAACCATAATTAAACTCTTTCTGATGTTAATTTCATGTTTTTATTTACAAATCAATAATATTAATAAGCAATTTTTAATAATTTTGACAGCTGCTGTGACGTATTTGATTGTAATTAAATATTTGATTACAATCAAGTTTTGATTAGCGTTCGAACAATCGGCCCTCAAAGATTTTAAATTAAAAGATAAAAAAATTACAGCATGCCCAAACCATGCTATGCTGTACAAAGAATAGATAAAAGCGATCCAGTCAAACAATTTATTAAATGAAAATGATATGAAAATTGAATTTCACATAAAGTTGGCTAAGAGGTGTAAGTAAATAAAATAGAAGAGATATTCAGGAGATAATCTAGAGGGAACTCACATATTATTGTATATGAATATTAGATCTCATACAAGGTAGATTAACTACATTGTGAATATTACTATTGCTTTACTGTTAGAATGTGCAAAAATGTGGGAAGCTAGGAAAATGGAGGGGAACGGAAAATATCAAAGATATCACAGTATCTTTGTCATATTAAACATATTAGAAAATTCAGGATCAAGATACCAGTTAGCTTCATATTTACCTCTGTATCAGCATACTGGGTTTCAGACTGGTGCCTATGTCTAGTAACATTGATGGTAGGTTTCGGCATCGGTGGTTTTTTTTCAGGTGAAGGGGTTCTTGTTGAATCATCCTTAGCGTTATCTACTTGGTCCAAAACAGCTGGAGAAAAGAACATCGACGATCTTCTTTCTAATGAAGTATTACCTTCCATACCTAGAGTTTCAGCTGGAAATAACATAATATAACATAATTTTATTCAGCATACAGTGGGTATGTACATGAAAAAATAAATTAATTTTTTTGCCACTCATTGACTGAAGCAGAAAAAAATTAATTAGACACATTTATTTTTGGACTAATAAACGTACGTTTTGTAAGATTGTATTCTCTGTCATCTGTGTGAGCAATAGATGTAATGAGGATTTGAAACACTAATAACACACTATAGTCCTTTTCCATCATATTGATAGCACATTATGTATGCAAATCCTCAACAGGTTAAAAAACCATAGGCGTCACCCTATACTTGTTTTGAAATAAATAAAAAAATTAATATTTTAAGATGCCGTCAACAATTCATTATCTTTTAAAAAATCTTCTGTAAAATAAGTGTCCACTAATCTCACTATACCTTTTTGTGCGTAAAAAACGTCGGTATATATGCCACACTATTATTGTTAATTATACACGGGTGATTAACGAGAGAATTCAATGTTTCACGAAATAAATTATTGTAAACAGTAATTTAAAGATGATTATTGTGTTCTATACAAGTTATCGCCTGACACAAAAAGAATCGTTCTTTGAACGATTACCTGGAATTACTGATAAGGCTTCACTAATGATAGTTTAAGTAGTTTTTATGCCACATTACAGCTTATGCCAATAATATAAATTAGAAATTGTTTGCATCTTCCATTTAGTTTGTAGATGTACATTGTTCATGTCTTACCTACGTTTTTGGTGTCGATACTTTTTTATTTGCATTTAAAAATGACGTTGACAACAGATTTTATCCCGGTTAAGCGTAGTTTTAAAGGGCCCTCAGTCTAAGAGAGAAAAATATAATGTTAAATGTACAGGATGCATTTGTACATCAACGCCCTTTAAGTAATGCTCGTGAAATCGTTAACATGTGTTCAAATATGACAGGGGTTGGTGAAGCAACAATTTATAGATTCCTAAAAGAAAGAAAAGGAGGAACTGTTTCATCTCCCAAGAAGAGTGGAGGGAGTAAACCCTTGGAAATTGAAGAAATACATAAAAACATGTTAAGACGCAGTGTCCACTCATTTTTTTTTTAACGAAGAATTTCCAACATTGGACAAAATCCAAACATTAATTAGAGAAAACGAAGAGTTACCAATCATAAGCAACAAGAAATTATGGGGACTATTCAGAGAGATGAGATTTCGTTGGCGAAAAAATAGAAGAAAATCCGTTTTAATTGAAAAAGATTACATTGTATGTTGGAGACGAGATTATCTAAGAACTATTAAAAAGTACCGAGAAGAAGGGAAAACAATTTTTTATTTGGACGAGACTTGGCTAAATGAAGGTCATACTGTGCCATATCTATGGGTTGATACAAATGTGAAAAGTTCCCGTCAGGCATTCATCGAATGTGTATCTACTGGAATAAACAATATTCCCGTTGGAAAAGGACGCAGACTCATAATAACCCATATTGGAAACGAATACGGTTTTGTCAATGGTGGATTATTAAGTTTTGCCTCAAAATCAACCAAAGATTACCAAGAGGAAATGACTGCTTACGTTTTTGAAGAATATTTTGAGCAAATGTTGGATTTAATTCCAAAAAATTCTATCATAGTCATGGATAATGCTAGTTACCATTCAAGACTAGCAGAAAAATTGCCAACAACGGCATGGAAAATAGGAGATATAATCGAATGGTTGGATAAACACTTAATTGAGTACAAGGAGAATTCGACAAAAAAGGAATTATTACCTATTGCAAGGCAACATAAAGCAGCTTATGAAAAATAATTAATTGATGAAATAGCATTAAACCGTGATGTAATTATTTTATGTTTACCCCCATACCACTGTTATCTGAATCCGATAGAAAATATATGGTCTCAAGTAAAGGGTGAAGTCGGACGCAACAACAAAACTTTTAAATTAGAAGACTTACAACAATTATTAGAACATTCCTTATCAAAAGTAACTCCAGAAAATTGGAAAAATCCTGTTAGTCATGCTCACAAGAAAGAAAATAAATTGTGGAATTTGGATAATATGACTGATGCAATGCTGGAACTGGTAATAATTAACATTGGAGTTGAAGATTCCTTAGATTCTGACAAAAGCAGTGAATCTGAAATGGAATTTGATTAAAATAATATTCATTTTTTTACAAATCGGCCCTTTTTACGGCCACAAATTATTTTATATATAACCAATAAAATAAACATCTTACATTTCTTGCAAATTCATTAGTACCTGTTAATCTCCATCACTCCGACACTGGCAACTTTATTTAGGGATTAGTAACCCTCAAAACTATTGTATTCTATTCTGCTTCAACCTTTATACCTGGTGGTCATACTCAATTTAAAATTGTTTTCCTATATACTTCTGTAAACTTGTTGACAAATATCTATTTTTCATTGAGTCACCCGTATCAACAGTTTAGGGATTGGCTTACATAATGTGCTATCAATATGATGGAAATGGACTATAGTAAATAAACCGAGAGGAAACAAAATACTAATGTTTTGTTTGACTTTTTATCATAAAATTTCATTTTTATGGTAGCGATTGATAGACAAGATTACTAGCTACAGTCATTATCTGTAAATTTTTAAGATTTTTTTATCTTTCTCATGACTAAGTTTTCCTCGTCTGTCAGTAGGTTTTCATTTTAGTCGAATGTTTCTTTCCTTTCTTGTGACCATTTGGTTACGGGGGAAGGAGCTAGGATAGTGAGAGAAATAAGGTTCTCAGTAAATTTCACCTTATTTCTAAGACCTTGACGATCTTGAAGGTCACCAGTTGGAATTTCCGTTTGTTGCAAATCATTTTTAACCTGGATTGCCCATTTTAAATAACATGATCTTGAAATTGAAAAGTGAAACTCTACATTTTCTTTTATTGCTCCTAAGATTTTTCTTAAAATTTTCCTGTTTTATTTTAAGCTTTCGTAATGACCCTTTCTTTAGCACATTTAATCATTCGAATGCTAATAGGGTGACGCGACGGCCTGATCACTGTATTATAATGACAGAGTTTTAAGTTTAAAGATAAGCTACTGCTTTTGTATAGTCTTTTCACAAATGAAATGCACCTTCTAATTTTGTGCATTCTTGACGCTTGTAATAAACTTAGTTTTATAGAATGCTGGTCTCATACCAGTTTTTTGGGCAATTGACTGAAGACGGGTCATCGGTAAAAGCTAGTCAGTTTACCTTCAGACCCTTTTTTGTGTCCAATTTGTATTGTATAATTTGAAGGTAAGGGTGTTTTCCACTCTGTAATAATCTTTTCTTAGACTCATTAAAACAATAGAGGAGAAATCAGGTCACCCTGTCTAACTCCTGTACAGATTTCAAATGGATCTGATACTTTACCTCTGAATTTTACCTTTGATGCAGTATTTTTAAAGTGGCATCCATTAAGTTTATAATTTCTCTATCTAAGCCAAATGGGAAGAGAGTTTTATTTATTGTTTCTCTATCGATTAAGTAATATGCTTTTTAGATTAAAATTGTAATAATATTGAAAAAGTGTATTCTAAATTGACTTAAATACACAGTAGTACCTATTTATGATAAAAAGGGAGGGCGACATACGCATAATTAAGTCTAAATTTTAACATGTTGCAGATACATCTTAAAACGTATCATATGTTTAATATCCCATAACTTACTCCCTTTAATTTACTTATAAATTAGAATAATACTTAGGCAAATAAATAAAAAGGCGAATGTGAGGGAGTGTCGCAATACGTAGTCCGGTGAATTCATATTACGGATAAATGCGACTCCAATATTCAATATATATATATATATATATATATATATATATATATATATATATATATATATATATATATATACAGATTGAACGAAATAAATTCGGAACATAGGAATATAATGTATTTCGGGTCAATTCTGCTGTAGGTGGTTGGCCAACAAAATATTGTCAAATAATTATATTATAAAAATCCAATACTTCAGCAGGCTGATGGATTATGAACTCATAATAATTTAAAGCTACACATAAATCTACGATTTATGCTGTCAAACCAGTTATAGTCCAGGAAATGAAGCATTTCACCTCGCAATTTTTTCGTGCTCCCTGGATTGATTTGAAATTTAACAGAAGGTAGGTAATAGCCTAAGGATCAAAATCTATATCGAACCAAAGTGCGCCAAAGCCTAAAGGGTGGTTGCCACCCCATCTCCGGGGTGAAAATTTTTTTTACGTTTTAACTACAGGTTTCGATTAAAAAAGTGAGTCTAAACAAAAAATGTGCTATACATTTTTTTTATAAAATGATATTTTTCAAGTTATCCGCGATTGAAAGTAATAACTTTTAGACGAAAAAATCCACGTTTTTAATCGATTTTTCGCGAATAATTCGAAAATGGTGCATTTTATCAAAAAAATTGTAGAGAACAAATTTGTAGCTTTCAGCGGTTTTCTTCAAATGCCAAATTTGAAAGATTCAAAATCAAATATCGGGAAAATGATGCATTTTTGGAAGAAAACTCACAAAACCTTTTTTAAAGAGCATAAATAGACCTATCATAAAAAAGACTCTAGCTTAAAAATTGAGTGAGTTATGATGAAAATAAGGTCAATACCTCATTTTTTACGAAAAAATCGAAACAACACCCTAACCTCCTCCATAATTAAAATCGATCTTTACTCTTCTGAAATTCCCTTTGTACATGGTATTGTTAATACGTCCAAGAAGTTTGACCCATTTAAAATGCTTTGTGTTAGAAAAAGTACAGCTTAAAGCGAGAAACGATTTACAATTTCATATTTTTTACCCTTCTTTTTTTAAATATGCCCGAAAATACTGAATATATGAAAAAAATACAAATTACCAAATTGTAGCTTTTTTAATGACTAAAATTATCCTTCATTTAGATTTGTTGTACAATGAATATTTGGCGAGATATAACCGTTTAAAGCATCGATTTACGATCAAGCACCATCTTTTTCGAGCCCTTTAAACTGACCCCATTTAAAAACCAAGGGTTCCAAGAAGATTTAATTCACAGATCCTTCATGTGGGTGCAGAAAAGTTGGTTTATACTGTAACTCTACTTGTTCTGGGTGCTCAGGTGAAGGGTGCAATAATAGTCCACCAATAATTGAAGATGAGGATGACATAGATCACGATGAAGATGTAATTGATGACGAATAAAATTAATATTATAATTGTTTTACCTATAAATGTAAATATTTTCTACTATTTATGTAAATGTATAAGAATATATGGTGCCTTTTTATGTTGATAAATTTTTTTGTATTTAATTATACTTTTTTCAATTTATATCTTATAAATTAGTTTATAAAAACTGCAATGTTGTAAAGGGTGATTTTCAAAAGTTGAAAAGTTGCAAAATTTTGGCAAAAAATTGTTTTCACCTATAGCACTCATAACAATTGATTTTTAAGGGTTGAAAATGTATGAATTTGTATTTTAAAGTATAAAAAAATCAATATTTAACTAATCCAAACCAAATTTCACTCATCTTAAGATTTGAATTACAATTTTTGAAAATTAGGGGTAGTTTTCATCCCTAAGAACAATCAGGGTTCATCGGCATGACATAAACTATAAAGCAGAGGGCGAGTTGAGCTTAAGTCCAAATTTTTATGCAAATCGTTCCAAGGTGAAATCATTTTCTTCGCATTACTAATTTTTTTTATATTAATCTCTAATAAGGGTCGCTTTTTAAGGGTTGAAATATGATGGAACTTTATTCAAAAGCACGAAACTATCATTATTTAATTAATTCAAACCAAATTTTACCCATATTCAGGTTTAATATGTTATTTTATAATTTTTGACAATTACGGGTAGTTTTCACCCCTTAGAACAATCAGGGTTCGTCGACATGACATAAACTATAAAGCAGCGTGTGAATTGAGCTTAAATCCAAATTTTTATCCAAATCAATCCAAGGCGAAATCATTTTTTTTTAAATTAGTAATTTTTTTACATTAACCTCTAACAAGGGTTGCTTTTTAAGGGTTGAAATATGATGGAACTCTATTCAAAAGTATAAAATAATCATTATTTAACTAATTCAAACCAAATCTTACCCATATTCAGGTTTAATATATTATTTTATAATTTTTGATAATTAGGGGTAGTTTTCACCCCTAAAACCCTTCAGCGCACTTCGGTTCGATATAGATTTTGATCCTTGCGCTATCACCTACCTTCTGTTAAAATTTCAACTGGATACATGCAGGACGAAAAAATTGCGAGGTTTTAACTTTTTTCGAGATTCATTTCCTGAACTATTATCGTTTCCTTAGACAAATCCGTCTTACGCAAACAACATTGTTGTGAGACAGACAGTTCAACGATATTTTATACAATGTCTATACCCAGGTATGGATTTATTTTTGTCCAAGTTTTATATTGGTCCACTATTTCAAATGCAGTTCAAACAGACATGTATTAAATTGTATGTTCCGTTTTAATTTGGTTCAATCTGTATATATATATATATATATATATTATATATATATATATATATATATATATATATATATATATATATATGAAAGTAAAATATTGCATTTCATTTCAATCGGAACTCCACCATTGCTCTACACGTGTTTCGAGTTATTCAACTCATCATCAAGAACATTTGTGAAGTTCAACTGAAATGAAATGTAGTCTAGTATTTATTCATTATAACTAAAATAACAGCCAGGTACGCTAGCAGCGACATCTGCGTACTGCTGTTAGAAAAAGAGCAAATTAACTTGGGAAAGGATCTACAGGAGCCAAGCAACCAATTCTGGCAGTATTGTCGGAAGTCTCTGCATTCCAGCTTGGTGACTCTGCAACACAGCCACGGATTAAGTTACAGCTACCTAAGGAAAGGATCACTCAGCAGCAGTGTTACCAATTGTGGTAATAATGTCAGAAGACCCTAGAGTTTTAGAGCTACAACTAACACAACCACGAAGGATTGCGCTACCCGAGAAAAGGAAAGTAAAAATGTATTAAAAAACAAAAAAGGATGTTAATTAATGCGAGACTAGTATAACATCATATAACAAGAAAAAATCATTGGCAAAACTTGCAACTCTTGCAATGCTTGATGCATTCCAGCCTGGTGATTCCGCACTACAGTCACGGAGGAAGCTACAGCCACCATTAGTTCTAACCATAATGATGACGACAAAGTAGTCAGAAATACGTATCTACGGTTGGCTTCCACTTGCATCTATTTTCTTTTCAGAATTGCGAGTTTTGCCTATGATTTGTTCCTAATCTACAGTATTGTGCGAATTAATGGAATCATTGTGAAATTTTTCAATCGTTTCCAACGTTCCAAAATTTCACGCAACATTGTCCACACATTTACAAATTGAACCAAGCATTGAAAACATAACCTTACTTTTCTCTGCCTTGTATTTAAGGGTATATTAGGGCATTTCCCACTAAGTCTGTGTCGTTTTGTACTATTTTGTGTTGTTTTTGATAATTAGTGAGTTTGTTTCGTTTAATTTCATCATGGATATTACGCCTAGGAAGCGTGAAAAGATTATGAGTGAACACACTTCTTTGTCACAAAAAAAAATCGCAAGAACGTATGGAGCGAGTCAGGGGATAGAAGCTTAAACGAGAAACGGGACCAATGAAAGTCAAAAAGTTAGGAAAATGCGGAAGAAAGAGAAAAACAACACCAGCAGATGAATGATTTTTACCTCGAAAGAGCAAATTGGACAAAAGAAAAACACGCCAAGAGCTCCAACTAGATCTAGCAGCATCGGGTGTAGTGATTCATGAATGAACTGTTTGGAAAAGACTTTTGGAGAATGGTAGAAGGGCAATGCGTCCACAGAAAAAAAAAACAGCTTCTAATTGAATTAATGAAGAAACAAAGGCTATTGTGGGCCAAAAAATACTCTAATTGGACTATGAAACTAGACGACTAAAGAAAAGTCCTATTTACAGATGAAACTCACTTTATAGTTCAGGGACAGCGGTCGAAATTCGTCAGGAAGTCTGACAATGAAGTGGTATACAAAAAATACTTTGTTTATTTTTAGAACTTGAACATATTTTGTTCACTTACTAGAAGTTGAATTAAGTGCACTTCTATTAGAGTCATCATTCCCAGCTTTCTCAACAACCTCGTGGTCTATTTATGTTCATAACAATTTGAATTGAAATTTTATTTGGGTTTAAATTTTTTAAATATATTTAGATAACGTACAGATTTTGAAAAAGTTGACTTTATAAAATATATACTAAATCTAAAGCTAAAATTCGTATAATTATTTTGAAGGTGTACCTCTGGCTGAAACCTTGTAGACCGTACAGTAGCGTAGGATGTGTATTCTTGTCATATTTATGCTTATAATATTCTATAACTTGAAGCAATATTATTTATAGCTGTAAAAGCTTATTTTTTTGTTATTAACATAAAGTATCAAAAGTATAATCTAACATACAATATGTATGATTCACATTCCATTCTAGCTTCAATCAAACATCCTGAAGCATAGTGTAACTATCCTCGATAACCTAATTCCTTAAATGTTTCAGTAATTATAACCTAAATAAT
This sequence comes from Diabrotica balteata, assembly GCA_918026665.1. NCBI lineage: Eukaryota > Metazoa > Arthropoda > Insecta > Coleoptera > Chrysomelidae > Diabrotica > Diabrotica balteata. The sequence continues at coordinate 135,259,026 of OU898276.1, forward strand.
ATTAGTTCTCTTCCCAATGGTAACCACTGTAGATAATTTTAAAACATCTATGGTAAAATTTGGTCAACTCGCAACAGTATCTAGCCATTGTGAAAACTGACAATTACAATAGGTTTTGGAACATAAATTTAAACGATGCTGGTTGGGAGTTCAGTTATTTCACAAATCATTAATGTCAGAAAGAGCAATTATCACCTTTTCTTGCCAACATAAAAATTGTTTAAGTATAGACATATATTCTTTAAAATGTAATTAAAGAAAATTGTAAACAAGTTAGGTTATGTCTAAATTATTCTGTGGAAGTGCTTAAATCTCAAACCACATTTTCATTGCATAGACTACTCTAATGAGGTTTTTTTCGATGGCTCTATATAAGCTGCAATTTGATGATTGAAATAAGTAACATTGTGACGAAGTATCTAAGAGTTTAGGTTATCATGATAACTACATATATTGTTCTATGATATTTCTACATGATAATGATTAAAATGATTGATGTTGTATAAATGGTTTATAAATTGTATAAATATCATTAGGTAATAAAGCACAAGGCAGTAAACGAACGTTACACGAGAAAATGACAATATTACATTGTATCATGTTTTGAACAAATGACACAGCCACAAATTTACAAAGCAAATGATTCGTGGAAATTTTTGAATATAGGTCCTAGAATAGGCAAGGGTTATGAGGATGTACGCCTGAAAAAATGTTCCTAAAGAAAAAAAGTCATAATTACTGCCTCGATTCTCGCAGTTATGCTGAATATGTCTTACTTTTACTATGAAATAGGTAGACATTTAAGAACGTGTATAATTTAAACTCTTGACAATATAACCCTATCGTAATTGCAGAAATGCTGTTAAAAAATTATGATTTTTGCGATTTTTTGCCATTTTAAAACCAATGTAAAAGTTTGTGAGGGTACATAGAAAACTGTCAAAATCTTTTAGGGTTGGTAAAGATGTAAGTCAATGCTGCATAATAAGCCCAATCTCGTTTAACATATATGAGGAATCCATTAGCGCGAAGCAATCTCAGAAAGCATATCGATTGGCGCTACAAGAACCAACAACTTATAGTAAAAACGGACTTCGCCAAGGTTCTTCACATTCCGAAAGCTCAGCCTGGATAAGCAGTCCACTGCCTTACTGGTCAGGGAGAGATTTTGTCAAGACAATCCAACTGCGAGGATATCTTCTGCCAACTAGAGGCATCGCTTCAAATCCACCACATGAACGGAGGTGCCGAAAGGGATGCGAACGTAACGTTTTGCAAAAGTGCCCCGCATCACATTGGCACCGCATTAAGAGACACGACTAGCTCGTTACGTATATTCAAAAAGCTGTAGAAAAAAAAAAGGTGAATCTGCGAGGTTGAGCCGCGAATAAGATGCACCGACGGGACTCTGAAGATACTTGACCTTGTCGCGAAACAGGATGAGCGGGTAATTGTCGTGGATGTTGCCGTCAGCTGGGAGGGTATGAACCTCTAAGTACAGCTACCGCTAATAAAAGGGCGCTTGCATGGCACCTTTAATCGTGGGAGCTCGCGGAACATGGTGTCAGTCGAATTCTCGTATTATGAGAATTTTAAACCTTTCAAGGTTCGACGTCCGCATCTTCATCACTAAGGCCATTCAGGGTATCATCCACATTCATAGTCATTTTATGAGGTCCTTACAGAAATAACTTATGAGAATTTTATTTCGAGTATTTATATCGGCTTCTTCCTATCGTGGGATCTACGTTCGTCTAGGTTAGGATTTTATCTTATTGACCTACGTAGATGTTGTGTTTGCCTTTTCATGTATTGTGAATGTCCCATTTTACTTTTTTTAAAAATCTGTTTTTAATCTTTTATATATATTTAGATAACTACTTTTTAAGTTATCATTTTTCTAATTTTTCTAAGCCCGCGATTGGCGTTTGGCGACATTAGTAACTGCAGGGGAGGCTGGTCGGATTCTCGTATCGATTATAATACAGGCCAAACATCAGGCCATAAAGGGCCATACGCTGCTGATTTGTTACTTTCCGGATCGAAACGGGGAACAGACCAGCAGGATGTCGGTTTTCGGATGGCGGGGGTTTTCGGATGCCGGTTAATCACCCGGCCTACAAACTAAAAGAGGTTATGGCTCTCCTCTGATACAACGTTTTTAACCGAATCCTCGGAAGAATTGATGAAGTTTATAGAGGGAGTAGAACGAGTAAGTTTTAAAGCAGGGATGCTGTCCATCAATAAATCAAAAAGAAAAATTTTGATCATAGATAGAAGAACTAATAACAAGCCAGACATTTTCAGAATCAATGACATCGAAGTGGAGAAGTAATTTGTATATTTGAGCACCCTCATAACCAACTATTAAGGTTGCACCCAAGAAACCAAAAGAAGGTCAGCAATGACCAAGGGAGTAAAGACAAAGGTCACCAAAATATGGAAAAGTCACAATATCACCATACATACAATGTTTCTAAAAATAATGGTCTAAATAATTTCTATATTTTTATATGGGTCTGAATCCTGGTGCTTGAAGGAAGTTGATAAACCCACAATAGACGCGTTCGAAATGTTTAAATGGCGAACAATGTTGCGAATATCCTGTACCGCAAGAGGAACAAACGCATCGACCTTAAAAGACTAAGGATAAAAATGCTCCGAAACATTTCTACCGAAAAAATTACCGCTTACTTTGGTTATATAGTGTTTAGAGACGGTTTAGGGAAACTGACTTTGCAGGGAATGGCACAAAGACCGAGACCCGGGGAAAACAACAAGATATATGGACCAGATTCCAAAAGAAGTGGGAGCCCAACTAAACCATTGCTTCAGAGTTGCATAAGACAGAAAAATATGAAAACAACTCACAAAAGATGATTTGAGAATTGTACGTGATACCATGTCCGAGGCGAATGACAGACTAGAAAGCACAGAAAGTAGTTTGTTATTTGGAAACTTCCAGTGACCAATACAAAAAACCGATTTTCGAAAACGAAAATCCGTTTTTTTAATGGACTAACGAACATAATTACTTTTTATATCCAACGTATGCCGCATTTCTACTGATCTATATGCGAATCAACTCGGCTCTCTTTAAATTAGTGTTTGTTTCTCTCTCTCTCAAAATTAAGTAAAATATACATACAGTAGTAGTTCAATTTGGCATAACTTTTTAGGAAGCGTCTGATTTGCTTTTCGTGCATAGTTATGTTCCGGTATCGCTAAGCGACTTCGGCTAAAATTCATTCATATAACATGCAATGGTTCTTTACTTGTCTTAAGTAATGGGTACATAGTTGTATACCTAAAATGCTAGTCATCAGCTAAGTATGCGAGGGTGGGTTGATATAAAACTAGCTTATGATAAAAAAAGTTTTTTTTAATTAAATCTATTTATTTCTCAATATAGTCCCCTTTTAGCTCGATACACTTAGTAACATGATGTTGCAATTTTTTTATCCCATCCGAATAGTACCTTTGCTCGAGCTCTTCAAAATAGGCCAAAGTTTTAGCGACGACTTCATCATTTGTTGCGAAATGGCGTCATCCGAGCCATTTTTTAGGTTTGGAATAATGAAAAAATCGATGGCGGCAATATCTGGGGAATACAGTGAGTGTTCAGCCAATTCATAGCCCCATTCGTGTAATTTTGCCATGGCGACAGCCAATCGGCGAGTCTTGCATTGTCTTGGTGAAACAGCACTTTTTTGCGTTCCAAACCGGGGCGTTTTCGACGCAATTCGGCATCGAATCGATCCAGTAATGCTGCGTAGTACTCACCATTGATTGTTTTTCCTTTTTCCAAATAGTCGATGTGGATGATGCCTTTCGCATCCCAGAAAACAGTCGCCATCACTTTGCCGGTCGAATGTGCACTCTTTGCCTTCTTCGACGGCCCTTCGCCGCGTTTGCGCCACAGTTTCGACTGTTCTTTGGTTTCCGGTGTGTAATAATGCACCCAGGTTTCATCAACGGTGATAAATCGACGAAAAAATCCTTCGTATCGCGCCGTATCATCGCCAAAAGCGTCTCCGAACTGGTCATACGTTTTTGCATTTGATCGATTGTCAGCAAACGCGGTACCAATCGTACGGATAGCTTTTTCATGTCCAAATGATGGTGAATGATGTTATGTACGCTTTCGTAGGAAATGTTTAGGACCTCTATTAACTCGAGGAGCTTAATTCGACGATCTGCCATAATCATGTCATGGCGTGGTGACTTCATTTATCCTCCCAGAACGCTCATTCAGCTTTCCAAAATTTTACTGTTGCTAACGAAGGTGCAACCTCACCATAAACTTTGTCCAGGTCGGCTTTAATTTGCACATTCGTTTTACCCTTTTTGTGGAGGAACTTAATCACATTTCTCCCAAAACACAAAATTTGCTTGCTTTTGATGGCTGTAAAAAGCAAACTAATTGTTTTTAAAACTTAAAATTTGGACAGATGTCATGTCATGAATGGCAAATGTCAACACCGAAACCAATTCGGTATCGCGTAGCGCCATCTATCAAAAGCTAGTTTAATATCAATCTATCCTCGTAAGTACGACGGAAAAAATTTTAGGGTCGCTGCCGCGTTCTATTTTGGTTCCAACAAATAATCGTTTTAATGTACCGAATGTTTCGGGGACGCATAAAAGAAGTGAAAAAGAAGAAGTAAAGCTCCAAGATGATCTGATGATATGCCGCCCCGTTTCCTTCATTGCTTTCATTGGTGTGGTACTCCCATGAATTCCAGATGAAGTTAGATTTGCAAAGAAGTGAATCTAAGAAATTATTAGCGCTTTCTGTCTAAATTAAGAGGGATATTTTTCCTTCTCTAAGATGTATCAGTCCATTATAACTATTTATATTAGCAGCATACAACAAATATTTATAAATAATCAATTTGTTCAACTCATCTCTAAAATCTTCTGGTATTGCTATTGATATAAATATAAATACAAACATAGAGAACCTTTGACAGTTGTCCTGATCAATCCTAGCACACTTACCTAATAGCCTTTGCAAGAGGGGTATAAAATAAACAAAAATATTCCACAAACCATTGCAAGTGATTAAGCGAAATGGTAATATACTACAGATGATTGTTTTATTCCCCGTTTGAATTCAAGGCGTGTACTACAATTTTATAATATAAAATAAAAACTTACCAAAAGGAGGAAGTACTGTAAAAATATTGATATGTTAATAGCTTTTAACTTAAAAAAGGCTCCACTAAACAGTGAGCGGATTGAAGCACTGGTGGGGCGTCAGAGGTACAAGACCCGCTCGCGAGGTGTGAGCGTGGCGTGAGTTCTAAGTGCATTCCACACTCTTCTTTCTCAATGTAACCCAAACACTATTAGTCAATTTAATTCCAAGGCTTAATAAGGCCTTCATTTTGCTGTAATAAGTTATAATGAAAAGATCACAGATTATTTTATAGCTTTTTCATATACTTCCAGACAAGTTCATTCCATTTTTTAGGTTTTTTTCGTAGTACTTCTTTCCAATCAACATTATGTTTGTTATTTTCATTTGCGGATATATCTATGTGCTTTAAACATATCTCTAACATTAAATATATATTTTTAGTTCTTATATTTTCTCTCATCTCTAAAAAAGGACTATGTCAAATGGTTTTTTCAGTATCAATGTGTTTGATAACTGTATTGAAAATTCTGTTTTTTGACCCATAAATATAATATAAACATTAATAAATATTTCGTCTTCAGTAATGGTTATCCCAAGTTTTATGTATTCCAATCAGATTATGGTAAAATCAATACACAGTAAAACATTGTTTACAGTTAGCATAACAAGTTCAGACTTAATGACTTTTGCAGTTCACCTACTCCACAAGTAGAATCACGTTATTCTCACGCCAAGCGCAACAATGACTTGATTTACTTATATAACCATTTCACTATAATTCAATACATTACAACATGCATAATGTATTGTAATATTAATAAAATCTAATACCTCATCCATACCACGACCCACTCACTATATACCGGAGACTTTATAGAAATAGTGTTTTTATCAGTTCTATACCTAAATATATGAAAAATAAAAATGATATTAATATAATACACCAAATAATATTGATATGCTTATAAGATTGATATACGAAAAAGGGGAGTCGATAAACTATAGTTGGTATATTACATATTGATTTCTCTACTTACAGTCGACATTGATCGATCTTGTTTTCTTGACTGCGCCTCTCACGGACATTTTTCGCATTAAATGTTTATTTTTTGGACCAACTCTGGATACTGTTAGTAAGGAGTATTTGTGAGATAACGTTTTGACGGCATGTTCTTCCATATATTGTTGAACTTGTGGGTTTAATTCTGAAAATAAAAATATTACCTTATTATACTTAATACAATGCTATAATTACAAAGCAAAAAATTAATTAAGTAAAATACACAAATATAAGGCTGCATCATAATTATATATCTTACGCTATTTTTTTGTGACATTTTACTATTGCAAATAAAATGTAGTGATCATTGATTTGGACAATTCTTCTCTAGGGATAGACATATTCCCTCCATGTTGGCTTTGAGTTCAGGCACAGTTCTTTATGAGTTGTTTCTCAATGTCTGCTATATAGCGTTAAGGTGAGACCGTTGAAAAGCAACGAGGAAACATTTATGTCATGATTAACAAATCATTTTCTTTTGTAGAGGCAAGCCACTTCTTCAAGTCGAAAGATGTAGTTTTTTCCAAAATTTAATTTTGAAATACTTTCTAATGGACTCATTTACATAATTTATTGCCATTTTGTGGCGTTGGCGGCACATTCACTAAGATAAAGAATCCTAAATTTGATACTGCAATAAATCCTTGAGTAAATTTTACAGTCCTCTTCAGACAATCTACTTGAAACACTTCATTTTTGCAGCGAATCACTCTTTTCCGATAGTAACCAACCCAACACAATACGTCGTATTGTGATTCATCAATAAATCTCTGAATCAGTCTTGTACTGATCATTAAAGTTTGGATTTTGTCTAACTCAATCTGTGTCGCTATTCTGTTTAAGTTAGTAAAAGTTGTTTTTTTTATCTAAAAAACAACATTTTCAATAGTATACTTTTGAATTAAATTGAACAGTTGAATTAAAACCTTCTTCTTCATATTTTAAGACAATGTCTTGTTTTTCCAAATTTGTAGCCTAAGTTTGGATTCGGATATTTAACTTTTATGACAGCGTTTGGGGGGTCTACCGGGTGGTCTGTTGGTGTTGGGCTTCTCTTCCTTTACAACCTTTGCAAGTTGTGGTCAAAATTGGCTCTATTTGCTCTACAAGTAATTTAGCCATGACAAAGAGTAGACTAATAGGTCTGTAGGATGTTATTTCCTTAGCAGGTTTTCCTGGTTTAGAGATTAGTATCATTTGGGTTACCTTCCACACAAGCGGAACGCAACCCGTCCTTAAAACACCATTATATATTTGCTGTAATTAAGTCGTATCCTAGATAATTTTTCGGATTTAACGTAAGTATTAATCTTGTGACATGGTTAACTATCAAATTTTGAAGATTTAGGTCCAGTTGATACTCCATGTCGAAGTTGTTTTCAGGAAGACTTTTTTTATATGCTTGGCAAACATATTGACCTTATCCTCATTACTACTTGATCAGTGGCCATCTAGGGTACGGATAGGAGGGTTAATTAATTGAAGCCTATTTACTTTTTTTACAGCTTTTCGTAAATTACACTCATTGCTTCTGAAGCATTTAAATTTATGATGTAGTATTGAATTTCATTGTTATTATTATTAAGTATGATATTGAGTTTTAGATATTATAGCTGGATTTAGTTTAGTTTTGTCAGTGGGAGCACGAGTTCTTTGCCAGATTTTCTGTATTTTTCGTTTCTCAGTGATTATTTCTTTTAGTAACGAAGGCAGTTTTTGAAATGTGCTAGTTGATTCTTTGTTTTGGAGTTGTGTCCTATATTGCATTATGAACTGATCTTGTAAAATGTTCCACCTTGTTCAAACTACCCAGATCTCGAAAATCATTCTAATCTTGGAGCTAGCTCTTTTTGTATTGTCAGTGCTGAGTGTGAAAGTCAACAAGATTAGGGATCTTGTAAAATGTTCCACCGTGTTCAAACTACCCAGATCTCGAGAATCATTCTAATCTTGGAGCTGGCTCTTTTTGTATTGTCAGTGCTGAGTGTGAAAGTCAACAAGATTAGGAATGTTGTTCCTGTCTGTTGGCCAATAGGTTTTTTCACCTGTTAATATGAAACTAAAGCCTTTATTTTCTGTTGCTTTTAGCAGTTGCCTACCTTTAGGTATTATGAATCTGGAGCTTATGTTTGCTTGGCATTATAATTACTATCCGCAATAAATCTGTTGCTAAGTGTAGTAAATAACTGCTCATATTGTTCACTAGTTATTGTGAAACTGTATTGGTGGGCTCTATATTCTAGAAACTGTCAGTGAGCCATGCCAGTTCTCTATGCTTATTTTGGTTGTTTGTAAGTAATCTTTTGAATATTTGTTTAGTTCATAATCTTTGATTGCCTTCTTAATAATAACTACGGTTCCTTCGTGTACCGTGCCATCTGGACGATTTGTGCAGTAGCTTCTTGTGTAGTTTGAATGATTAAAAGAGCTGCAATTTGTAATGAGTTTCAGAGGCATTATACCTATCTTATGGTTTATAATGAAGGCTTTAACTTCTGTTGCATACTGTGCTAGCCCGTTGGGATTCCATATAATCACTTTAAGGAATATTTCGTTAATTCAATTGATTATTGCCATTAAATGTTTTCTGTTTCATATTTTCATTTTTTTAAATCAAAAATCAACGACATCTTCAAAAACAGTACAGTATCATGATGAAATGAAATGTAAACTGTAATGTCAGTGCTGCCAGATTTTTTTTTATCGAGTTTAATGCGTCGACAACTAATGGTCATTGGCATAGTACAGTGAATTTTTACAGTCAGGTACCTAGTGTAGTGTGTGTGCAGGTGTAGAGTAATTGTCTTGATACTTAGCAAAGTCGACGTCATTGCATTTGCTAAGAGACGCTAATTGTATCCTAACGTCTGCGGTCCCTCCGGTGAGTACCGATCTCACAAGGATAGAAATTATTTTCATTTATTAATTTTTAATAAACGAAAATTTCTCCACTCATGTGAGATTCTAACTCACGACCTTTACGTTCAAAGGTAGGCACTCTTACCACCGAACCACAGAGGGGGTTGCTGCCAGATTTGAAATATGTCAACATAGGATATAACCTGAATTGAAGACTGCTCTCATTTACCCATAGACATATAATACAAATAGATTGAAGGCAGCAATACATGCCCGGTCTCTGTCTATTTAGGTCACGTGGTCGATAAACAGTGATGCAGTGACTGCTTTGAGTCAGTTTCCTCTGTCGCACTGGGGAAACGGGCATGTAATGCCGCGCTCAGTCTATTTGTATTATATGTCTGTGAATTTAACTGTATATACCATTTTAATGATAAGAAAAATAAGGTAAAATAATATTGTCCTATATCAGCCGAAGAGTTTATGGTGTATTACTTACTATCAGGGAGACCATCTTCATGACATCCAAGAAAACTTAGATTAGTAATACAACTGGTACTCAAAAAGTCGTTGAGGTTTCCAAGAGTAACTCTGGTTCCATTTATATATCCTGATTTTAGTTTTTTCATTGTAGTTATCATGGCTAGTGGTAATTTTCCATCCTCTAAAAGTATATTACGTATATATCTATTACAATAGTCAAAATGGTGTAATAAAAAGATTAATACTTGGAATTAAAAAAAAACTGATAGGTATTAGTTATAACATACATGTTCACAATGTTATGAAGAGTTAGTTTAAATACATACGAAGTTACCCTCTCTCTATGCATCTAAGGCATAAAATGTATGCCTTTTTTCTATACCAATACAGATATATTCCATACATTAACGACATGGCAGTTAAATGGACCAAAGTTAATATTACAGAATATGGTATAAAACATGGAATGGAATGTCCCGTGAAGTTGTTTGTCTCCCATCGGATGCGTCCCCAGGTGGTCGATAAGAGAACGCCCTAACCGGTCCTAGGAACGTCGAGTAGGTGGGAAATAAAATACACCCATGAACCAAAACAAATTAGGTATAGAAACCCTAACAGAAGAGTCCCTGGCCATAGACCTCTAGGTTGAAGGTTGAGTTAGAGGTAAACAGGAAATACGATAGGCGGGAACCGGCACTCTTGACAAGACTAATTCCATATATTATAGTGGCAATGAAATTCAACACATGAATGGAATTTATTGTAAACCAAAGAACAAAAAGCCTTATTATTGACTTTAAAGCTTATAGTCAAAGAATGTGCTATTTATGTTTAAAAGAGAAATTCTCTAATTACAGTTTGATCGAGGAACACACCCGACTGATGACAAATCAGATGATATAAAAGATAAGTTCTTCAAGGACCTAGAACAAAAAAAACATAAGATGATCCAGAAATGACACTAAGATAGTGCTAGGTGACATGAATGCAAGAATAGGATGAGAGTTTTCATCCTCACTATAGGAAACTTCAATATGGAAAACTTCAAGGAAATATGAGAAAAATTTGACTGGAGAAAAATACTGGAGGAATCTAGGTCATACACAGGGATGTAAAACCAGAATGATAATGATGATGATATGGATAGGTATTCTATCATATCTAACTTGAAGCCATAAATTCCTTGGCAATACTCAAAAAATGAGAAGATTTAAGCGTATTAAAGCCCTCGGATTTTACTAAAATTAGTATATAATATGTGAAGTATAGAAAGATGTTAGTGCTATAATTAATAACTATTATTGCTATAAAAAATAAAAATAAATGTAGTTAGTTATTAAAACAATGTCTAATTACCATATTACTATTTTTACTGGCCTTAGTTGTGTGTTGTAATGTATATTGTGATGTTACCTGTTTAAAATTGTTTCCGAAAACACCATTTGTTTACAGTGTACTATTATGATCAGTGTTAAACAGATATAAACATGTATTATCCCAATAATTTATTGTGATGATACATTAATGCAACTATACGTTGCTTGTCTCATTTTTTCTTTTGTACTTTATTAATATACAAGTAAATAATAACCATAAACTATAGATTTTACGGGCAAGTTAGGTACACCGTTACGTGCTAAATTTATAATAAGTAACCGTATGGAAAATAAAATGTGGAAAATGCAAAAATATTCCTAGAGTCTTGACAATTTTTTTTTCAAAGCCTAAATACAACATATAGAAAATGACGAACGATGCTTGTCGAATCGTCTATGAATTTTATTTCCAAAAGGAAACCAACTTCTAAATGAACGAATAACGAAAATTTTAAACAATACCAGTGTTGCAATACTCAAAGAACAATTCCCAATAATACGCTGCCCTTTAAGTGAAATAGAACAAGCAGTAAACATAGACCTGAGCCTTAGTATCTAGATATATAACCTCTTAAGGAACAACATGGGCAAAAAAGCAAAATATTGTATTTGCGCGCTGAAACTCATTACGAATTAAAATCACCAAAACAAGAGATTCCACGACTTCAAAAATAACCAACGCAAAAAGAACTCACCGTCAACGAACTGATAAAGTCAGGAAGAACAATATTAAACAAAGATTTCAACTACGCTATAGTCCCCACGGAAATATAAGTAAATACATATCTGCATGTTTGGAATCTGCCTTACACGGTGTCAATGGAATGAGAGGATGTTGCGTGCAAAAATCCAAAGGGTGATGGAGAGGTCTGGGAGAAATGCGATGATACGGGGTGTTCCGGGCGGTGGACGGGAGGTGGAACCGAAACAAGTGGGCGGTTCTGCTCCCCTTCGACGTCCGGAACGCTTTTAATACATTGCAGGGATCCTCTGTGCTGGATCCTCTATTATTTGTCTGAGAAGAAAATCATAGCTGAGAGAGGCGTGATTGTAGACGTTAGGCTGGAGTGCCCCAGGGTCCATCCTTTGTCCGGTACTGTGGAACCAGGAACACGAAGAGGTCATGGAGAGGGGGGAGGGGGGAGGGGGGAGGGGGAGGGGGGAGGGAGGGTGGCCCCTTCGCATTCGCGGATGATCTCGCTATGCTGCTAGGAGCGCGGGACAGAAAGAAACTCTTGTTCCGGATATGGTATGGTATTCAGGACTGGATGAACGACCATGGTTTGTGTCGCGGCGGAGAAAACAGAGGCGGTATTTCTTAAGGCCTAAGAAAGAGAGATATAGTTGTGTTTGTGCGGATCACCCATAAAAAGTATATTAAGTCTTCAAGTGTATCAAGAATGGTGATCTTAGATATGTATGGGAGTTGGAGGAGCATGAGGCGCTGGGGATGGTAATGCCCAATATCCTATATAGCCTATATTATTCTCTACGTGGCACAAGTATGGAGTGCAACTGTGGAAACACAGCGCTGCGGGTAGCAAGTGCTTAGAGGATTGTGTCTGCTGCTGTCCTGTTGGTGATCACCTGCTGTGTTCCCTTAAATGTGTTGCTGAAAGAGAGAGAAACGGATATTTCAGCAGAGAAATAGGGAGACACAAGGGGAGAACGTTAGAACCTAGGAAAGGGCCACATCCATTCGGATGTGGCAGGATGAGTGGGATGTAACGGGGAATGTGGCACAGTGAACAAAGTCACTGATACCGAATCTGTGCGGCTGGCTGTACTATGAGCACAGGCGCTTAGACTACTATCTGACGCAAGTAATCACAGTAGACGGGAGCTTCCGTAGCTACTTGCACAAGTTCAAAAAGGCCAAATCGGACAATTGTCTATATTGTGGGACTTCGGACACTGCGTCACATATCTTTTTAAAGTGTGTAAGATGGTAGAAGAAGGGAATAAGCTAGAAGAGAGAGTGTTTAAGTAAGTGAGAGAAGATGGTGATGGATGAGCGATGGTGAAACAAAATCCGCAACTATGTGAGAAAGATACTGTCGAAAAGAGAAGGAAGAGCGAGAGCTAGATGCAGTTCTAGCAGCTATCGGCACGCGAAGACAGAACTGGGCACGTAGAGGTATGATGGAGAGGTTTACAACACAGGGTAAAGGCAAATATGAATAAGAGAGTGAGAGAGGCGGAAATGGCGATAGGCACGGAAGAGCGACAGTACAAGTGGAATGAGGTGAGTGTCCACTGAGGTGTAGACGGACAGCGACAAATAGCACACGGGACAGCTTATCGCTGCTCTGTTTTGCACTTGGAGATAGGGCCGCGATGAGGCCGAAATAACGACCGTCGGATGGTATATATGTACGCGTAGGAAGGAAAGCGAATGACAAGCTGATGTGTGATAACAAGCGACAATTCCATACTTTATGAAATGCTTCAAAATAATACACAATTATTAAAACTAACTAAAATAAAATAAAAAGTAAGGACATCGGACAAGGAGAAAACTCCTAGAACTTAGAAAAAGGGAACGTTAAATTGGAGCCGATAAAACACGATATTGCAAACGGATAAAAACATAATAAATTTAAAAATACGGAAACTAACCAAAAGCAATTTTACGAAACCATACCGCTAAAGGCAGTTGTAAAAGATCTATATATTTATATTACCTTTAATCATTTGTTATTGTCAACATAGTAGACAATTAACAGGTTTTGAAAATCTTTTTAACACTGATCATATCTATGTGTACCAAGCACCACGACATCAATATAATTATAAGTTTTCAATGTTATAGAAATAAAAATTTTACCTAAATGATTTTTGGTTATCACTACTGATATCGTAGGTCTTCCCAGCATGTTCCTCCAGCTCATTGTTAAGAATGCCAAGTGTGCCCTTACTTTATCAGCCAAGAGAGCAATGTCATAACTGGTATAGTACTCTTCCGGATCAAAATTCTAACAGCACCATGAAAAAATGAAAAACACATGCAACACACGACAGACAGCTCCTTCGACAGTAACCAATATCGATAAATCAAAGAAAAATAAACGTACTCTATAACTTAGTTTATCTTTTGATATACATGACAAAACTGTATTGCATAAGTTCTCAGTAATTATTGACATGATTCAAATGCTTTTTGAAAAACGTTTTATAATGATTTTACCATATATTTATAACTAGTTATACTGTTTTTTCTTTTGATAAAACTGGATATCTGGTGGTGTGTTAACTAATTTATACACCAGCTTTCTGTGAAGCATTAATTCTATAGTAGAATATAATATGTATCCACAAAACATCCTAGTGGTTTAATTTTAATTGGATTGAAAGACAAGAGGCTAGTTTAATTAAATCGTTTATCCACGGGAAGTAACTACCGGGATGGTAAGAAACACCATAAATTAAATCCTGAAATAAAAAAGAAACAACATGATAACATGGAAAATAACAGAAACCTGCAGAAGTTATTCTTATATACAGAAACGAGTTTGGAAACTTAATAGAAAAGGCTGCCTGAACTCCAAGAAACCGAACAAAATATTGTTTTAAATGTTTTAAATGGCATAAATGAAATAATAGTGGACGTATAAGAGAAATTTTATTCTAAAAGACACAAGCAAAAGAAAAATACTTTATATATCAGGCATATGTATGGGCGGGGAAAATAAAACATCGCAGAACACTAACGAAATATATAAGGCAAAAAAATTATCCGAGGAAACACAAATATGTATAGAGAGATAACAAGAAATATAAGAAGGCAGCTCGCGAAGGAAAAAAAATATTACAACTTAAAGACAGAAAGGGAATCAAACAAATAGGTAGTACAAATTGTAGAAGAATTCTACACAGCATTATACACAAAATCCACTGTCCTGACATAAATAACCACAACCAAGGAAAAGTACAAAATGAATGTGATATAAATTCAGAGATTACAAAAGCAGGAATATATACTACTACTCAACAAAGTTATTTGATACCCTTTTAATAATGGTTGCAGGGTAATAAGGTTTTTGTCGTAGCACTCAAAAAGCTAGGGTACTGACAGGTTTTTTGAAGTATAATGCTTATACAAACAAATAACCATTTTCTGCGGAAGATTTATTGATAATTTTTATTTATAAACAAATTAGTGTAAACAATGTACTTTTTGGAATTTTTATTTTATCATTGAAAAACATAAGGTTTTGAAGATTTATTGGCGTAACAATCTGTTAGAAAATGCAACAAGCTTCAAAATGACGATTTGCAAAAAATTATATACGTATTGGTTTTTAAAAAAAATGCAAAAAACAGCAAATTTTTAGAAAAAATTAATTAATTTATACCTATTGCAAACATTTTTTTTTTGAAATTTTATTTATATATAAAATATTATTTAAGCTTATAATAATGTTTTTTAATATTAATAATAATATTAAGTAATTAAATATTGAGCCTTGTATAAAAAAAGTACGAGATAAATAACTCGTTTTTATATGAAAGTGCAATTTTCTTGCAAATGCTTGGTTTTTTTATAAGATAATACAAATTGTATGAAGAGTAGCTAAGCGTTGGGTAGTCAGTGGCGAATCTACGAGGAGGGAAAAAGGATCTTCTGAATTTGCCAATACTTTGAGTGAACATACAACCAAGAGAGGATGGAATGTTGTCAGACCATTAACAATATTGAAATATAACCAGTACGTGACAAAAAACGATGTAGAATATGTTGTATGGATAAAATTTGAAAAAACACAATTTACGAGTGTGCTGATAGTGACAAAAAAAAACCTGGACTATGCATAGGATATTGATTTCGCAAATATCATTCAACCAACAGATAGATTGCATTCAGTATATTAGTTTAAATAAAATTTTTATTTTCTAAAGACCTTTTAATTGTTAGCTGATGTCTCACTAACAATTTCTAATTTGAAAATATAAATATCTTGAAAACTTTCACAAATGTTAGGGATAATAAATTGAAATCCTGTAACAAAAGGCTATAGCTTTAGGTAAAGAAATAATAAATAAGGCTTACTCACAATCAATTTAATTTAACTATCAGACGACCGGTTGAGTCTACTCAACCGGTCAATCATTCAAATTACAGCTATAGCTATAATTTGAATAAGCTGGTTTTGCCGATTTGACTTTCTTATTACGAATTAGCATATTAGGCAGGTATTTTACATAGTCACAGTTCTCTTAAAGATTTTTGTTTCATTGAAAGCTGAACCTGATATTAATTTCTTGAAAATATTTACGTATGCTAAGGGTAATAAATTGAAATCCTTCAATAGAAGACTATAAGTAGGTACCTATAATTTGAATAAGCTGGTTTTGCCCATACTGACTTTCTAATTACCTACTAATTTGCATAACAGTCAGATATTGTACCTGGTCACAATGCTCTTTAATATTAGGATTTTCATTTCGCTGGTTGAAACTCCATTAAATATTAATTTCTTGGAAATTTTTATAAGGCTGAGAGTAGATCTCGGTCTGTAGATCTTTGTTATTTGATGTTTGTCTGTTGTGTTGTGTTTAGGCTGCCGAACAGAAAGCATTTTATTGTAATATCCTCGCCCACGAGTGAAAGTGCAAGGTTAATATTTTTTAAAAGTAAATTTAATTTATATTTTAAAATGACTGCTATTGTTGCGTATACAAGGGAGGACAAAGAAATTTTAATAGAAATTTTAAAGAAGTAACCGATAATTGAGAATAAAAATACGGATGCTACCACCATAAAGAAAAAATCGGAAGCTTGGAATGCAGTTATGAATGATTATAATGCTAATGAATCATAATGAGTAATTTATCCTACCTGCAAATTTCCAGTAGCATAAAATCTCAAGGCAACTAAAAGACATAAAATGGGTGGAAACGGTAATCCACGTCGACTAATTTTCACCATTTCATCATATATTACTGGCAACATTATTTCAATAACTGTTTGTTTTCGAAATCTATACCTTTTTCTAAATTCATTATCATAAAATTGTAATGGATTTTGCATGTCCCTTATATATCTTCTGGGTACTTGTAATATATCGTTTTGTTTATTTATTTCACAGTTAACTACATAATATTGATGTCAATCGTCCATTGCAAGCGTATTTCAAATTGACGGGTGAATCGCCAGAGCATGCATATACCTTCGAAAGTATACGTCGAAATATATAAAGTTTATTTCTGGCGAACCTTCGAAAATCTCTAAACAGGGGATGCGTCATTCGAGTGCGAGATCACTGTGAACGCGACTGGCGCGTATCCAGCGACAAGCCAGCGACTGTTCGGAGAAAGATGCTTTACGCTTGCGTCAACCAGGCTGTAGGTCGACTATGAAACATAGATATGGTGGTGAACAGCCAGCGACGCGCTGGAGACGGACTATGAATAAGAGTGTTACTCTTTCATTTGGCAATAGAAAAATTGTTCTAACTGTATTTTTTTAATGATTTATGTTATTGAATAAACAGCTTTCTGGGATAAACAAATAGATCAAGATTTAAACAATTGAACGAATCACTTGGAAATTTTTATCACATATTAACCATTCCAAGACTCAACTTTGAGGTAAATTTTAAAGCCTTAGAACAATTTTCGCAACAGTTATAAATATTAATTTTTAATTCCTCTCTTCTTTTGTATTTATCTAAACATCAAATACGTATATAAATTTTTGTAAATCGTCATTTTGAAGCTTTTTGCATGTTCTAAAAGATGGTTATGCCAATAAACCTTCAAAACTATATGTTTTTCAATGATAAAATAAAAACGCCAAAAAGTACATTTTTTCACACTTATTTGTTTATAAATAAAAATTATCAATAAATCTCACGCAGGAAATGGTTAGAAATGTTTGTATAACTATTATACATCACAAAAACCTTTCAGTACCCTGGCTTTTTGAATGTCACCAACAGGGTACATTTATGCCTTATTACCCTGGTCTATATTGAAATTTAAATATTATCAAGAGAACGTTCTCTAACTTCGTCCCTGTTTACCTTTGAAGAGTTACAAACTTCGAGGGTTTCCATCGTTTACGATAAACGTTTATGGTTTGGCTTTTAACATTATAAATTCTTCACAAAAACTCTCATAGTTCTACGGCGAAACAGTGAAATAATTGTTAAGGAAAAAAATGTATTTATTTGCAAATACGATAAGAAAACAAACCACAAGGATGTTTGTTAATATATGGTAAACTGAAATGTTGTTTTCATTTTTTATTTTAAATCTTAAGGATGTGATGAAGAGCTTTTACCTGTTAAACAACACTTTAAAATTATATATTTAATAAAGTTATATTTTGACATGATGCAAAAGATTCACTAAAACACCACAATAGTAAGAGGATGAACTGTGTAATGCGAAAGTCACTCTAGGTTAATAAACTTTCAGAAACTTATTTGTTTCATATGTATAGTATATGTACCTAAGTGTATGTGTCGACAGAGCACCACTGTTAAAGGTCTTCCCAGCATGTTCTGCCAACTTGATTTTAAAAAGTTTATTTCGCTCTTGCACATGTCTATCATCAACTCATAGTCATTCGCTGTGTAATTTTGGGTAATGTCCATAAACTAAAGAATTATAGACCAATTAAAAAATAAAGAGAGACTGAGTTATTGTCATGGTTTCTTTATAGTACATTATATTGTTCTTTATAGTACTCAACATTATTGCCTAAATTAAGTTTTTTTTTGTTATTTGCTGCGTTTCCAAACTTTATAAAATAACAACAACGCGATGGTGAGGTTAAACAACGTCTATTGCTCGTGGTGTAAAATATGAAAAGGTAGTAGACAGGCATTGACAGGTTCGGATACAAGGTTTGATACAATAAATGGTGACGAACCTACGTTTTGCGGATTACACAGTATTAATCACCCAAAATAAAGACGAGCTTATTAGACAAATATAATTAAAACTATTATTTATAAGATCGGTTTCAAAATGTTTAATTTGTTAACCATTTGTTAGATCACTAGCACAGATCGATTTTAATGATCCCCTCTTTCCAAAAGTGGTAGTACCTACTGCCTGGTCAATTTGAGCAGTCTGTTTTTGTCCATTTTTTGTACATGTCCATAATATCTAAGCCGTTGTTAGTAGCCAACAAAGAGTGCTATTAAAGATATGCCTCTACAATTGCAATAGTTGTTGAATTGTTTATTCCTATACAACAAATATTCAACAAATAACATGACACAAGAAAACAGTTTCAGAAAAATATTTGATTTGTTATTTACTTCTCAACGAAATATTTAAAATGTACCAAAACAGATCTAATTAATATAAGCTCGTTTTGCTATGAAGTGTCTAGTTAAGTTTATTGCATGCACAATATTGCACTTTTAAAGAACCATAACAATAATATACAGTACTAAAAAAACGAATATCAATCGAACTAATATCAATTTAGTACGTGCTAAAATAAATCAGTTCTGTAAGGTCATTTATATGAAATTTGATAAAAATAAAAGTTAACGGTTAGGCTTCAGATAATTATGCATTTACATACTTGCATATTTTCTATAACTATTTTATACATTGCCAACTGGTTTTTCTCAATTTTAAATAACTTCACCTCTTTGGATTTACCACTACTGTGCCATAGTTTAAATTATTTACAATAATCAAATTTCTAGAAAATACAATGCGATTAGAATACAGGCACTTAGAAATAATATAAGTGCGAATGAATTTCCCGTATGAGCGTCAGAGTTGGTTCAAGATTCCTAGAAAAAATCGATCAGTGAGTGCTGTATTAACCTAATTTGTGAAAAATTGTCCAGATTTTAGTAAGGATGGAAATCTACTGCAAATATCGTGATATTCCTGTAAGTGCCTAGAGGAAGTTACATATAACACAAGATTTAGTAACGGAAAAGCATAAACATTTACAGGATACAAATCTGTGAATAACAAGTTTTAATAACTTTCATCTTTCATCAGAACCAAAGCGTTCAAAATTTAATGAGAAAAATATTTGTAAAAAGCTGTTGGTGCTGAAAGTCCGCTGAAGTTTTTTAGAAAAGAATTCAATGTCATTCATACCAACTCAGTCAAAAATAAGAAAACAGAAGTATCTGGAACAAAAATGTTGCAATTTTATCCGAGAGAATCATGCCCATTCAATTGGATTTATTCTCAGCAAAAACCAACATACTCCAAATATATGGACCCATAGCAGACAAATCAGACGAAGTAATAGAGACTTTTTATTACGATTTAAGGAAAGTCCTAAGTATGTTAAAAACCAATGAAGTAACGCTAGTTATGGGTGACTTTAATGCCAAAATCGGTAAGGGTAGTTATGGTGAAATAGTAGGTTCATCATCATTACCCAGGGGACTGGGTAAGCTAAATGAGAGAGGAGAACGCCTACTCACATTTGCCACGGAAGAAGAGTTGGTAATCACCAATACACTCTTCAAATTACCATACAGAAAGTTGTACACGTGACACGCCAGAAAATCTCATAAGAAACCAGATTTACTATATTTTAATAAATAAAAGATTTAAAAACTCAATAACATCAATGAAAACCTACCTTGGTGCAGATATTAAGTCAGACCATAACCCACTTGTCGCTAAGTTTAGTTTGAAATTTAAAAAAAATCCACAAACCTAATCCTATAAGATACGATATCAAAAAACTAAGAGATGATGACATAAAGCAAGAAGTACGGGAATATCTGAAGAACAACATATCTAAGTCAGAAGTATTTAGTGATGTTGACACAGTTGACACAGAATTAAACCACATAGAAAACATTCTTCTTCTTCTTCTAGTTCCATGACCGCTATCGATCGTTGGATATCATGTTGGCTACCATATTCGCTATCGTGACTTTATTGACAGCAGCTCTAAATAACGATGTAGTTGATTTTCCATACCATTGCCTTAGATTTTTCAGCCATGATGTTCTTCTTCTACCAGGACCACGATTACCTTGGATCTTTCCCTGAATGATCAGATGTAAAAGATCATATTTTTCAGGGTGTCTCATAATATGACCGAAGTATTCCAGCTTGCGTCTCTTTATTATATTGACCAGTTGTGTTGTTTGGTTCAGCCGTCTAAGGACCTCCTCATTTCTAACTCTGTCGACCCAGCTTATTTTCAGTAGTCGTCTGTATACCCACATCTCAAAGGCTGTCAAGCGTTTAAGCATAGCCTCAGTTAGGGTCCACGCTTCTACTCCATACAGCAGGACAGGAAAGATGTAGCAAGATATCATACGAACTCTAAGGTCAATGGTAAGATCATGACTGCAAAGTACGTTTCTCATTTTTACAAAGGCAGCTCGGGCTTGTTCTATTCGGCTTTTAATTTCTGCGGTTTTATCCCAGCTCTCATTGATATTACTGCCGAGATACACGAGTTTCTCTACTCTGTCCAGTGTGGCATCTCCGACTTTTATACCGTCATCATGTATATAATTTTGTTTGCTAACTATCATATATTTAGTTTTCTTAACGTTGAGTTTTAATCCATACTGATCACAAGTCTGTTTTATTTTGTTCATTAGATTTTGAAGGTCTTCTCCGCAATTGGCAAGGACTAAGGTATCGTCGGCATATCTAATATTGTTGACGGTTACTCCATTCACAATAATACCTTCGGTTGTCTCCATTAAGGCTTCCTTAAATATTTCCTCCGAATATAAGTTAAAAAGTAAAGGCGACAATATACAGCCTTGTCTCACTCCTCTTTTTATATTTATTTCATCCGACAGTTCTTGTTCAACCTTTATTCTTGCCACTTGATGCCAGTATAGATTTGTAATTATTCGTAGATCTTTATCGTCCAATCCAGCTGTGATTGAAAATCACATAGCTCCAATAGAAAACATTGGGAAGGAAATATTAGACCAATACCTGCGACTGAAAAAGACAGAAAAGAAAAAATCATGGATGACCGACGGTATAGTACAGATGATGGACAGAAGAAGAGAATCCAAGCGGAAAGACTACGTTGCATATCAATTTCTAGATAAAGAGATAAAAAAAGCTGTCAGAGAGTTAAACATAGAAATCTGGAAGAACAGTGTGAAGAAATCGAGATATTGGAACGTAAACACGATTCCTTTAACATCCACAAAAAGATCAAGGAAGCAGCTGGCATCTATAAATCAAAAAGGCCGGGACACTTAGCCCAAGGAAATCCAATAGTTGATATTAAAGAAACAAAAACAACATGGATGAACTATTTGACAACAACATTTGAAGACGATAGGAATGTCACTATCACTCAAAATAAAAACGTCGATACCGGACCACCTAGAAAAGCCGCAGGACCAGACGAGTTCTACTCAGAATTTTTGAAAATTATGGATAAAGACGAAGTAAAATGACTTACCTTGATCTTCAACAATATATACCAAAGTGGAAAAATACCCCAACAGTGGCCAAGATTAACAATCCCTAAAAAACCCAATGCCAAAAAATGTGAAGATTATCGAATAATAAGCCTTATGAGCCATCTCCTGAAAACTTTTTAAAAATTATACATAAAAGAATATATAAAAAGTGTGAAAAACAGATGACAAACACACAATTCGGCTTCATCTTACCTTCTTACTTTAAAACATTAGAGAAAGTAAATAATTTAAGTACTATCATATTTGCGTTTTCTTTTCTTATATCTATCATAGTAGCAGCATTCTTTTCAATGACTATCTCAGTCTATTATAGCCAAATGACATTTTGTATGAAAATGTGTTAGTAGAGATCACAGATGCTGCATTGTATATGTATAAACTATGAGTGGTGTAGGTATTTTACTACTTTATTGAATGATACATGTTACTTGTTGATACTTTGGCTCATGGTCTCCATCGTGTTGCGGAATAGATTATAGTTTTATATCCACAAGTGAATGCATTAATTTCATCAATGAAAAATTTATTGTAACAGTCTCCGGCCAATGTAGAAACATTTAGGGTAATTGCGGAAAAGGTTCTATTAGCTCCAGCTTCAGTTGATACTAGATGAGATATTTAGATAATTGCTGCTCTTTAAGAATTTAACTTGGAAGACGTTCACTGCATACAAGAAGCCCGAAACATATTTTGCCATAATAATTTGCATAAAGATTTGAATTATACACTCACCGGCAAAATTAACGGAACATCTCAGATGTCTCGAATTTCCTAAACTTCTTGTCCGATTTGAGTGATTTTTTTAGTATGTTATAGTTATATTATTTAAGAGTATCGATGTAAATCAATCGCAAATATAAAGCAAATCGAGTAAAATCAAAATAAAACCAAATTCATGGCGACTAACACAAACACAAGAGCTGGAAATGTTGACACAAATTTAATCATCAATGACCAAAACTTCGAAGCAGTCAATGAGTTCATATATCTAGGGACATCGGTTAATCCCAATAATAATACATCTGAGGAAATAAAAAGGCGAATAATAATTGCAAACAGGTGTTATTATGGTCTATCAAAGTACTTAGCTAACAAACGTCTGTCTCAAAAAACTCGTATAAGGCTGTATAGAACACTGATAGTCCCCGTTCCCACATATGCATCAGAGGCATGGACGCTAACGAAAACAGATGAATCCGCTCTATCCATTTTTGAAAGAAAGGTGCTACGCAAGATATTTGGAGCGGTCTGTGAGAACGGAATATGGAGGCGTAGATATAACTTCGAACTGCAGAATATCTACAAGCATACGTTTGGTGGTAAAGATATTACCACTATAATTAAGCGAAACCGCCTGCAGTGGGCAGGACATGGTCCCTGAATCGAACATGATAAAAAATATTCTAACAGAGCAACCTGTGGGAATGAGACGACGGGGTAGACCAAAGCTGAGGTGGATGGATGGGGTAACACAAGATGCGGAGAAGATCGGAGTCGGCAACTGGAAAATTCAAGCAGGGGACAGAACAGAATGGCGTAGAAAGCTTGAGAAGGTCGAGGCCCTCTAAGGGCTGTAGCACCAAGATGATGATGATGATGTAATAATATTGTTGCTAGACAGGTCAGTGTCATTTTATACCGGGTGTAACAATCATACTGTGTTTTTTCCTTAAAGTTCGGAACACCTTGTGGAATATTCTAGCATATATAAAATATTGAAATTAAAACTTAATTATAGCCTCACGCTTTCTTAACATTTTCTTTTTTGATTCATTTGCTTGTGTTGGATAATAAAAAAGTTAGGTACTTTAACAACTAGCCATATTTTTCATCAATAAATGCTAATTTCCTGCTTAGTTTCACCGGCATATTTAAAGGAATAACCATAAAATCTGAGTGTTTTCTATGTAGTCTTTATATTATTAATATTGTTTAGATAATATCATAATACGACTGTTGGTGAAGTATTTTGAATTTATATTACAATGGTAGTACAATATGAAACCTGTTTAAGAAGAAATAAAACACAAAGATGTCAGACTCTAACATAATACGGATTTTTAACACATTAACTTTATTGTACAGTTTGAACTTAAATTGGTTTTTTATGTATTTTTTTGGCTATAATAGCGTGTGTTTCCCCCACGAGCCCTTACAACTGCAGTTATTCGTCTTCTCGTA
This sequence comes from Diabrotica balteata, assembly GCA_918026665.1. NCBI lineage: Eukaryota > Metazoa > Arthropoda > Insecta > Coleoptera > Chrysomelidae > Diabrotica > Diabrotica balteata. The sequence goes on from OU898276.1 coordinate 135,283,539, forward strand.
CTTCTGTTAACGCTATCGATCAGTTGTTGAGGCAGTCTCTCCCATTCCTCAATCAAAGCAATTCTGACTTCCTCTCTGTTTTGAATAGCAGGAACCCGTGCCCTAAGTTTCCTGCCTAGCATCTCCCACACATACTCTATCGGGTTCAGGTCTGGGGAGGAAGCTGGCCAATTCATCGTTGTTATACCCACTTGTAATAAGAAATCTCTTATACAGCCTGTGACGTGTGGGCGCGCATTATCCTTCATTAAAATAAAATTTTCGCTAATATATGGTGCAAAAGGTACCACATGGTCTTGGACAATATCTCTGATATACCTATCTGCTGTTAATGCTCCATCATCAATCACCACTAACTCTTTTCTTGCTCCCAAACATATACCGCCCCACACCATAATTGAACCTCCATCAAAGATACGGTCGTAGTAAAATTCAAAGGGGCATTTCGTTCTCCTTGGCGTCGCTACAATCTTTCTCTACCATCGATGTAATTTACATTTTGATATAAACAGATTGGAAGCTTTCGAAATGTGGCTTTATCGCCGTATCCTAAAAATACCATGGACAGCGAAAATCACAAATATAGATGTCCTTAAAAGAATAAACCAAGAACGCCAACTTTTCGAAACCATCAAGAAAAGGAAAACAGCGTATCTAGGTCACATCATGCGAAATGAAAAATACCAGTTCCTCCAACTTATAATCGAGGGTAAAATTGAAGGCAAAAGAGGAATGGGGCGCAAGAAAATGTCCTGGCTCCGAAACATAAGGCAATGGACAGAGATTAACGACATACAATCTCTGATACATATTGCAAGAAATAGAGAGTTAATGGAAAATGTGATCGCTAACATCCATTAGTGGATTTGCATCTGAAGAAGAAGAAGATGTAATTTACACACAAACGGCTCTCGTCCGTAAAAAGAACTTGACTCCAGTGGTTATCATTCCAATTTTGATGTACTCGACCAAATTGTAGTCGTGCTAAACGATGGTGTCTCTGGAGTCTGGGAGCTTTTATTGGCACACCTAACTTGAGACCGGCTTCTTTAAGTCTCCTTCTTACTGTGTGCTCACTTATGGTAGTTCCACGAACATTTTGCAACAGGTTTTTGGTTTGAACTGCCGTTGTCCCCTTCTTACATACTCCCCGGTTTGTCTCCAACGACTTACACAACGATAGATAGTTAATGGTGATTTACCAAATATTCCAGCAACTGCTCTGTACGTTCGACCATTGTTATGGCCCTAGCAATATCAGTAGGTATTAAATCACCCATTCTTACTTACTCCTTGCAATAAGAACACCACTGATTAGAACAAATCAAAAGAAAAATCACATCCAACAAACTCAAACAAATTAACTTATCAATTAAATACAAGTTCGTACTTGTTATCAACAGACAGAACGACTGTAAAATGTAAAACACAAGACAAATAAACAAATTACTTTGACATTTCTAAGATTTTCTAATCTAAGATTTTCTTGTGACAAGGAGCATTCAAAGCTATGAAGATATAGTCTATAAAATACAAATATAAAGAAATATTGCATTAATAACTTGTTCCTTTAAATTTGCCGGAGTGTGTATTAAATTGTTAACTTCTCATAGCCTACTTTAGCCTTGTTTATTAAACTAAGCAGAAAATGAGGATTTATTGATGGAAAACGTACCTAATTTTTTTATTATCAAACATAAGCAAATGATATTGTTCTGAAGCTATTTTCTTGTGGCATTGTAAATTAATTACTATTTATAACTGGGAATAAGCCACATTAAAGATAAAAATACATTTATTGACGTTTCAATTTCCAATTCGGAAATCGTTCTCAAAATACAAATAGTAAATTAAACAAATTTTGTTTTTTGTTACATAGTGAAAAAATTCTTCTGATAATTTAATTTTATCTGACTCATTTATATTGACAATTCAGACATACATTATGCATTTTAAAGTAGACGACTTTAAAATGATATTGCCAATATTGTTGAGTTGCGCTCCTGGGACGACTTTACTTATAAGATAGTTCATTCGATTACATGAAATCAACTTTAACTCGAGAATATCCGTCAGAAAAAATCATAGCATGTAATTCGTCTTTAAAAAGACAAACACATGACATGATGACAGTAAAATTCTCCCGTTAGTGATTCCATAGTAAATTATGAGGGAAAAACCAGGAAAAAAACCTCATAATACTATCCCGACATTGTAAGTATTTGTTCGTGAATTTAGTTTACCTTCAACAAACATCAAAATTCTGATTTTATGTTACGTTATTTAAAAAAACATAAATGATGTATCCTCTATATGTTACTGACTTACTAATACTGGTATTTTCTTATTAATAACTTCCTCTTTCAATATTGGTAACCAGATCCTACTACATTCTGCCGAGGAATTGGCGACACAATTGGCCTCATTTAGCATAATTAGAGCCGCTTCTTTGATTTTTCTTTTTTTACCATCCGTTTCTTTTAGGACTATATTTGAATTATTCCATTGAACTCTATGTTCATTATCCCATGCGTGTTTACATATTTGAGATCTATCAAATTCTCTATTTTTAATATAAGATTGATGTTCACTTATTCTAACATTTAATGGCCTTGATGATTCACCTAAATAAAACTGATCGCATTCACAAGGTATTTTATAAATGCAATTCTTTGTCCTTTCTTGTTCATTGTTAGGTTTGGTTTTGGACAAAATAGATCTCAACGTGTTTGTTGTTTTGAATGTTGTTGAAATGTTGAATTTATTTCAATAATTTAATAAGCAAATGAATCAAAAAAGAAAATGTTAAGAAAGCCTGAGGCTATAATTGAGTTTTAATTTCAATATTTTACATATGCTAGAATATTTCACAGGGTGTTCCGAACTTTAAGGAAAAAACACAGTATGATTATTACACCCGGTATAAAATGACATTGACCTGTCTAGCAACAATATTATTACATCGATATTCTTAAATAATATAACTATAACATAGTAAAAAAATCCCTAAAATGGAACAACAGATTTAGGAAATTCGAGACATTTAACATGTCCCAATTTTAAGGTATTCCGTTAATTTTGCCGGTGAGTGTATTAAAAATAATTTAAGTTGTTTGCCAAAAGAAATTAAATTACTTAAAAAAAAGGATTAAGTTTAATAAAAAGCGTTGAAATCATAGAGGAAATAAGAACGACTTTCAGCCATCAACAAAACAACATTGTTGTAGAAAAACTGAACAGTGTTTGAATTAGTAAACAGTGCACAAAAACCAATATATTAAAATTTGCGCTAATTATATCTTGTAATGTTAAAAGAATATTGTCTGAATATAAATGTACGCTTTCGGATAACAAGAGGAAATTTGAATTAGAACATTTAATGCATCACATGGTGAATAAATGCAAACGAAACCTGTAACCACTTTTTAGATTTTAGTTTACATTTAGTTGAGTTTTTGGGACAATTTTTATTATCTCGATTTTAAAATATCCTAATCCTCAAGTTAACAAAATAAAGAGACGCAAGCTGAAATAGTTCGGTCGGATTATGAGACACCCTGAAAAATATGAAATTTTACATCTGATTATTCAGGAAAAGATCCAAGGTAAACGTAGTCCTGGTAGAAGAAGATCATCATGGCTGAAAAATCTAAAACAATGGTACGGAAAATCGACTACATCACTATCTAGAGCCGCTGTCAATTAAGTCACGATAACTAATATGGTAGCCAACAAGACATCCAACGGTCATGGAACTAGAACAAGAAGAAGAATACTTAAGTATACGAGATTTTGTTCAAATTAGAGAAGCCCGCACCAGAAAGCTATCAAAGTTTGCAAGTAATGATTTGCGGTGTTGAGCAAGGTAGGGAGAATGTTGAAGATGACGAGCGCACCGTGAACGTTCACAAAATTGGCCAAAATGGTTCAAAACGTCGATTAAGTATTACGAGTAGAGTGATTGTTGAAAATGTGAACATTAACAAAGAAACGTCCAAATTTTGCATAAACAACTAATTATGAGGAAAGTCAGACAGTTAACATTATTTATTATAGTCAGACATTAACATTATAAGACTCAAAGAAAAGATTTGCAAAAATAGGCTCGAAATGTGACAAGAAAGCACCAGCTCACAATGTGCACTCTCTCAACGACTATTTGACAAAAATACCAGATCACAGTTGACTTCTACCTGTTCCCAAAAAATACAATACTGTTTGAAAGAAACCCGCCAAGAGTCATTAGAAAGATTCCTATCGAAAAATGACCTGCAGCACTGTTTCGCACAGTAGAAGATTCGTATGGAGCGGTGTAATAATACAAAAGTTGAGTGCATTGAGAGGAGAATCTAAAAAATTCAGTTTTGGAACTTAATTGCGAGACCTCGGTCGATCACCATGTCCTTTGTGCAAGATTCAACTCAAAAGCAACATTAAACAAATATTTTTTGAAGTTTCGCAATTTGTTGTATATGGTGAATTAAAAATATCCTTTAACTCTTGCAGTAGTTTAAGAACCTTAAAATATTAAATTTCATAGAATACTAATGCAATAGTTACTTACCTGAGGCGTAAAGGCAAATATTTTGTCGCCAAGAGAATATAGCTTGCTAGTGGAAAGAATACCGACATCTCTAGATTTCCTACCTGAGAGTCCAAGTTTTTTGTTGCGCCCTAAAACAGTTGGAATAACTAAATATAATAAAAAAAGGTCAGGTTATTTTATAAATTAGGGAAAAATATTATTTCTTAAATAAAATCGGCTCTCTAACACATCTTATCTAGAATATCACACAAACATGTTTTAAGATTTATACTTTGTAAAATCTATACGATGATGTTAACCCATAACGGCGAATTATGTGTTGGTGACATTGTAATAATACTACAAAATATTTCCAGAATACCACAAAATCAAGATTTACATATAAGCACAGTCATTAATCTAATAAATAAATAAGTAAACAGTGTGCAGTTCCGTCTGAAAAATAATCGGAGCGTTTCGAAGTAATTTCAGTAGCCTGAATTTCGACCCCGTTCTTCATATGCCAGCCCTCTTATGTATGTGATCCATCCGAATATTAATAAGCGAATGAACTTCCAATTCTTGTTGAACTCCAATAGAAATAATTCAATAAGATACCTCCATATCATGCTATTAAAATACCCATAGCGTCAGATAGCAAATGGTATATTGGTATATTCGATCTAAACTATAAAATAAAAGAAAACTCTGTAATAAGCTCTAAAAAAATGGCTAAGCTATTCAAATGCCATGATTTATCAGTACCCATAAAATCAGGTTACTACGATGTTATATCTTTCCTATACTATTGTACGGAGTCGTAGACTCTCACAGACGCTACTTGCAAAAAAATTGAGGCTTTCGAAATGTGGCTTTATCGTAGAATCCTGAAGATATCCTATACCGAACACGTTACTATGGTGTTTTATGAAGAATGCACAAAAGGAAATGAATTGTTAACCACAATAAAACAGCCAAAATCGAAAACCTCGGTCACATCATCAGGAATAGCTAAGGATACAGGTTGCTGCAATTAATTCTACAAGTAAAAGTAGAAGGATAACGAGGACCAGGAAGGCGAACGATTTCTTTGCTGAAAATCTACGTAGGTGGTTCAGCACAACAACCACAAGTCTTTTTAGAGCATCAGTTTGCCAAATACAGAAGGTCTAAATGTAGCCTCTGTCTACATGCTGGATGGGGATACAGCCAGTTTCAGAATGGACCAAAATTTAACTGATATTCGTAGAATTTACATTATAAATTATTATATGCATAATCGAGCAAAAAGAAACATAAAACATGAGGAAAACAAACACATACACGGAATATAAATTTAAGCTTGCTTAGCCAAAAAAAAACCGCGACGTCAGTTGCATTTGGAGTAGCAGATATAAGTTCATCGAGGCTATGCTGGATGAGAGGGTTGTGTGCGCAGTTGACTGCACCGCGCCGCAAACACACAGGTCCGAGGAAACTTCTTCTTCTGATGATGCCTATCCGTTACGGATGTTACATGGCTATTCTGACTTTGTTGACTGCTGCCCTGAAAAGTCCGGTAGTGGTTAAGTTAAACCATTTTCGCAGGTTATGCAGCCAGGATATTCTTCTTCGCCCTGGACCTCTTTTCCCATGCACCTTACCTTGAAGTATGGTCCGAAGTAGGTCATATCGTTGTTCATTGCGCATTATATAGCCCAGGTATTCCAGTTTGCAACGATTTATGGTTACGACTAGTTCGCGCTTTTTACCCATTCTATGTTGTACTTCTTCGTTGGTAACTCTGTCTATCCAGAAAATCCTCAATATGCGTCTATAGCCCCACATCTCAAATGCTTCGAGTCTCTTCAGTGATGCTTCAGTTACCGTCCATGACTCCACGCCATATAAAAGAACGGAGAATACGCAGCATTTTAGTAAACGAACTTTATTTCCAATTTTATATCGTGGCTGTTAAAGATTTTTTTCATTTTGATGAAAGCTGATCTTGCCTTCTCGATCCTTATCTTAATTTCCGTCGATTGGTCCCACTGTTCATGAAGTTTGCACCCATATAACAAATGTTGGTGATTTGTGTTATAGGTTGTTGGTTAACTAGTAATTGGCCAGGTTGTATCCTATTTTTGTTTATAACCATGTATTTGGTTTTTCGATGTTAAAATCAAGCTCAAAACTGTTACTTACTTCTGCCACCCTATAGACAAGTGTCTGCAGACCTTCAAGGCTATCTGCAAAAATGACAGTATCATCACCGTATCTTATGTTGTTCAATAGTTCTTCGTTTATAAATACTCCCTCGTCTATGTCCGTTAGCGCTAGGTTCATAATCTGCTCTGAATATGTATTGAACAATAATGGGGACAATATACATCTATGTCGCACACCCCTTTTTATCTCTATGTCCTCTGTTAGCTGATCCCCAACTCTAACAGCTGCAGTTTGTTCGTAATAGATATTGTTTAATATACGGCGATCTCTGCTGTCTAGACCAAATGAATTTAACGACGGAACTAGGTAAACCCATTTGTAGAGAGTGTCCCTAGATCTCGCTGTTCCAGTCCCCAGTCTGTTGAGATATTTCCAGACTTGCCATGTTTGGTGTTCTTGGCTAAAATTGCTTTCGGTAAATTTAATAATAACTATGTACCCGTTAAGTTCCTTTAAACGTATGAATCCGGGTCTTAAAATACTAAACATGGTCCATCCTCATTTAAGAAAGTTAGACCTGGTCTTTTAAAGTAAAATATCTGAGGCATGTGAAAGTTTTCGAAATGTAGTATCTTAAAGGTTACTCAGCATTCCATGGCTGGACCAACTTACAAATGAATGAATTACTAAGAAGAGCTAATATCCAAAGAGAACTACTAGATCTAGTAAAGAGTGAACAGTGTCATACTTGGCCAATACCCACGAAATGATAAATATAAGGTATTAAAAGTCATAGAGACATAAGAAAGCCAAAGAGGATCTGGTCACATTCATTGCTCATTGACATAAACTGTCATTAGAACAACAATCACAAGAGCGGCAGGGGAACCCAGCATTCGAAAATCAGCATGGACACCTTAACAAGTCTCCTATTCAACATAGTGCTAGAAAAAGTCATAAGGGAATCAGCGCAATCAATCACTAATAGAATGACAATGCTAATTCTAAAGACAACAAACTAGCCTACGAAGTCTCTGATTAATCTGAATTCTGATTGTTAGCACACTAAACTTTATAACAATATATTTTACCTAAGTATGTATACAGATGAGAAAGGACCCTAGCAGGCTGGACTTCGATTGGTGCAACTTCAGCTATGGTTTGAACTCGTATGTCATGTTCAGCAAGTCTTTCTTTTATTTCCAAATCTTCTGCTAGAATTACAACTTGTACCACTACATCTGGTTTCTTTTCTGAACCCAGTCGTCTATTTAAAGGATCTAGTTCTCCTGGTGCCAAGAACCCCTAAAAAACAATCGAATTTTAAACTGTAGTATAGAGTAGAAACAATTTGGGTAGGTAAGAAAAAATATTTAAAAATACTTAATTAATAATAATTATCTATATTATGGAACTGCGCGTTACGCAACCTAAAACAATAAACAAGATCAATGTCAAACCATGATATAAATATACGGTCGGAAGAAACACACATTCAATGTTAATTGTTGATATTTCGGTCGTTAATATGTCAATGTTATATTGCAGTAGGTTAGTTTAGCACGACTCGAAATAATGTAAATAAATTGAAAGAATAATAAGCTAATTCCAATGTTGGAGTCAGGCAGTCCAACAGCTCAAAACCAAAATAGGCCATTCGAATCACAGATGATTGGACGGATGTAAGCTTTTATTTATTTCTTCTTTCATTCGATTTATTTCAGTGTCTATATTTTTTTATTTCGTCGGTACGATAAATTTGTTCATATAAGTATATCTAATTCACACACTATTTGGTCAAATACTAATTACATTTTAGTTGCATTTCAGAGATTAATCTTTTCACTAGCTATTTACTTTTGCTCCTATATGAAAATAATCAATATTATTTTCTTTTTGCTGTGTCGAATACACTTTTGTTTAATTTTCTAAAAAATATTGTTAAAACTTATTATTATAATAACAAATAAGGGAGGAGGAGCGAGCTTCTATTATACCCAAAAAACAAAGAAAGATATTATAAAACTAATACCAATTACCAATTATAAAGTTACAATTAAGTACATCATACAAAAATAGTGAAACAATAAATAAATCATGCCATCCTAAAATAACGCAGTCCTATAAATGAAATAAAAAGCTATAAAGTTTATTTTTAAAGATGTTAACACTAGTTGCCGATATAATGTCTTAATCCGAGTTGTTCCAGATAATAAATATTCTGTTTGACAAGAAGTTTACCCTGTACTTTGCAGTAATCTATTCCCTCTTTAATTCGTCCTGGGGGACAAGGAAGGAGCCTCCACGAGATCAATAGTGCTACATCAACTGCAAAGTAAACACTATTGACGGCGTCCCCTGGAAACGTCTTCTAGTAGACGGCTAATCCTCCCAACACCGGACCAAACCAAATCCGATGGCAAAGATCAAGCCACAACGGTTCTTCTCAGAGCCAACACTGACAGTAGCGAGCATAAATATCGAGGGCATCACTACAGCCAAACAAGATATCTTATCAGAATTCTACAAGAACACGAAATGTGAGGTATTGTGTATCAAGGAAACCCACAGAGACCTAACTGCAGCGAGACCGAAAGTCTCTGGTATGAAACTGATTGCGGAGATACCACACAATAAGCATGGGAGCGCGGTATTTGTGAGAACTCAAACCATAGTCTCATCTGTGGAAACAACAAATGTACACAGTATAGAGATAATAAACGCTGAGATCGGAAAATGCACAATAACCTCGGTATACAAGCCCCCAAACCAGCCTTTTATATTTTTACCCCCAACTAATTTTCAATCACAAGCCAATCAGCTTATACTGGGAGACTTTAACAGTCACAGTTTACTCTGGGGCTATGCAGATTCGGACGCAAATGGAGACGCAGTAGAAGCATGGGCCGAAACGAGTGGCCTCACGTTAATCCATGATCCTAAACTTCCGCCATCTTTTCATAGCAAAGTTTGGAAAAGAGGATATAACCCGGATATCTGTTTTTCAAGCAACAATCTTGAAGACCGATGTACCGAAGTAGTATATGGCCCCATACCAAAAACTCAGCATAGACCAATTGGTATAAATATCTTCCCAATTGTCAGACCACAAGCTATTCCATTCAGAAGGAGATTTAACTTCAAAAAGGCAAACTGGCAAAAGTATGCAGACATGCTAGATTTTGTACTACTACGCCTTGAACCAAAAGTAGAGAACTACGAAAAATTCGTAGAGGTACTCAAAAATCTGTCTAGAAAAACTATCCCTAGAGGATGTAGACAACAATATGTTCCCGGGATGTACAGCGAGTCCAAAGAACTAATGAGAACATACGAAACTCTCTATTCCACTGACCCTTTTAGCCAAGAAATGGTTGACTGCGGAGCAGTACTACTCCAACAGCTAAGTCAAGCCAGACAGGAAAAGTGGATTGGGACCCTGGAAAAAATGGACATGACACATAGTAGCAAAATAGCATGGAACCTTGTAAAAAAAACTCAGCGGTGATCCAAAAGAACATAAACCACCTTGCAAGGTTACAGCAAACCAAGTCGCTACGAATGGACGAACTACTAACCGATATAAGGACCCAAACACTAGGAGAAGATTGGATTCGGAGACAAACCACCTAGGAACTCCTTTTACACTAAAAGTACTCCACGACGGTCTGAACAGGTTAAAAAACGGGAAAGCTGCAGGTGTGGATGATATATGCAGTGAACAAATAAAGCATTTAGGCCAAGGAGCAAAAAACTGGATCTTGCAATTTTATAACATGTGCTGCAAAACCTGCAAAATTCCAAAATCATGGAGGAAATCTAAAGTAATAGCCTTGTTAAAACCAGGAAAGGATCCAGAAGACCCCAGTAGCTACAGACCTATTTCGCTATTGTGTCACTTTTTTAAACTATACGAGAGACTCATACTCGCCAGAATAGAAAAAAATGTCGACAAGCACCTCATCCCACAACAAGGAGGATCCAGACCTGGCAAATCTTGCACCGGTCAAGTCCTCGCATTAACAGAACACATTGAAGAGGGCTTTGAAGAAAAACTTATAACAGGGGCTGCTTTTGTAGATCTGACAACAGCCTATGGCACAGTAAGGCACAAAACATTGCTCTGTAAATTATACGACACTCTCAATGGGAAAAGTCGTATATTCCTTACTGCAAAATAGACGTCTTTTCGTTATGCTGGAGGGTAAAGTAAGTAGGTGGAGAGTTCAAAAAAACGGCCTCCCACAGGGAAGTGATTTAGCACCAATGCTCTTCAATATATACACAAACGACCAACCTACACCGACCGAAACCAAGCACTTCCTCTATGCTGACGATCTTGGAATATGTGCTCAAGGAAATAGTTTTGAAGAAGTGGAGGAGAAACTCGAAACTGCCTTAAAAACAATGACAGCGTACTACCTGCAGAATTCTCTGAGACCCAATCCCTCTAAAACCCAAGTCTGCGCTTTCCACCTTCGCACAAAGGAAGCCAAGCGAAAACTCCAAATTGTGTGGAATGGTAATGCATTAGAACACACAAATCAACCTATATATCTTGGAGTAACTCTGGACCGGTCCCTCACCTACAGACAACATTGCATAAAAACAAGAGGGAAAGTAACAACTAGAAACAGCATACTCAGAAAGCTAACGGGAAGTAAATGGGGCGCACGTCCTGGAGTTTTAAGAACAACGGCTCAGGCACTGTGTTTCTCAACTGCTGAATATGCGTGCCCCGTTTGGAGCAGATCTGCCCACACCAAACAAGTTGATACTGCGCTAAATGAGACATGCAGGATAGTAACGGGGTGCATGAAATCAACGCCACTTTCAAATCTATATAGAGCAGCGGGTTTTGCAGAACCCTCAACACGCAGAGGCGCTGCAGAACACATAGAGAAAATTAAACAGATCGCGGACGATCGGCATGCCCTATACAAAGCTCGAACACCACGAAAGCGACTAAAATCTAGGAAAAGCTTCCTTGGAACAGTGCAGGATGAATCGCCTGAGTATTTTTCACTTCCCCAGATTCAATGGACCGACCAGACCCTAGACTTTAAAACGTGGAAAACCTTGAATAGGATAAGAACGGGGGTTGCTACAGTAAAATCAAACATGGCAAAATGGGGAAAAATAGACCAAGATGATGTGAACTGTGACTGTGGAGAAACACAGAATATGGAACATCTTATTACATGCAGAAACTGTCCTCATCGATGTACCCTTGAAGATTTGTGGCTCGCCAACAAAGATGGAACCGACGTAGCCCGATACTGGGCCGAAATTTTATGAATGTCCGGACACGATAAAGTAAAGTAAGTTTAATTCGTAACGATGGCATCTTTCGTTTTGATTTAAAGCGAATATGGTGTTTAGGTGCTCCAAATTATATTTTAAAATAGAAAATGACATAATTAAGTCACTTGGAAGAAGTCGCTGCTCGAGTATCGTAAGATGAGCCATGGATAGTCTATCTTCATAAGTACGTCTTACACGGCCGTATACCAGTCTGGTGGCTTTACGCTGAACATTTTCAAGTACGATTTGATCGCGACTGAGATCTGGACTCCATACTGGCCCAGAAAACTCAAGAATAGGTCTGACTTATATTAAGTAAAGTTTACTAACAGAGGTTAGAGATATACGTGTAAAACATTTACGGATCAAAAACAGTTTCGAGTTTGCACGTTTACATACCGACACTATGCGATCAGACCATTATTAGACCATATTAATTATCAATTATAATATACCATATAATAATCAAATTATCAATCCGAGGTCGTTGTGTGAGGTTACTAAGTTTAAGAGATGTCCATTCATAAAGTACGGTAGTAGTGAGTTATTTTTGCTAATATGTAGAACAACGCATTTTTCAATGTTAAGCGGTAGTAATCATTCTGAGGACCATTCGAATATTGCGTCAACATCGTGTTGACGAACATGTTGGTTAATAGTTGGATTCACGTATAATTTCGTATCACCAGCGTAAAAATAGAAACCTTAATGGATCCAAAAAATAGCGATCCAAGTACTGATCCTTGTGGGACTCCATTCTTGACTGGCTTATCTAGTGAGTAGTCTTCCCCAACACGAACCCCCAAGTATCTGTCGGATAGAAAATCTTGAATCCAAATTTTCAACTTTCCGTGGATACTATAGGGATCCAATTTAGCCGATAATTGACGTTTTGGAACACGGTCGAAAGCTTTGGGGAAGTCTAAGTAGACTGCATCAACAGGATGCGAGTGTTTAAAGATGATAACCAATCATTTACACAATGAAGTAAGTTTGTGATCGTTAAGCGACTTTTGATAAAGCCATGCAGTTGGTAAGGGATGGCATTTTCTTGAAGGAGAAAATCAGACATAGCTTCCGATATAATGGATTCCATGACTTCGCCGACAATAGGAACCTGGCTGATTGGACGATAATTATTGCAATCAAAAGTTTATTTCCTTTCTTGAATATAGCAGTATAGCTTGGACGATAGGATGATAGTTCGTTATTTGGTTTCGGTGTTAAAATAATTTGCACCATTTTCCATAGAAACGGAAAATACCCTAACTTTAGTATAGCGTTAAATATGTACATAATCAACTGAAATCCTTCTTCGGGTAAATTTTTGCAGATTTGTCTCGATATTAAATCATACCCTGGATCTTTTTTAATATTGAGATGTTTAACTAAATCTTTAATTTAATTCATTTTGATATTTTCTATAGGACGTTACATCTGGTAGGGTGCATTGAGATAGTTCTGGAGCGAGATTTAAAAAACTTGGCTGAGATGATTTGAAAATGCTTGTGCTTTATCTTCATCGGCCTTGGACCAATCACCAAATAGAGCAATTTGTGTCATCCGTCGCAGTGAGACTTTCAAGAAATTCATTTATGCCTCGATCTTTGTATTTGTGTAGTTTTTTTTAAGCAAAAGAGTAGTAATATTCAGTTCAGTTTTATCCTTAGGAGATCTGTAAGTTTGCCACTGTTTTCTCTATTCGTTGATTGAGATTTTTATATGTAATGGGTATAGTGCACAGTTATTACTCTGATTTAGATCTGGAGTTGCTCTCCAAGCTGGCTGTTGAATTATTGATGTAAGGTGATGGACTGCTTCCTCAATATTATCATTTGTTTCAAGAGGAAGATTTAAATTAATTGCATTTTGAATATTAACTCTGAACGAGTAAAATATAAATATCGAATACCCAAAAAGATGTAAATTACAAACGGCAAAGACAAAAAAGTAGTATAATTAAAAATAATTAAATATTCATATAACATTATTATTCGTTTTTGGTTTTTATGTCTAAAACTTACCTCCTGGAGTAATTTTCCTACAATATAGAGAGACTGTGCCCAACGGAATGGACATAGACCTAAAGGTATCCTCTCTTGGCTTCCTGGCTCCTTGTATTCAGCAGCAACAAATTCAGCTGGCACTGAATATAGTTCTGGTACTAATTTTAATCCATCCTCTGTACGAATCATAATCTACAAAAATAATAAAATTAGTAGTGAAAACGGTATTGGAGTTTTATCCCTAAATTATGTTAGTTTACATGATTTTGCCATATCCACCATGATTATTAGCTATAACTCCAGATCCAATTGAAACATCCTCTATATGGGTGGTGAATTAGGTTGATTAGAATTTTATAAAATTACATTGTTATCGGGGTTTATACACGGTGTAACGTTAAAAACAAACTCTGGCGTATACAAACGTCCGGTTTTGAAGTTATGTATGCTACCGAATGAAAATCAACTTAAGTTTTTTTTGTGTTTTGATAAACTTTACAATTTCAGCTCAATCTTGACTTGTGGACTTTATACATTTGGGGTTTTGAACCCCCTTATGGCGTTCAAAGGGGGTGGCTTGTGTTAAAACCTAAATGATCTGACGACGTCCCTACTCCTGTTGGAAAAGACATTCTGTTTCAAAACGTCGAACAAGCAACATGTATTAATAATGTATTTGAAACATTTATTTTTATTTCATTATTAAATAATTGATGGATTCGACCGTTACTTGATGGATATTCATTTTATGTAACAATAAAACACTGAAAACTTTGTTTTCAAACTTCCACAAAATTTATTTTAAATCTTATCACTACAGCTGTTTCGGCTGATTGCCTTTCTCAAGTGATCTATTTTTGGCTTGGGTTTACAAATTCATAGTCTCTAATGAAATAGGTTGAGGAGGGGAGAACTGTTTGTCTCAAGTTGGTCATTCAGAATTATATCTGTGTTTTTTAATTTGTTGATTTCCATAGATTCTAACAAAGATAGCTTAAGGCCTTTATTTTGAATGTGAAGAATTTTAAATTTGTCATTAAAATAATGATTATGATCTAGAAGGTGAAGTGCGTATGTCGAATCTGTTTTTCTATTCTTGAAAGCCCTTTTATGGTCTGCTATTCGTTTATCAAAGTTTCCTCCAGTTTGACCGATGTAAGTTTTTGGGCAGTCGCCACATTGAAGTTTGTACACACCACTATTTAAGTGTTTTTTATTTTGGCTCTTATTATTTTTAATATATTTGCCTAGGTTGTTATTTGTTCGTAAAGCTGGTGTTATTCCTTTCTTTTTTATGTGTTTGGCAATTTTTGTTATTTTGCCTGTATATGTAATCGAGCAGAAGGTACTGGGTTTTTTCTCTGGTGGTGGAAATACTAATTTTAGGGCTTTCTTGTGTAGTTTTTGATTTAACATTTTATTAATTGTTTGTTCGTTGTATCCGTTGTTTACTGCTATTTGCTTAATTATATTTAATTCTGTCTCAAAGTTGTGTTTTGACATCGGAATTTCTGTTAATCTATGTAACATACTATGATAAGCTGCCAGTTTATGTTGTGTTGGAATTTGTGTGGACGGACAGCTCCGTCATATAAAATTTCAAAAAAACTGTTAGAGATTATTTTAGAACACAATAAATTTTCACCTAAATTTATCATAAAAAATACAATAGAACTAGTTAATAAAATACAACATTTTCAATTACCTAACAACTCCAGATTAATTTCATTTGACGTAAAAAATCTTTTTCAATTATCCGTTTTCCACCGGACAGTTACCACCAATCATTTTAGTCGATAATCCATTTGATCATTTAATAATTTAATTTATTCACGTCTGCCGTAGTTATAGACAAAAAAAACCTATCATAACAATATACCTTTACAGTAACTAGATGGTTTAATTCTTTAAACAAAAAACACTCACCTCTTCCAATTGCTTTGTGTATTGAGTAGCACCATCTTTATTTCCTTTGAAACAATTATCCAGGATCATGTAACAGAAGAATAGAGGCCATTCACATTCAATATTTTCAAACATTCTAAGCTCCCAAGGTTCATAATAAAGTCTTCTAGGATCCTATAATAAATATTGTAATATAAATCCTACTTTTTAGTTAAAACATTTATACCTTAAACAAAAAAAGTTTTCAAATATTTTTAGTATAATGTAATATAGAGAGCCCTATTCACAGTAGCTAGTAAAATAATAAAGAGCATAATAATAATAACAAAAAAGGACTAAAGGTTTTTGTATTTTGAGAACGATTTCCTAAGTGGAAATTAAAACGACAAAAAATAAACTTATTTTAAACTAAAATTGTGGCTTATTCCCAATAAAAATAGAAATTGCATCACCGTTAATTTGCGTTCATTCGCCCTACCTATATTGTAGAGTAAGTTTCTTTGTGATAATGACACTGTCAGTAAAAATACTTCATCCTGGAAAACTGTAGAGTGGTGTCCCAGGCTGTAGCATTCGCTAAATTTGATTGTCCAAGGGCCCCTGATCTGATTAGCCCAGTGAACTTCTTTAGTGAAGATGAGTTTTGGTATCATCTCACCAAAGTTTAACTGGAAGACTGGTCCTCATGTATGGCACCAGTGATGTTTGTATGATTAGTCCACACAAAATTGTTGTAACTACCACTTTTGTTGATGATGTTCTTACGAATAAATCAGTATTACATAGGCTTACATCATGTTGGATATTTCAATTATTCTCCGTTGTATTTTCATTGTACCGTTCAGATAGCCCCTCTACCATTTGTCGTAGTAGAGAGGCTCTTCATGCTCGGTCGTAGTCGCTGAATCTGTAAGGTGATTAAGACCGATAGCCATTACAGAGAGAATGACGAGACTGAGATCCGAAGTTGGTCGCCGGATTTCACTGCCGTGTTCCCCTCTGTACATACTGAAGTCGGTGGCTGTTGAGGAAGTGCTTACCGATGTGTAGGCTTCTCTTAGTTAACCTACCAAGAAGATCAGAACCACAGAAAAAATCCCCCTAAGTCAGTAGTGAAACAGGATGCTATTCCTGGCCACAGTACCGGAGACAAAGAGGAGTCACGAAAACAACGGAGCTCAACGTAAACTAAAAGAGGTCAATCGAGATATTTAATTGGGACAGCGCGGACCTGTTAAGAACCTGTTAAAACAAGGCTTAAGTTGATTGAAATAAAGTTCTACAGCAGGCGTTGAAGCACATCCAAAAGCCACAAAAACCAAAAATGATTAAACCGAAAGACATTGGAATCGAGGAAGCAATGACGGGCGAAAATAATTCATCCTATGTATAGGCGGTAAGCACCATAGGTGTAGGAATACTGTCTTAAAGTTATCCAGAGAATTCAATGGAACAAGTAATAGTAAAAAAATAAATGGCATCTGGACAAAACAGTTAAGATGTATTCATAGGTATAAAGCCTAAATTTATCAACCTACAGTTTAGACTAGACTGGATGCTGCTGTCTTGAGGTGATAAAGCCACAGTTGAATGACTAAAACTACAATTAAGGAGATGCAGCCCACCAGAATATCTTACTCAGATTCACAGAGGATAACAACATTCCTCATACCAAGATCTTTGGAACTTTTCTTTCTGATATAACCCCCACACCAACGATTCTCAAATTCTTAAAAACTCATAATGATGGTCTCGATACTAAGAATTGGCGAATTCTAAGATGAGTCGACAAAAACCATACGATAGAAATGATCCTATAAGTGGACGTTAGATCTGTAGAGGCTTTAAAGAAAAGTGGCTATATGGTAGAAGAACAAAGGCTTGCAACAGCGGAAATTCCCAACTAATGACGTTAAGTGCATATTATAAACAAACCCACTTTTATAACTGCAACTAGGAAAGAGATAGTGTATCACCCAACTAGTTGCTTTACTACAAATATAATTCAAAACTGACATGTCTGTATTTCGAGGTTGAGGCGGAGCGTAAGCAAGTCCAGTTCTGTCGAATACCGAACCAGACTGACTGGTGTTCATACAATAAAACATTAAGGTCAGATGTTGAGGGCGTTGATTATACGATTGAAATCGCAGAGGAGCTGCAAAGTTGTTGATAAATATGAGCTGTGGAGGAACATAGAATTAGGAAAAATAAAGGCTAGTTCACGCAGAGACTTCAACAGAGCCAAAAGCTCAGGTAAATGAGAGGACTACAAGAAGGCTTTAATAAAATATAAAACCGAGTTATGAATGTCTAAAAGGAAAACTTTGAAGAGGTAGATCTGCTAAAGGATCTACAATTTATCCTCCGCAATGAGCATTTAAAAAATTATCTAGAGAGATAACTCGAACGGCATTGGACTGCTTAAAAGCAAACGGCGAGTTTACGGAAATCAAAGAACAGAACATAGGATATCTTTGAATATTTATTGAAAATGAATTAAGGACTGAGCTTGGTCAGCTACAGAATCTACATACATATCATCAAGACCATCGAAGAGTCTAACGGGTCAATTAGCCTAACTCCCTTTCGTCTAAAGAGTATGAAAATCATACTTGTTTAATTTCAGTTAACACTTATCAACAATTTGCCTATCAACCAGGCAAATCCACAAAAGATGTTTTGCATTCTCTAAAAACCTCCAAAAACTCATTAAAAGAAGTGGTATGGTGTGCGTTTATAGACAAAGAGAGGGCAATTGATACCATCTCATTTGAGTCCATTAACGTTGCTACAGTACAAAAAGGTATACCACCTTAAGAGACGTCTTATTACCTCTATTGTGGTTGACAGTGGTTAACGAGCTTTTAGCAAAGCTCAACAGAGAAGGATTTCGTGCTCTGGGTTACGCAGACGATCTAGTTATAGTAGTTAGAGGTAGGCATGACAGTATTATTGCTGATTGCATGCAAGGTGCCTTAAATCTAGTAACTACTTGGTATTCGATAGAAGGACTTTTAGTAAATCCTAACAAAACAGCACTCTGCTTATTCTTAAATAGAAGTAAATTAACCATTAAACATCAGATTAAGTATCTCGGAGTTACACTAGATCGAAAACATAAATATAAATCACCTCACTTCTCCAATATCGTCACTAAAGCAACAGGGTCTCTTTGGTAGGCTTTATGGCAAATATTGGGTGTGAACCCTAAAATGATTTATTGATCATATAAAACGGTTGTCACACCCATGATGCTGATGCTGCGCTGGTTTGGTGGAACAAAAAAAACGCAGCAAAAGGTAATAAAAAAGATGAAAAAAGCGGTTGTGTAGTAGTCACGGGCGCAATGCGATCGTGCCCCACTGCAGGCTTAGAAGTAATGCAGAACCTTCCTCCTCTGCACAAACATGTACTGAATGTGACTGAAACAACACACACATAATATCTCCTAAACAAGATTTCGAACTCAATCTAAATACTATTACTGGCGAGTCTGAATTAACAGAACAAAATCGCACAAATCACAATAAACCTCACATTTTATGATGTTAGGGTCAAAAAACAAGAAGGGGTAGAGATAGAGGTTACTGATCCTAACAGCAGACTGTCAATAGCCATCGTAAATACTTATATATTTCCATCAAATTTATTAGCAATCGATTTTTGTGCTCAATAGTGCGTGAAAAAACCACCCTTCAATTTAGTCAAAATGTTTATTGCTTCAGACATTCAAGCTAGATTGAAGGCTCTGAAATCTACACCTTATCAGTCGATAATAGTTTGGAACTCCAAGCAGTACATTAAGGCACAGACACGGCGCAACAAAGTAAATTTGTTGTGGATGCCAGGGTATAAAGGCATTGTTGGTCATGAGATTGCCGAAGGTCTTGGTAACGAACGAGCAAATACTCTTTTTATAGGGCCAGAGCCATTCTGCGGTGACCCAAAAACTTACATAATGGAGGATATCCGAAAATGGGAAAAGGACGTAAGTGTAGTATATTGGAGAAATTGTCATAAAAAAGACACGAAAAAAGGTTGCTACTATCTTCTCGCTACGAAAAAACATTGTGGCTTCAGAAGACCGAACTCGGAGTAATCACGGATATTCTCACTGGTCATTTCTCTTTCAGATGTGGACCATGCACTCGGCGAACATTTAGAAAAAACGACACAACATATTGTCGGCTTCCTTAGAAGTCTAGATCTGTTGGATTGATTATATATGTAGGGTATACACAAAAGATCTTAAGGTCTATGGGGCCAATTGACTCCTTTGAAAGCTACAATCTACAATTCACATTGTAATGCTTACATACAATCTACTATTTGTTATGGCTTTTATTATCCATATTTCCATTTTATTCAAGAATTTTGCCTTAAAACTTAATCTTCATGAATGCTGTTCTGAAACTATTTTCTTGTGGCATTTTAAGTAATTACTATTTTAATGGGAATAAGCCACAATTAAGGGTTAAAATACGTTTATTGACGTTTCAATCTCCACTTCGGAAATCGTTCCCAAAATACAAACATTAATAAATTAACAATCAATAAACACCTAATTCTGATTTTATATGTATGTTATTTAAAATACATAAATTATGTATCCTCGATATGTTACTGACTTGCTAATAGTGGTATTTTCCTTTTATTAACTGCCTCTTTTGGATATGGGTAACTAGATCCTACTGCATTCTGCAGATGAATTGGCGACACAATTGGTCTCATTTAGCATAATTCAAAGAAGTGGCTCTAATTATGCTAAATGAGACCAATTGTGTCGCAAATTACTCGGCAGAATGCAGTACGATTTGGTTACTAATATTAAAACAGGAAGTAAATAAAGGAAAAATACCACTATTAGTAAGTCAGAAACATTACGAGGACACATCATTTATGTTTTTTAAATAACAAACATCTAAAATCAGAATTTGGTGTTTATTTATGTTTATTGAGAGTAAACTAAATGTAACACCAAATACTTACCATGTCGGGAAAGTATTATGAGGTTTTTTCCTGGTCTTTTCCTCATGATTTACTCTGGAATCACTAGCAGGAGAATTTTACTATCATAATTGCATGTGGTTGTCTTTTTAAAGACGAATTACATGCTATGATTTTTTCTGACGGATATTCTCAAGTTAAAGTTGATTTTATGAAATCTAATGAACTATGTTACAATAAAGTCGTCCCAGGAACGCAACTCAGCAATATTGGCTATATCATTTTTAATTCGTCTACTTTAAAATGTATAATATATGCCTGAATTGTCAATATAAATGAGCCAGATAAAATTAAATTATTAGAAGAATTTTTCACCAAGTAACAAAAAACATTGAAGGCAAGAGAGGAATGGGAAACAAGAAAATGTCCTGGCTCCGAAACATAAGGCAATGGACAGGGATTAACGACATACAATCTCTGATACTTATTGCAAGAAATAGAGAATTAATGGAAAATGTGATCGCTAACATCCATTAGTGGATTTGCATCTGAAGAAGAAGAACAAAAAACAAAATTTGTTTAATTTATTAATGTTTGTATTTTGTTAAATGTCAATAAAATTATTTTAACCTTCAATTGTGGCTTATTTCAATTAAAATAGTAATTACTTCATGAATGCAACACGATTTTACCTTTCTAGTAAATAAATAACAACCTTTTCCAATATATTTAGGTACTGTGTATTTGTTCAGTAATAGTTCCTTCTAAATTTTTTTTAATGATTATTTTAAAAATATACTTTTACATTGTTCATTTAATTTTATTTACTTATAGTACTTACTTCTTTTGGAGTTCTGTAGCCATCTCTTAAAAATCTTCTAAAACCATATCTCCCTTGTAGTTTTTCAATAATACATTCCCTAGTATAGGTTATAAGTGTAGGGTCATCGACTGCAAAAGCAGGAAAACTGATGACGGACAAGAGACCACTGTCAATTTCTTTTGAACTTGATTCTCTCGGCAGCATGGACTGAAAGCATTGATGATAATTTTTATATATACAAACACGTTAAAAATTCAACAAGATTTTAAGCTATACTTATAGAAGTTATTCATAAAATCTCATTACATTAAATGTATCCTCATACTCCAATTTATTAACATTCCAAATTCAACTCATTTTCGATGAACTCAGGAGTACGTAAAGGTATATCTAAATTAAACTTATGTGACGTTAACGTTTGCAAATGAAAAAAGCATTCAGATTTGACACTACTGTTTTATACCAATTAACTTAAACAATATATATATATATATATATATATATATATATATATATATATATATATATATATATATATATATATACAACTAACTAATGTTCATAAACCTGTTATAATTACGGGTGACTTTAATGTCCATTTTAATGAAATAGATATCAGACCTTTAAAACTCTGTAATTTTTTTAGATCGTACAATATTACAAAAAACGTTAAATTTAATACTCGAGGTAATAGATGTCTTGATAATTTTTTCGCAAATATTGATGGTACCACAAAACCTGTGGATCTCACCCACACATCTGACCACAGAGGTATTTCCTTTCAGATAGCTTACTCATCCACAAATTGTGCAACCAAAGTTTGTTATAGACCTATCACAGATGAAGGACTCTTTAATATGAACCAGATTTTGCTAAATTGCAACTTTAATTTTGTATACAATGATAGTTTGGATATTAATTTAAAATTTAAAATGCTAATTTATGTGTTATTAAATTCCATAACTCTTTTCCAGAAAAATCTAAATTGCTAAATAAAAATAATCCAGGTAAAAATGTAAACTGGTTCAATGACACTTTGAGAAAAATGCGTGAGAGACTTCAATTTATTATAGCAATAAATAGAAACGATCCCATTGCTGCTCCTAGAACTACCATTACCAAACTTAGAAAAGAGTACAGGGAAGCCATCAAGCTTGCAAAAATTAATGCAAACGATAGGTTTATAAAAAATTCTGGCAACTCTCAACAAGCTATGTGGAAACTTATTAATGGTAACAAACATAAAAATGTTTTCTTCACTGATAATTCTAAACCCAATGCAGATAGTTTTAATAGCCACTTCTGCTCAACTGCTGAGAGAGTAATAAATGAGCTTGAGGTTCCTCAGCTAACTCTTGATGACTATTTAAAGTATATACCACAAAAAAATATTCCATGTTTTAGTTTTCAGCCAGTGAACTTTAGTGAAGTTGACTTAGCTATTACAGAAATAAAAAATAGTAACAGCAAAGATCCTGATGGGTTTAACACAAAAATTATTAAAACAATTAAAGATATAATTGTTCAACCTCTAACAACTTTAATAAATCAATCAATATTTTGTAACACTTATCCTCAAGTTTTCAAAACTGCAAAGGTAGTACCTCTGTTTAAGAATAAAGGCTCTATTGATGATTATAACAATTATCGACCCATTTCTTTGCTGCCCATCTTATCAAAAGTTTATGAACGAATTTTAAAAAATCAAATTAATCTATATTTTGAATCCAATAAACTGTTTGCCATAAACCAGTACGGATTCCGAAAAAATAAAACAACAACTTTAGCTATTGATAATTTCACTAGCAATGTTTTGGAAGGGTTTAAGAAATATCTTGATACTCTTGCATCGTTTTTAGATCTTACTAAGGCTTTCGATTGTGTCACACATAGTATTCTACTTAGAAAACTTCCTTATTATATTATAATTTTCATAGTGATGCTATGCAACTAATTGATTCATATCTATCAAATCGTGATCAATATGTTCACTTCAACCAGTGTGATTCTCAAAAACAATCTTTGTTGTTTGGTGTCCCTCAAGGCTCGGTTTTGGGTCCAGTATTATTTCTTATCTATATTAATGATCTAGTGTACTCTCAAAATGAAACAGTCAACACTGTTTTATTTGCTGATGACACTACTTTCTATGCAAGCTATCATCCTTCTGAATTCGACACCCTTGATTACCAAAAATCTGAAAAAAAACTTATTCAATTGGTTTTTAACTAACCGTCTCTCTTTGAACAACTCTAAATCACAAAGGATTAATTTTACTCTAAGAAATATCACTTGTATCGAAGACGTTGCTCTACCACAATGTGTAACCGGAGCGAAGTTTCTGGGGATATATTTGGATGCAGGATTAACCTGGAAACCACATATAGTTAATCTATCGAAAAAGCTTTCCCGACAACTTTTTCTCTTCAGGAACCTTGTACAAGTGACTTCCAGGGACACTATTCTAACAGCTTATCATAGTAATTTTCATTCTCATCTGACATATGCTATTCTCTCCTGGGGTCACTCTTGTCATATCGATAAAGTGTTTGCACAACAAAGAAAGTGTGTTCGTATTATCTCTGGGCTCTCTTATAGAGCAGACTGTAGAAACTCCTTTAGAATTTTAAACATTTTCTGAACATTTTTAGAATTTAGAACAGCCGGTAACTGAGTTACCAGCTGTTCTCCGTGTGAAGAGGTTTACTCTCCGGCTCTGGAACTCAATTCAGCCATGTATGTTACCTGAAGTCATATTTAATTTAATACTGAACATCACAGTATTTTAACAACATGATGTATAATCTTTTACAACTATATGTAATTTAAAGGGTTTTTACCCATGTATTTTGGTGGCTCAGGCATTTTAACCTAGCAATTTTAAAATTTAAACCTGATGATGGACTGTTTAGTCCGAAAACGTTTGTTTTTTGATGTAGCCCTTTTAAGGGTTTTTAAATAAATATACCCATTTACGAAGACTAACCTCTTTTTTGTGATACGTGGTATACAGCCAGCTACAGGAATTGTTTTCCTTGTGGATTTTCAATAAGAGAATAACAATACAGAACCAACAATAAACAGAACGTATAGACAAATCGAAAGGAAAAAGAGTAGGACGCACTCTGACAAGATGAAGTAAGTCTAATACCAGAACAGACAACAGATGACTAAATTTTGGAATAAAGAACAACAAGACGCGAACTTCAAATATTCCATTTAGTTCCAAATGTTCAGACGTATCTGTAATTTAACTATTTGGAATAAAATTTAGAGTAATAGGTTTTATTGTTATGGGACTAAGATAATAATGAAAACGTTATACCTACGTACCCTCACATTTAACAACTGCCAATTGTCCATTAACTCTACGCTGCTACCATACGCTCTAACACACCAACGACTTCGTAGTTTTGCTATGATTACCGAACAAAGGTTGTTTAAGAACTACATAGTGATGAACTAAACGTAGAATCATCGTGTTGTGTTTTGTCATGGAACGCCATTTCGGTGCATTAGACCAATGTTATATTCCTTAAATTGAGTAAGGAACATTACTCTTTGTTTATTTTGTATTAGCTAATTGAACTTTGAAGTATACCTACGAAAAATAACACGAGAGACTAGTTCGTCTCTTTGAAGAAGTTGAAACATGGTGAGGATATCGAGTTAAAGTTCAATGATGATGCCAGTGCATCATCATATAAGCGAACAGGGGATCGTTGGAGTAGAAATGAAGTCACTACAACACTACAAATATATAATATAATGTCCAGTTTATAGCGCTCTACGCCTTCCGGTTCCAAGTCTCAACATTTATTGATCCAGTCTCCTAGTTGTAGATCTCTTTCTGACACTGCCTTTTGGACTCCATTAAGCCATGTTGTTTTCGGTTTCACTCTTTTTTTCGCTTAGGCGGCTGCCAATTAGATATTATCTTCGGTAGGCGATGATCTGTCATTCTTTATACCTGTCCGTAACAGCTATAAGCTGTTTTTGCTGTACTTTTTCTAAGATGGTGGTTGTTCTCTCTATGATTTGTCTTATTCTTTCATTTGTTACGTGCATCGTTCTCGATATACCTGCCGATCTTCACCAAAAAATAATTTCCAGAACAAGTTTTTGTTCCGTTCGCTTAGTGAGTTGCCAGGTTTCGCATCTATAAAGTACAACAATGCTATTATATGACTGTATATTTATCTGCTTAGAGATAGTTTTTGACCAGAGTAGTGAGTTTAGTGCGCATATTCCTTCTTCGATTTCTGTTTCAGTGCGTCCATCTCTCTCCATCTTTGCCCCTAAATAGATATATTCGGAACATGACGAAATTCCATTTCCATCTTCTAAGTTTAGTCCATCGTGTTTAGCTCCACATATGCACATGGATTTGGTTTCTGTTGAGTTAGTAGTAGTCCCAATCGCTCGTATTTCTGTATTAATCGCTTTGTCATGAATTTCAGATCTTCCTGGTCCTGTGCGATGAGTACTTGATCATCCGCAAAATGAAGCGTATATAGGGCTGTTTCGTCGTTTATTGGTACACCCATTCCAGAACATGACCTTCTTCAGTGCCTCACTCAGGCAGATTTTGAAGAGTGTTAGAGATGTACTGCAGCCTTGTCTAAGGGCCGGTTTCACCAACACCAAATAAATCAATGAATAGTTATTTGTCGAATAAAATTTAAGTTGATTATGTTTTTATTGTTTTAATATAGTTTTGATAATATAAATTGACGAATTTTCATTGTTATAGATATTTAAAGCAAGAATAACTTGTCAATTTATTCGAAGAGTAAATATTTATTTAATAAATAGATAAAATAAGTCTTATTTGACGTTAGTGAAATGCAAATATGTCAGTTTTATTGGTCGAATAACTTTATTCATCAAATAAACTATTATTCGTCGTTGGTGAAACCGGTCATTAGTCACTCATTTATCCTAAAATTCTCGAAGAACTGGTTTTTAATCTATATTTTTAATCGAAGATCGTTGTATTGCTTTCACAAATGTAATATTTATAGATGAGATTTCCAGTACATACTTGAGATACTCTACATAGGGTTATTGTATCATAAGCTTTCGTCAAGTCCACCAACAATAGATAAGTTGGCCTATCCCTTGCCATTCTTTTTTATTTAGTTGGGTTAAGGTGTAGATGTGGTCGCTACAGGCCTTTGGCTCCCAAAAACTTGGATATTTCCCTCCATTTTTTGCGGTCCGTTGCTTTGTCTCTCCAATATCTCACGCCTATTTCTGACAAGTATTGCTTTACTGCTTCCAACCATTTCATCTTTGGACGTCCTCTTCTTTTTTTCTCATTTCTCCCTCCTTCAGTATTGGTTTAACATTTCGATGCTGGCATTCGTATAATATCAAATTTCTGGAAAACTTTTTCTAGATGTTTTTGTTGTTGTTGCTAGTATCACCACATCATCGGCGTACGGTATGCACTGTTCTCTGCTATTGAAAATACTCATGTTTGTGTTCATATTTGATTTTCTTACGATTTGTTCTAATACTAGTTTTAAATACCTATTCACTGTGAACTGTCTTTTGAAAAGCTTTCTTCCATTGTTACCCTATTTATCGTGTTCCTAAGCGTCATTCTCAGTAGCCTTATATATTTTCTGGTATGTGTAATGTTCTCATATAGCAGCGTTCGATATATGGAATCGTTTGCTTGTTTGAAATCGATAAATAGCATATGTAATCCCAGATTTTGCTCATAGCTATTATTTTGTATTAATTTTAACATACTTATTTGATCAGTAGTTGTTCTTCCTGGTCTAAAACCTCCATCCAATCACTTGGTTATCATATTTTATTAATCTTTTCCTAATAATTTTTGCAAGTATCTTATAGACTATTTCTAATAGTGCTGCACTTCTATAGCTTTCGCACTCTGTTTTTTATAGGTAGGTCAAATAAGAGCCTTATTCCATTGTTTCGGCATTTCTTTCTTTGTCAAATTATTAATATCAAGTGAAATATTCTCTCCTTCTTTCGCCACCTTCCTTAAAAATCTCAGCTGATGTACCACTCTCTCCTGCACTTCTCTTATTGTTTAGGTCTCTTATTATTTCTTCGACTTCATTTAAAGTTGGTCCTCGCAGGTTCCTTCTTCATCTTCTTGCCAATTATCATTTCCCTCGAGTTCCCCTTGTTGCTTTAATAGATCTTCGAAGTATTCCGCCCATCTGTTTAATTTTTCTGTCGTTTCTCTTAGAAGTAAACCTTCTTTGTTTCTGCAATACTGTGGATTATTCTTTTTAGTTTCTTTGGATTTCTTAACTTCTTGGTAGAAATTCTTTACCTCTTTGTTTATGTAGACTTCTTCCATGTTTTTCAATTGCTTTTCTAACTCTTCTCTTTTCTTTTGTCTGCAAATTATTTTTACGTCTCTTCTTCTCGCCACATAGTTTTCGATCAAATTTTTGGTATTTTCTCTATATCTTTGTAGTTTTGCCCTATTTCTTCTTGCCAACGCATTTGTTTGACTGAATTCTCTAGCTTTTTATTTATTTCTTCGTCTAGTCTGTTTACTACCTGCTTCTCTTAAAGGCGCTCTAATTGGTAATTTAATTTATCTCTAACGGGTTTTGGAATTATTGGTAGTTCCTGTTTTAGTTTTGCTATTATTAGTGTATGGCCATCGTTGGTATCTGCCCCTCTGTAACTCCTGCAATTAATTGATTATTGCTGTATCATGTTTGCTTTCAATTAGGACATAATTTATCTGATTTTTTATTTTTCCATCAGAAGAAGTCCATGTTACCTTATGAATGTCTTTGTGATCAAAACTTATGCTATCATTATTTTGTTCTCTGTAGTAAATTCTAAAACTTTTTCCCGTTTTGGTTTGATTCCCTATGGAAACTTCGTCCCCCTGTTATTCTTCTATATATTTCCTCTTTTTCGACTTTCGCATTCATGTCAACAATGATTATCTTTATATCATATTTCTGTATATTCCCTATTAGGGTGTTTAACTTTTTGTAGAACTCTGTTTTGGTTTCTAAATCTTTATCTTCAGTGAGCGCATGTAAATTAAAGATACTTATCTTCCTATACTTTGCTGGTACTCTCAAGTAACATATTCAGTCTAATACTGGTTGAAAATCTACAACTGCTTAGTTTACTTTTTCCGACACCATGAATCCCACTCCTAAATATCTCTTGGTCTGTAACAAAAATGGATTGGCTGTTGCACCAATATAACAAGAATGTGTAGTGTAGCAATAGGGTAAACTCTAAAATGTACCTTGATACACCAACGAACTAATATGTGGAATAATAGAAGATGAAAGGGATTAGATAGAAATAAATTATGTGAAAGAAATAAATAAAGGGAAAATATGAATTTTAAAATATAATAAATTTAATGCTGGCTAGCGGCTATGCAGGAGAATGACCTCTTGACAATCAAGGAGGGATTCGGCCAATTTGCATGCCCTACAGAGACCGTAAGATGTAAGAATTAATGACTAGAAACTACCAAGAAATAAACAGAAGAAAGATAAAGTTGCTCTAATGAATGTTTGGGCGCCAGGAAGTTGAATGTTTTCTTCCAAGATATCTTGTATTGCTGAAATATTAAAGGATAGGTACCAAGTGAAATCTTAAATTGTTTTAACCCAACTTTAATAAAGACCTATATTATGTACAAATTATTTTAAACCCCTATATATAACAATATTACCCAACACCTCTTATATACAATTAACTAATCTATATTTACAATGAAAACCCTATATATAATGATGAAAACAATTTCCCCCCTAACGTACCTGATAATGTGAAATTTTGACTAAGGTTATGCAATAGTTAAGTATATAATATAAAAAGAAATATACAATAATATAAATAAAAAATACTACTCACTAATATAATAGTTTTCGTTTAGTAAATGTCTAAATTTTCAAATGAAATGAAACTCTCCGGATATTTGTGCACACAATAACCTGACAAAGAGAGATTCAAGGGAGAGTTAAAACCTCATCCCTTGGTAGACACTAAATAATTAAATTAAGTTACTATGATTAATATTTTATGAAAAGTGAATGTAATTATTATTAGTGATATGTATTGAAATTAAAATGAAACAAAAGTTAAAACCTTGAAGAGGATGTTGAAAAAAGTTATAAAAAATATTGGAATGACAAAAAAAAATCAAAATAAGTTCTTCCTGCCGGTTTCCGTAGGTTGCCCTGGAAGATGATCCGGTGAAGAACTAGACTCCAGTGGGTAAAAGTACACCAAACCTGGGTTCCATGTATATATAAAAAATCTTCTTTAAATCCCCATATAACTTAAAATTTCTTCCCCTTCTCCTTAATAAATATAACCCCAAAACTAAAGGTTTCTTCCCTGACTTGTGACTGGGTTCCGGAAGTTGGCGGCTGAGGTGGTCCAAAACTTAAAGTATCCTCGTACAAAACACCCAAAAATAACTTAAATTGTTGTCCTTAAATCAGCGGTTCTTCATAAAAAAAATAAACTTAAACTAAATTTCTTAAAAATGGCACCTCCCAGCCGCCACTATGATCGATCGATCTGTCTTCGATCACACCCAGTCAACAAGTAATTCTATTAACACTTACAAGTCGTCAAGTCGACGTACTTTCAGAATCTTACACCAGAGGTCGGGATTTAATGCCAACCTTAGAAAGTAAAATTTGCTGGGAGTTATTTAAATATTCAGTTTAAGAATATTTCAAATATGAATTTAAATTAAAGTTAAATTAAAAGACTCCAGTCACAAAAAAGGTAAACGGTTATTTAAGTAACGCACTCGTTACATTCCCCTCTTACTTGGAGAAAAAAAATTTTAAGTGCAAAATTTTTTTTTCCTTTTACTTGACTGATTGGTTAGATGTAGGTTAACCAATACTTTAACTATATGTGGAGCAATCAAGAATCGAGAAAAAAAAATATAAACATATATATAAAAATTATAGCCATGGCACCAATTTGCCAAATACAGCTATTATATTAACTCACTATAATACTTCCAAAAAAATCTACATCGATTCACACGATTATAATTCACACGATTATGAGTGATGTAGAGATAAAGAAATGGTTTCATATAAAGATACCCACATGTAACTAAGTAAAAAGTCACATACTATTTAGAGTAAAATTAAAGTAAAGTAAGACTCTAACATAGCATAGTTTGGACTAGTAATACAAATGCTCAATACAAATAATCCAAAATAATGTGAAATCGGACCCTGGTTCCAAAATTGACTCATCAATGGACAACAGATTTATAGGAGAGCATATCCAAGGAATAATCAATCAGGCAAATGGGTGTACCGATACACAATAAGTAATAATAAAAATACCAAACGTATATAAAATATATACGTAACAATAAAAATACTAAACGTATATAAAACAATATAAGTGTCGAATTGGATGGTAAATCCAAAATTGACCATACAGTGGACAACAGATTTATAAAGTAGCATATCCAAAGATAATCAATCAGGCAAATAATGACCCAATTCACACTATAACCAAATAAACCAAAAAGGGTAGGTCCACATATACCCACATCCGGTAATATGTGCCTAACCTAAAAATTCACCAAATAAATTATTGGATCAAAATGTGGGACTAACGGCCTGAACAAAAGGACAGCCATAAAATCGATTCCATCCTGATGATCTGCCATCAGTACATTTGGGATCCAAAATAGAGACCAAAAATAAAAACTAGGAGGCGTTATAAACTCAATCATCCTAGCAAATGCAAAGCTGAACAACTTAAGCTCAAAAGGTAGAGTACCAAAGCGTGTGAACTGCTGTGGTAACTTCTTACAACAAAATTAACTTATGCTGATATTCGATAACTATAGCAGGTAGCTACAACAAATTTATAAGAATATCTAACATAAGATCACTAAAAGGAGTTTAATGTGACAGTAAACTCTAACAACCATAGCTAAGTAGTAAGAGTAAGGTAGAAGTAATAACAAACAGAACATCAAGAACGAGTAGACCAATTTCTGAAGAAACTGCAAATTTATAGGTCGTTCTGATATTAATAAAAGAGAACAGGATAATTTCTTGTTCAATATACCAAAATATAAATAAGTGCCTAAGGAAAGAAGTGAAAATAACTATAAATGGTCATTTGTTGCCAAAATATGAAATACTATTCATAACTGTAATCTAAACATGCTAGCTGTAAAGGGAATATGTCATGGATTGCTCCCTCCAATAAACTATATAAATAAAATTAATAAATCAGCTAAGGAACAATTTAGTTATTAGACCAAAGTCTGAAACTATTAAGGATTAACGTTAAATATTCAAATCCTAATTAACATTAACAATAATTTACTATCTATGGAAGACATTCTACTGCCTAGATAACTGTACAGCTTGTCATGAAAATGGTGAATTCCGAAATTCATAGAACAACTGAGGCCTCTAATTGAACTAAAACTTCGAACCCACATATTCATTCACCTATACACAGGCAGAATAGTCTATATAATATAGGAGTATACTAAAATCATGTATACTGATTATCTATATAAATTCCTAATGACTGATTTAAAAAAACATCCCACATAGCAAATCCAGATACATGTTACTATATAACTTGATTATGACCAATAAACTGAATCAAATCCGTAAAAAAAAATACAACATTCTTTCCAACTGGCAAAACAAGTAAGTAAAATGGGAAGAAAGTGATACAACACATAAACATATAGCACAGTACAATAGCATTACAATATTTAGTTCCATACCAGTGCAACACCTAATATAAGTAAAAATCTCTAATGGCTTTAATAAATTTAACTTATTATAAATAAATACTAATCAAATTATAAGCTGTAGATATTCCAAATCTGGTGATTAATAACAAAAATCTAAGAAAATACCCAAATCGTAACCAAACCGAGCCAAAACAATAACAATCATAGGAATAAGTTAACTTAATAGACATTAAGTTAATCTTCCTCTGAAGATGAAGATGCTGCCTCATCTGTTGTATTATCAGGGAGTAAATCCTTTATATGGAATTGACCAATTCGTCTATTTGTCAAATTGTCTTTTAATTCATATACTAAAGGAGATACTACCCTAACGACAGTACAGGGAACATATTTCTGACAAAACTTAGCAGAAATGGCATCACCTTTATTTGATTTTACAAAATTCCGTTTCAAAACTCGATCGCCCACAAAAAATCGCAAATCTCGTTTCCTCAAATTATACTTATGCTGATTTCTAAGGTAAGAAGCTTTTAACTTCTTCCTAATGTCAGCGAATATTGGAGGTAGGTTTTGGAGATCTTCCATACGGTGAAGTTTCTCAGAAATTTGAGGAAGAGTTGTCGAATTTTCAGAAATTAAACCAAAATAATCACCTGACAGTGGAACATGCCTACCAAAATTAACATAAGCTGGAGAACACTGAGTGATTTCATGAACAGAAGTTCGAATGGCTTGAGCAACTGAATGGATATACTTATCCCAAGCTCTATGATCACTGTAAGTGTAAGATCGAAGAGCAGTAACAATGCTCCGATTTACACGTTCAGTGTGGTTAGCTTGCGGATGATAAGCTGCATTGTAGAATATCTTTTGGACCTTATATTTACTTAAAAGATCTTTAAATGTCTTAGAAACAAATTGTGGACCATTATCACATGATACTATTTGGGGAATACCAAATAGTAAGAACACTTGTTCCTCTAAGAACTTCAAAATGGCTGGAGTTGTAGCCTTACGCAGAGGACAAACTAAAGGAAATTTGGTGAAGTAGTCTACAACTACCAAACAATATGTGTTACCTAAATAACTGCGTGGATATGGTCCAATAAGGTCTAAAGAGATCATTTGCCATGGAAAATTAATGTTCCTAAACGAACCCATTAATCCAGCTTGAGGTAGGTTACTCGGCTTGCACGTTGCACAAACTCTACATCTAGAGATGTATTTCTTAACTGAGTTGCGCAAACCAGGCCAGTAATATAACTCAGCTATTTTACTAAACGTTTTATAAAAGCCAAAGTGACCTGATGTCACATCATCATGAAAAGTTTTTAAGACTTCATCCCTATTTGCTGTTGGGACTACTATCTTCCAATCAGACATATTCGATAGAGATTCAACTGGACTGATAACATGTTTATAGAGGATATTATTCTCCACCTTGAAATCAGGATACCTAGTAGGTTCTTGGGTGACATTATGAATCATCTTTCGATACCAATTATCTGGAGATAAAGTGGACAGATCTAAAAGATTGATATCGAATGTACGTGACAACGCGTCTGCAACCACAACACCATTGGCTTTGCGATGAACAATATTATAATCAAAAACAGAAAGCCTACAAATCCAACGGGACAAACGTTGTGACGGATTTTTCATGGAATGTAACCATAATAAAGAACTATGATCTGTGATGATAGTAAACTTACGACCCTCAAGATAGTACCGAAAGGCATCAAGACCATGGATAATTGCAAGAAGTTCTCTCTCTGTGGTGGAATAATTCTTCTGTGCTTTATTGAGCTTTTTGCTGGTATAAGCTATTGGATGTTCCGAACCATCCTTCATTTGAAATAGTACACCACCTGACGCAGTGTTGGAACAATCTGTCATGAGATAGAAGTGCTCTTTAAAATTCGGAGATGTCATGACAGGTGCACTAGTAAGAGCTTCTTTTATACGCCGGAAAGCATCATCGGCTTCTGAAGTCCATGTAATAGTTTGGCCTTTTTTCCTATTTTTAAGGAGATCTGTAAGTGGGGATAACAAAGTAGAGTAAGACGGCACAAACCGACGATAATACCCACACATCCCTAATATCCTACGGACTTGAGTAGTAGTCTTAGGAATGGGAAAATCCTTGATAGCACTAACTTTATCAGGATCAGTCCTTAAACCTTTACTATCGACTACATATCCTAAAAATTTAAGACTAGGACGACAAAACTGACATTTATCTAAATTAATAGTTAAATTAGCCTCTTTGAGACGTGAAAACAACTTATCCAAAATTTCCATATGAAGAGAAAAATCAGGAGTGACAACCAAAATGTCATCCAAATAATAAAAAACATAGGGCTCTAACTGAGGACCAATGACTAAGTCCATCAGACGACACATTGTCTGAGGAGCTGAAACAAGACCAAAAGGCATAGTGACAAACTGAAATAATCCTTTTCCACTAACCGCAAAAGCTGTATACTTTTTACTTTCCTCACTCAAAGGAATCTGTAAAAAAGCTTTAGATAGGTCGATAGAAGAAATATACCTAGCATTCTGAAGTTTACTGAGAATGACGTCTATTCGGGGAATAGGATAAGCATCCCGATTTGTAGTAATATTATTCAACTTTCGACCATCGAAGCAAACCCTAAAAGATCCATCCTTTTTCTTGGTTAACCACAAAGGACTACAGTAAGAAGACGTGGAAGGTTCAATGATATTCAACTCTAACATGGAATCAATTTCCTTTTCCAAGTCAACTTGCCAAGCCTGAGGAATAGGATACTGATATTGTCTAAAAGGTGTGGTATCTCCCACTTCGATAGTGTGAGATATTAAGGATGTACGACCTAATTTGTCTTTTGACGAAAGAGTTGTAAATTTAGAGATCATATTCTCTAATTGCCTTTGTTCGGAACTAGATAAACTAGTAAAATCCTGAATAGCACTAAGTAAGGACAGATTAAATTGAGAAATAGAAAAGGAAAAATTAGAACAATTTAGAGTGCTATTAAAAGCATTTAAGAAATCCATACCTAAAATTATAGAATTCTGAACTGAAGGAATAATATATAATGTAATTTGTTTACATAAATCTGCTACTGTGATTTCAGTTTCAAATTTGCCTGTAATAGACTGAACTGTACCATCTGCAGTAGACACTTGCAGAGAAGAAATGGGCATAATAGAAATCTCAGCATTTTCCAGTAAAGCTAATGAATGTGAACCTATCACAGAAATGTTCGAGCCA
This sequence comes from Diabrotica balteata, assembly GCA_918026665.1. Taxonomy (NCBI): domain Eukaryota; kingdom Metazoa; phylum Arthropoda; class Insecta; order Coleoptera; family Chrysomelidae; genus Diabrotica; species Diabrotica balteata. The sequence continues at coordinate 135,319,194 of OU898276.1, forward strand.
CTATCTAAAAGAGCTAAACAAGATTGTCCTAAAATCTTAATAGGAAGATAAGGTCTATTATCATTATGTTTTCTCACTAATAAAGAATTCAAATCAAAACAATTATCTGATTGATCAAAAATTTTAAATGGTACTAAACTAAACTTATTATCTCTACCTACACAATCAGAGGATGCAATAGGCAAACAAGAAGAATCAGAAATAAAAGAATCCTCCTGAATTGTGGTAGATTCTGGTATAGATATTGGAACTACTACACTGCTACTATTATGTTTATTACTAAAATTTGGGAAGATATTTGGGGAATAATCTATGTAAATCAGATGTATTATGTTGGGAAGTTACTTCTTGGAATGATTTGGTGTGGTGTGTGTTGGTTTTTTGGGGACAACCCCTTTCCCTTTCCGACTGGAAGATGGGTTTGGGTGACTTGACGTGGTTGGACCAGTGACTTCGTTTGATGTAACGGTTTGATTCCCTGATGGGGGTGTGGACGGAGAAACGCTCAGGGGACGGACCTCCGATCGTTCGTTTCCCGAACACCTAAAACAATTGCGTTTGAGGGTATTTTCTTTACCACAACCGTGGCAGAAAATACGGGTACGAGGGATGCCGCAATCATAAAAAGTATGGCCAGACTCACGACAATTCCAGCACACTACAGAACTTAATGTGGAGATATTACGTTCCTGACCTTTGGATTGCCAAGAACGGTGTTTGGAAATATCTACGTGACGAGAAGAGTTAAAAGAAGAGGGTCGAGAAGTGGAAGGAAGGTGAGAAGACCAAGATAAAGTTTCTTCTAAACGTTTACACTTCTCCGTAATATCAGCTATACTAGTGATATCTACAAGGGCCAATTGCTGATGATAGAATGGCAGTAGACATTTGAGGATGATCTTAATTTTTGCAGAATCTGTCAGAGGTGTTTCAAGGCGACTACACATACCTAAAATAGTATTAATAAATATCGTAACAGACTCGTCTGGCTTCTGTTTACGATTTTTGATTTGGTCCAGAAGGTCATCTTGAAAAGAATAAGGTAGAAAATCAGACTTGAGTTTCTGAGCCAAATCAGACCAATTAGAAAAATTATTGCGGTTGTTTCCAAACCACGTAAAAGCTGTGCCTGTAAACAACTCAGCAGAAGCTGCAAAAAGATCCTCCTCACTCACTCCTCTCGATATGCGAAGACATTCCACCCTATCCAAAAAGGAAATAACCTGGTCATAATGACCTTCACCAGAAAATGTAATGCCCCATTTATGTACCTGAACAGGTTTGGGGTGAAGAAATGAATTAGCTGCTTGGACTGAAGAAATAGGGGTTGAAGTAGCAATTGGATTCACTCGTGAATCAAGTTCACCCTCTAGGCTAAGAATTCGGATTGAAATTGAGCGCGTATAAGTTTGCTGCTCCTCATTCGAACAAGACAATAAATGAATACGGCCTGAGACATGAGCTAGACGTGATATCAGCCTGGAGTATAGGCTATCTTGGACAGTCCCTCTAAAATCGGATATCCTTTTAGCCAAATCATCCATAGTCTCATCAATCTCTTCTTGTTGTTCCAAAAAGGGAATACTGGTGGCAGAAATTTGTCGAAAGCTCCTATTTCCTTCTTCTTGCCTTAGAGCTCCACGCAATATCTTGCGTTTTAAATCCACATTGGAAGACGCATCAATGGGAATGTCCCTAATTCTCAACTCATAATCTAATTCTTTAACTAATAAATGTTCTACCTTGAATGCAGACATTGTGAAAGAAAAACAAATAGATGAATAGGTAGAATAGACAAGGAGATAATATACTCACACTCCACAAAACAATCGAATAGTAATATAAAGTTTTCAAAAAAAAAAATATATATATAAGTAAGTATGTACCAACACACCACAAAATCAATCCAAGAATAATCTAAAGTTATTCACAAAAATTTCAAAATGGTTAAGTAAGTTAAGTAAATATAAACACAATCCTTGAAGCAACACACAATGGTTTCAACAAGTATATGGTTAACAAATACTTGAATATAAAAAATTCACCAATATTGGCTAATATATATATGTATAAAAAATAGTAATATCTAAATTATTAAATTCTTAAAGTTCAATAATAGTAAAATAGATAGTTAACTGTACACAAAGTGATTAAAAGGTAAAGGTTTAAATATGAATATAAGTAAACTACAGCAATACAAGTATACCTATAAATGTAGATCTAATAAGAAAAACAATAAATAAAGAAGTTAAAAAAAATGAACAAAGAGCAACAGGAACAAATTAGAAATAATAAAGAATATTTTGCAAAGAGAAATATACTTCAGAATGTACGGTCTGAACTGAGAAAAGGCACCACGTTGGGCGCCAATGTAACAAAAATGGATTGGCTGGAGCGCCATTATAACAAGAATGTGTAGTGTAGCAATAGGGTAAACTCTAAAATGTACCTTGATACACCAACGAACTAATATGTGGAATAATAGAAGATGAAAGGGATTAGATAGAAATAAATTATGTGAAAGAAATAAATAAAGGGTAAATATGAATTTTAAAATATAATAAATTTAATGCTGGCTAGCGGCTATGCAGGAGAATGACCTCTTGACAATCAAGGAGGGATTCGGCCAATTTGCATGCCCTACAGAGACCGTAAGATGTAAGAATTAATGACTAGAAACTACCAAGAAATAAACAGAAGAAAGATAAAGTTGCTCTAATGAATGTTTGGCGCCAGGAAGTTGAATGTTTTCTTCCAAGATATCTTGTATTGCTGAAATATTAAAGGATAGGTACCAAGTGAAATCTTAAATTGTTTTAACCCAACTTTAATAAAGACCTATATTATGTACAAATTATTTTAAACCCCTATATATAACAATATTACCCAACACCTCTTATATACAATTAACTAATCTATATTTACAATGAAAACCCTATATATAATGATGAAAACAATTTCCCCCCCTAACGTACCTGATAATGTGAAATTTTGACTAAGGTTATGCAATAGTTAAGTATATAATATAAAAAGAAATATATAATAATATAAATAAAAAATACTACTCACTAATATAATAGTTTTCGTTTAGTAAATGTCTAAATTTTCAAATGAAATGAAACTCTCCGGATATTTGTGCACACAATAACCTGACAAAGAGAGATTCAAGGGAGAGTTAAAACCTCATCCCTTGGTAGACACTAAATAATTAAATTAAGTTACTATGATTAATATTTTATGAAAAGTGAATGTAATTATTATTAGTGATATGTATTGAAATTAAAATGAAACAAAAGTTAAAACCTTGAAGAGGATGTTGAAAAAAGTTATAAAAAATATTGGAATGACAAACAAAAACAAAATAAGTTCTTCCTGCCGGTTTCCGTAGGTTGCCCTGAAAGATGATCCGGTGAAGAACTAGACTCCAGTGGGTAAAAGTACACCAAACCTGGGTTCCATGTATATATAAAAAAATCTTCTTTAAATCCCCATATAACTTAAAATTTCTTCCCCTTCTCCTTAATAAATATAACCCCAAAACTAAAGGTTTCTTCCCTGACTTGTGACTGGGTTCCGGAAGTTGGCGGCTGAGGTGGTCCAAAACTTAAAGTATCCTCGTACAAAACACCCAAAAATAACTTAAATTGTTGTCCTTAAATCAGCGGTTCTTCATAAAAAAAAATAAACTTAAACTAAATTTCTTAAAAATGGCACCTCCCAGCCGCCACTATGATCGATCGATCTGTCTTCGATCACACCCAGTCAACAAGTAATTCTATTAACACTTACAAGTCGTCAAGTCGACGTACTTTCAGAATCTTACACCAGAGGTCGGGATTTAATGCCAACCTTAGAAAGTAAAATTTGCTGGGAGTTATTTAAATATTCAGTTTAAGAATATTTTAAATATGAATTTAAATTAAAGTTAAATTAAAAGACTCCAGTCACAAAAAAGGTAAACGGTTATTTAAGTAACGCACTCGTTACAGGTCCCCCACTCTTTAACAGTGTGCTCTTCATCATCATCAATGGTGCTACAGCTCTATGAAAGAGCCTGGACCTTCCCAAGTCTATTACGCCAGGCAGTCCAATCCATTGCCAACCGTTGCCAGTTTGCTGCGCCTATCTTTCTACCATCCTCATCTACACCATCCTTCCATCTGAGTTTTGGCCTACCCTTTTTCTACTTTCCACGGGTTGTGACATAAGGATTCTTCTAGGAGGGTTGTTCTGCTGTGATCTTGCTAGATGTCCTGCCCATCTTAGTCTTCCTATTCTTATAAGAGATACTACGTCTTTACCACCAAATATTTGTTTATATCTGTGGTATACCTCGTAGTTGTATCTCCTCCTCCAAACACCATTTTCACAGATGCCACCAAATATTCCTCTCAGGATCCTTCGTTCAAATATAAGCAGAAGGTCTTCGTCTGCCTTGGAGATGGTCCATGTCTCCGATCCATATGTCAACACTGGCTGTATAAGGGTTTTGTATTATGGTTATTTTTGTTTTTTGGCTTAAGTTTCTACTTCTCATATGTCTATTCAGTCCAAAATAGCATCTGTTTGCCATTAATATCCTTCGCTTGATTTCTTCCGTTATGGCGTTCTCTTTGGTGATCAGGGAGCCTAAGTATGTGAATTTGTCCACCACTTCAAAGGTAGAGTTATCAACCGTGAATTGGGGACCGATGTTCCTGACTCTATTGTTGGGTGTTGATGCCATCATCTTAGTTTTCTCCTCATTTACTTGCAGGCCCATAGATTTTGAGGCATTTGAGAAGGTGGTATACATTTCTTCTAGCTTGTGTGTTGTGCGGACAACTAGGTCCACATCATCTGCATATGCCAAAATTTGGGATGATTTATTAAAAATATTTCCTCTGTTGTCTATTCGGGCATCTCTGATCGCCTTTTCCAGAGCTATGTTGAAAAGGGGACACGCCAGCGCGTCTCCCTGTCGCAGCCCAACATGCGTTCCAAACGCCTGTGATTGTTCGCCCTGTATTTCGACTTTGCAAACCACATTACGCATTGTAGCCTTAACCAATCTTATCAGTTTATCAGGGATGTGGAATTCATTCATGGCTTCATACAATTTATTTCTTAGGACACTATCATAGGCAGATTTAAAGTCTACAAAAAGATGATATGTATCGATATTAAATTCATTGGTTTTTTTCCAGTATTTGCCTTGCACAAAGATCTGATCTGTTGTTGATCGACCAGGCCTAAAGCCACTTTGATATTCCCCGAGAAGTTCATCTGAATATGCATTTAGGCGACCATATAAGATCCTCGAAAATATTTTGTATGCTGTATTAAGGAGGGTTATTCCCCTATAGTTTCTACATTCCAATTGGTCACCCTTTTTGTGTAGCGGGCAAATGATTCCAATACACCACTCTTCCGGTATTTGTTCCTCGTTCCAGGCTATCAATATAATTTTATATATTTGATTAGTCACAGTAGCACCTCCACATTTAATAAGTTCCGCGGGTATACCGTCACTTCCTGGAGATTTATTGTTTTTTAGGTGTTTTATTGCATCTCGTACTTCTTAAATTGACGGAGGCTCTAATGGTGAATTGTTGCTTGCTCCTGCGGGTGGTTGATTTGGATCTGGATCTTCTACTTCTATAGTAAGTAGGTTTTTAAAGTATTCCACCCACCTTTTAAGTACTTCTTCTTTTGTATTTAGTATATGCCCCTCTTATCCTTACATAGTCTGAGCCTTGGTTTGAATTCCTTTCTTGCATTATTCAGAGTTTTGTACAATTTTCTTCATTTCTTGTTTGGTTTTCCTTTTTTAATACCTCAAGTTCTTCAAATATTCTATTTTCTTGAGTTCGCTTTTTTCTTCTATGAATGCACTTCTCTTCTTTTCTGAGATCTTTATATTTTTGCTGTTTTTCTCGGGTTCTTCTTTGCTGCATCAGTTTATATGCATTGTTCTTTCTTCTTGTAATGTCCTCACACTCAGCATCAAACCAGTCATTATGTGGTGGTGGTCTTTCTGGCCCTAGAATATTATTTGCTGCATCTTTAATATTATTTTTGCACATTTCCCATTGTTCACTAATTGTTAGGTCCTCATGAATTATGTGTTTAGTTTCGATATAGTTTTGAAACCTTTCTACTGTTTGCGGATTTTGGAGGTGTTCAATATTGGGACGCGTTGTTTTGGTACTTCTCTCCTTCTTCGCATTTGAGATTCTAGCATGAATTCATGTGCCAACTAGGAAGTGATCTGAATCAATATTGGCGCCTCGATAGGTTCGGACATCCATTAGGTTTGAGAAGTGTCTGGCATCTATGATCACATGATCAATTTGGTTGTTTGTTAGTCCATCAGGTGAGGTCCAAGTCCACATACATATTTTTTTGTGTAGAAAACATGTGCTTCCTATGATCATGTTCTTTGCGGTTGCGAAGGTGACTGCTCGGTGTCCATTCGAATTGGTATCATTATGGAGACTATATCTACCGATGTGTGGTAGATCCGATTTTTGCGTTCAGATCACCAATTACTATTTTAATGTCATTTCTGGGACAACTGTCAGTGTGCTCTTTCCTATTTTAATTGTTACATTTCTCGGTCATTTAGATTCTTGCAGGGTAAGGATATCTATTGTGTATTTTCCATAATTTGAAGTTTCTTAAATCTCCCTGCTCACAAGTACCTCTCACATTTCAAGTCCCAATTTTTATTATTTCCTTCAATTGTTGCCTTTCTTTTGTGTTTATTTTTCCGTATTCCATGGTCGTATTCCTTTGCCCTTGCGGGCACTTTCAAAATGATTCATCAACATCTAGGGGATCTTTTAAGAACAAGTGGATTAGGTGTAGAGGTTTGTAGCCTCACTATGTCACTTAAAAGACCATAAATATCAGATTTGCTGATAAAACAACTTAGGCCTTTAAGTATATGTCTCTGTATAAGTTAATTTATCACAGCGATGCTAGCTAGAGTGAAACTGTATTTCATATTGCTACCAAGAGTTAAAAAATAAGTTGATTTTATTCTATACCTACAAATTTTTGAAGTAAATATATTAGTTTTTAAAATCACATATACCTGTAGTACAGCTTGACATTTTTGAGCTTCATCTGCTAAAACATGGATCACACTGTAAGGACCTCCTCTAGCCCCAAACAAGTCCAGCTCATTCATAGCTTCGAGAGCAGCCTTTGCCATACCAATAGAACTGGCATTTAATTCAGGCAATCCATGGTTAGTCTTATCACCTCTCTCCCAAACACCATAATCTGGTGTGCAATATGCACACTCAATATAAAATACCAGATTCTGGATGAAGGCTACTTCGTCTAAGTTGAAAATTATTTGCAAGCCAGATGCTGTCATTTGTGCTAAGAGAAGCAAGTAAAGCGATATAGCATCAATCTGTAAGTGACCCCATTCGTTATCACCTAAAATACAGAATAAATACTTGTCAAATAATCAAATGCCTTGTTAAGAATAAGCCACAAGTTATAAAATAAACTATTAATTTGTTGCATTTGTGTGATACTTTGTTTTCCGTCAATATCAATCTCAAATTCTATTTTATTTCATACTTTACATAAAAATTGTTTCCATACATCTTATATGGAACCATAGAAATAATAATCAGCCGGTTGGCTGTGAAATGACTTATTTAATTTTGATAATTTTTTTTGTGAAAATTAGGTAAACATGGTAATCAAGCACAAAGGAAAGATTATTCAATATTAGTTCCATACAGATGTAAAAGTTCAAAAATTACATCATTTGATGGTCCCTTAGAACAATGACCAAATCATTGATCCTGTTAGTTCAGGAAACATGTTTCAGACAGTATTCTAAATTCTAAAGCTAATCAATGAGCTTTATATACTTTCGACCTCGAACTGGGTGGAATGCAAACACTGCCAATACAATTCTATTTGTATAGTTTTGGTTATGACTAACTAATTGCTTATTTTAATTGTTGCAGATACTAGTAATTTAATTTAACTGTATATGCTCAAAATTATTGCTTCACAAACATTTTTATTCATTTGAAAACAAGATGGTAATTAAGATTTGAACTTTAATAGAATTTTATGAAGGTGACACAAACTGGACAAGCATAAATAACACTGGTGATCTTTTGCATGCAGTAAAAGACAGACGTCTGGCCTTAAGATAATTTTGCCAAGGCACTATAGGTGCAAGGCACTATAAGAAAAAGAAGAAGACACATAATGATAAGAAGGACAAATAGTACAGTTTATTATGGCTGATACAAATATTAGTTTATTAAATTATGAAGTTGTCTGTAAATGAATACTACAAGCCATGTCAGCATGCACTGTAGTTGAGATCCTTTTAGTTCCATAACAAACTCTTCTTGATCACTGTAGTATTTCATAGTGTGTACAGTTATTACTTCTATTTATTATTTATACATGGACAAACACATTCATTACACTCACACACACAGGTAACACCACTAACAGGTTCAGTTTACCAAATTGGCATGTGTTTATATTGCATATGTTGTATGCTTTAAATATAAAGAAGGAAAGCTTTTAAAAAGTACATTTTGATTATACTATTTTATGAATTCTGCAATTTTTAATTTATATGGAACAATAACAAGTAAATATTTGTCTCTTTCGAGATTAATTGCAAACATCTGTGGCAATCTGGCAACTGCTGATTTGACAATTGCCAAATCTATCTCCTAATCTATCAAAAGGTAATTGCCAAAAAAATTTCTAATGATTTTCTGCAATTAATCTCCAAAGAAACAAATATTTACTCATTGTTGTTTTATATAAATCAAAAATTGCAGAATTCAGAACATAATATAAACAAAATGTACTTTTCTAAAACTTTCTCTTTTTATATTTGAAGCATACTGCATCTACATTATAAAAACATGCCAACACTGCTAAACCGAATTTTTTTGTTCCATATGTGACATTTGCAGTTATAATCAGCTTGTACTTTGGGTAAACTCAACCCCACTGACCTATTGTAATCTAATAGGTAAATTTTTAACAAAAAACCAATTAGGCATAAATACAATTGTTTATCTTCTAAGACTGATGGACATAATATTGAAATATATAGAAATATTTCATTTCATGTTACTGCATGAGGTTTTAAATATAAAAAGTATGTTAAAGATCTACTTTTTATTACAATGTACATATTTATTTTTGAAGTTTTTGAATGTCTACAATTTTCTTGTATTTCTGGGCAATAAAGTATTACATATTTTACAGAAATGCTTCACATAATTTTCTATTAGCGGTCCAGGTATTCACATTGTTATATTCTTTTTCAATGCTTCATCAATAATATTAATTTTCTTGTACCCTTCTTTTTCTTTTATTACTCCTATTATATTTGTAAATATATTTAAGTAATTCACAATTGTTTTGTCTTAAAAAAAGTTTATTAGTTTAACTCCACTTGTACTTATTTGATTTGATCAATTTCATCATTTTATTTATAAAAGATCATGATCTTTTATCTTGCATATAATCTGTGGTGAACTAGTGTAACATGAATCTAGTTTTATGCCAATACATAGTGGCCTTCAAAAGTTTCAACAGTTTTTAATTGTGAGGTTAAAGATTATTATATTATGATCTGTTAAATTGATACATAGTTTTCAAATAAATCTCATCTGGTTAATACTGGTTTTATTAGATAATAAGCAAGATAAACATTTTTGAGAAAAATAATAATTTTCCAAATTCTTTTGTACTTTTCTTCATGGTCTCTTCTGTTATCTATACTTTATACTCAAAGGTCCAATGTAGTACAATGTTAGTGGAATAAATCAATAGAATTCCTTTTAAGTACTTAATATTTTTATAAGTAGCCAGCCACACATCTGATCTAATTACTTTAACTTTTTTGCCAACAGACAACTAGAGCTTTAATTTAACTAATAACTAATAATCATTAATAGTTACGAATAGTTAGGAATATTTACATTAAAAGAATGATCTAAAGAATACTTTATATAGTATAAAGCCATCTCTCTTGCATGAACCCTGCTGTATCTGTAGTAAACAAAGTAAATGAAAAGAATATCATATAATTAATGTAACCTAACACTAACACTGGTACTACCTCTCTTTGACAAGCACTGGGCCCTGATTCTATTTCATTTCGATGTCGAAATTTAAAAGCGACTACGCCATGACAGTCGCAATCGCTAGCGATTCTCATTCATTTCGATTTTAGTTAAAAGTGGGGACATTTACTTTATCATTTTGACACTGCTCAGAATTTGAGTTGGCCGTCTTGTTTATTGGCTGCACGCTTGTTAAATGTTTGTTTTGTTTACATTTTACGATTTTTGTTTCTTGTTTGAGTTGTTAAATTTTTAGTGGCCAAATATAATCATTTTTAAATGATTATATTTTGAATTGAAAGAAAATGGATGGAGGCTGTTGGTGATGGTGGCACTAAATTGTCTGTGGACCAAAAAGAAATTATGATGGCTTTTGATTTAGTGGATATATTATATTTTTAAATTTACTGCAGCTTAGTATTGGTATTACTAAAAACAATACATTACCGCTCTAAAAAATCTTGATGAGTTTAAAGATTATTTTATATCTCCAAATAAGAGTGTAGAAGTAAAATAAATTATACCAACCAAATTATTTATTATTTCTATCTTCCATTACAGCCTGTTGAATATATTCAAAAATTGTGGTTTCCAATTTAGTTTTAATATTGGGACATTTTATTTCTTTAATTTTTACACCACAATATATTTTAAAAAATAATCAGTAGCATCTGGCTTGGTACCCACAGGTACCGCAGTTCTATTTTTATAGGTGTTAAAATTTCGACCAATTATGTGCCGAATCACATACAATTTCTAATAAAACGCAGCCATATTAATACTTTTTTGCCTCAGTTTTCGTTGCAACAATCAAACAAAACAACACCGCCTCTGAACCTAACCTCGCTTCTCCCAGTCCCGCTAGTCATGTCAGATTAATTTCGACTCGAAATTAAATTTCAACCACTTTCTTGAAGTTGAAATTAATTTCGATAAATCGAAATTTAGTGACGTCCTTTGGTTAGTTCAGCTGAAATCCACTAGGCTCGCAAAGTCACATTTCGATGTCGCCATATTGATTTCAACATGTTTTCAGTCGAAATCTCAATTAGAATCAGGGCCCTGATGTGACTTTAAGTGAGAGTGCCCACAAAACTGGCGTGGCACATAGCAAGTAGCAAGAAGCACGCATCTAGCATGCTACTTATAATGTAACCAATGAAAATGATTGATTAAACGCACACCAAAATGACAGTGACCTTATTTGATCTAATCATTCGTTTGTATTGGTTACATTTTATGTAACATACTAGATGCATGCTACTTGCTACTTGTCACGTGCCACTCCACTCTGGTGGGTGCTCTCACTAATAAAGAACACTCATCCACATTTAATCAAAGTTTTCATGATTATTATAGACTTCAGAGATTATTTTAGAATGAATTTTCCATTTCTAATTTGCACTTGGAACAATAATCATTCAGAATTACCTTAAGCATTTATAAGATCCTTTCTACATGTACTATTGGTACTACAATGGAACTTCAACTTTTTAAAAGTAAGGTTCTAAAACTGTTTTCTTGTGTCATGTCCAAGTTAAATATTATGTTTATATGAGATTAATCCACAATTTATCATAATGAAAATTAATGTATTTGTAATGTAATTTTCATTACAATAAATTGTGACTTAATTCCTGTAAACATATTTAATTTTTAAAAGTATTTCTCCCAATTTTCAGTCAAACCCAAAAAATTGCATATTTCCAACTACCCCTCAACACTTATTATATCCATACATATAATAATATTAATACACACCTCAAATATCTTAAAAATTCCAAAATATAGAATTATAGATATAAATTGCTTGTATATTATATTTAAATATGATATAAATATTGATGTATGATATATATTATTTGTTATATTGTAATACTGAAATATACTAATTATTAATACATTACCTACGACAACTTGACCGTTGACAGAAGAGTATTTAGCATGTAAAGAATCTAATGGATTTTGCGTTTGTTTAAATCGCTCGACTTTTTCCTTCTGCTGCATCATACACATTAACAACCCCCTCATTAACTTTACACAAGACTGTTCTAATTCATAAGTTTTAGCTCTATCTTCGTCTTGATCTGCTATTTTTTTATACGACATGGAAAGACCCCAAACTGATAATATACAGTAAACATTGTCTCTGATCCAAGCATGACTATTTTCTAAACTGGCTGGAAATAATCCTGTAACAGGATTTTGATGTTCCATTATAACCTTATGTACTAGACGTTGGTAATAGTCCAGGCGGACGCCTGAATTACTTCGGCTCCTCATTTTTCTTAAAGTATTTCAATCTTAAACTTTTCACTTAAAACTATTTTTAAAGATCAAAACATAATTAATCAAGGTGATTTAAATGACAGATTTGACACTTGCGATGACATGTGACAATATGTCTACACTTCTTTTTTAAAACTTCTACTTGTTGTGTTCACAGTTCCTACAAAAATCAAATAAATATTCATTTGAATTTTTATTGTTGTTTATTTCAAACATAGTATAATTGCCCGTTTTAAAGTAAATTAAAACAGCAATTATAACTTTTATATTTTTTTACAAAAAATATGAACGCTGGCATATAAGTAATGATTGCACCCAGCTCTAGTGTTTTTTTATAGACGGCATATAGAACGCTTCTAGACGCTTAAAAGCGTCCTAATTTCAGAACTAAGACTATTTATCGAATGTTTATATAAATCGAATTAAAACTCAAAAGACACGCAAGAGAAATAAATTTTTATACAAAGAAAACAAACATCAAAATATAAATCTAATTATGGTTTATAAAATTGCAATTTAAACAATATTCAGGAATTCCTGAATATGTTTCACATCATTCTACGTTCTTTTTATTGCTTCATACATATTTTGCACCCTTTTCTTCTTATCTGTTTATTCCTGTTTTCTTAGTCGATGTTTACATTTAGATGTTAATTCTGGAGTAGATTTAGCAACGGGAGGCAATAGATGTTTTATAATGGGCAAACCTAAAATCATATAGTGGCAACTTGCCATTCAAATATTTATTATATAAATGAAAAGAGTTTGTAAGCAAAGTCAATGACATGAAACAATAAGTGCCTAATTTTGTTGGCCATCTTATTGTTTTTTTTTTCGGACAGGTAGTTGGACATCATTTAATGGCTTTAAATTTTTTTCTTTTCTTTTATTCTTTACCTCGATCGTCTTTACTCGAGATTTACATATGATGCGCATTGTAATTATAAAGGACATCTCTTTCATTTTTCTCTCCATTTGCCAATAATTACGTCTTCAGCATACCTGGCGACTGTTTCACCTTTTTTATTTAGCAGTAGTAACATCTATTTAGTTTCTTAATATTGTTCTGAGGCTATTTTCTTGTGGCATTTTAAAGCAATCACTATTTAAATCGGAATAAGCCACAGTTAAAGGTTAAATTAAGTTTATTGACGTTTTAATTTCCACTTCGGGAATGGTGCTGAAAATACAAACATTAGTGATATAAACTAATGCTTGTTCTTCTGACTTTTAGAAATCGAGTTGTATTTCCCATCTATATATTTACCAGTATTCGAGTAAAGGGCTTGTTTGTGTGGTTGAGTGAGCTGATGCGCCTATTTTTCCAGATTAAAGTTATTTTATTTTTTATAAAGGAGGATTGTAATCCAATTTTTACATTTATTTAAGATTTTTTCGTTATGCAGACATATATTGAGAGCGTTTGTATTCGTGGTATCAAAAGTGGACCCACTTGTTTATTTGCTTCAGTGATTGCAGCATCTATCCCCGGAGCTGTATCACTTCTATTATATTCCAGGTAATAAAACAAACAAAAACAGAGTCGAAGGACTAAATGAGGCTGTAATTCGTAAAACTCCTCTTTGCTATTTGATTTACTTTTCAGTAGCAACAAAAAACATTGCAGGTTTCATGTAAATTATATTTTCGAAATATTATATTTTTTAGCCAATACAATATAATTCATTAATAATAAGTAATGATGACCGTAAATTTAAATCATAGTTTTCGAAAAAAAAAAAAATAATAAATAAAAATAATATCTAAATTAATGACGAATTAATGACTGAAACTCACTAGAGTTTTTTTTTAATAAAAAGTATGTTAATTTAATCACAAATAACGTGTTACAAACATTTAAAAAGGTTTTAAAATTATAAAATTTAGTTTCAAGTATTTTTTTTTAAACTAAGAAATAAAAGATGATTTTAGTGTCGTTTTCGTTCTCACACCAATCTTGATTACTTTCACTTGTTATCAGCAGTTTGTTTTATTGTCTATTCGCTTAGCTAGGGCATATTTTGACCATCGAGCAATAAGACAAAAGAGATAATCTAATCCTTATGAAAAGGAGACCATAAAAAAGTGGCCTCTGATGGCGGACATATCCGGAAATGCGAATGCGCCAAATTTAAATTTTCCGACACTTATTAGTAGTAGCTATATAATATTTTTCAGAATGTCTCTTAGACGAGAAAGTTTTAATTACTTATTAATGATAAGAGTCTAAAATGCGACACAATTGTTAAAAAACTTCAATATTAATAAGATTTTATGTGACATTTGGGACAAACAATAACATAACCCAACTAAATTTGATGTCAAACAAGGAGAGAGACTCTCTTTCCTTGTTTAATTTGGCCTCTAAAGATCGCACTTCCTGTCTAACAATATGTTTGCCCCCACTACCTTTACATTCCCTCTTTTGCACGGTTCCTAGACTTACTACGGTTGCCTCTTCCGCCTAACCAATGAACATTAAGCCGGATTGTACTCCTGTGACGTAATTTGAATCTTAACATTCAGCCCTGTGATTGGATGGATGTATCAAAACAAAAATGTTTTATAAATAAAGTAGGTTGATTTCATGTAATCAAATGAACTATTTTACAATAAAGCCAAGTTAAAGTTATTTATTTATGTTAATATACAATAAAGTACTTACATATGTCAAAAAATAGTATAAAATAAAAATTAACATATTAAATAAGGTATAATAATGCAAATATACGTTAAGGCAAACATTACACAGAATATTATATTCTGGGTTCCCAGGTATACACAAAAGAAGATTCATCATCATCAATACACAAGCCAGTTCGAAACATTAAAGTTAAAATTTAGGAATTCATCACTTGAAAACTGCTTCCCCTTCAACCAAAGGACTCTTTGCTTCACCACAATACTCAAAGATATCATTAAGGTTAATTTCCATTATTAAATGATACAAATAACTCGTCTTAAACCAAACTAAACATGGAAAAGCAATGGTAAATATTCGAATGTTATGTTTGTTTTTGTTTATACCATTTATAACTGCCATGACACTGCAATCGACCTGCCCTCTACATTCAGTTTCAATCGCGAATAAATGGGTTTTGTATTCTTGTGTACTCCTGTGACGTAACTCAAGCATCCCCACCATAGTCGGAAGAGGCAACCGTATTAAGTCTACGAACCGTGCCTCTTTTGTCTTTTTGCTCGATGATTTTGACAGACTCATTGTTGGAAACCTACAACACAACAATTCCTACTTCTCAGTATTAATAGCTTAAGTATACTACTATTGTAGACTTCTTTCTTAAAAAAAAAAGAAGAATTATTCTAAATAGTTGAGGTGTATACTAAACCCATCAAATTTTCCCTGTATAAATATAATATTTGAATTATTGTTACAATTTAAAATATTGTAGTAAATATTTGTATTATTCGCGTTGTTTATTTAATTTAATATAGTTTTATTGTTTTATTATCTTTGTTTAATTCTTTTGTTAGTTCTATTCAGTTAATTAGTTAGTTATATTTTAAATTTTATTATTATGGATAGTCAAAGTTTTCCATTTGTTCCATCAGCTAATGCGTTGGTAAGTTTTTCTTAATAAATATGATAAAATGTTTTTTAAAAGTTAATATTTTTAGATTAGTTGTTTCTAATTGAATATAGACTTGTGTATACTTACATGGAGGTTTTTGTTGTTTGTTTGGGTTTATATGACTGCAGACTGCGGCCAGGACACCACAGATCACCTGGAGTGGTCTGTGCAGGACACTGAATTCATTCACCATATGTGGAAGATTTTAACATCCTCAAATGCTAATGAGCAAAAATTACTATTGAACCACGAATTTGCCTAGTCAAATTACTAATATTTGCTTTTAGCATATGGAAGTACACTTATTTTGTAAGATAATAAAACAACAGTTTATGTTAATGTTATCCAATGAACTCTTAATCTTTAATCATTGATTCCATCCTATAATATAGTCACAACATAAGGAACTTGCTATGTCTTATTTAACCTCACTTTGACTTTTTAATTTTGTAGAATTTATTCCCACTTTTTTTATTTTGTACAATAAATAATTTTATTATTTGCTATCAATACATTATACGGTGTAAATAAATAAATATTGATTGTCGGCAAAGTTCTATTTTATTTACTTTTGTTTACATTAATATTGACTAAGAGCACGTATGCTTGGTTGTATAGTAATTTCCAGCCACTTCGAGTCTGTCAAGAAGTAACTAACTTCGCAAAAAAATAATTACTAAAATCACTAGACAGTTCGGACTGGGAATAGCGAACCGGGTATAGGATGTAATTGTAGAAGTCTAATTTACTTACCGGTGCACGTCATCTGCGTCATAGCCTGTGACGTCACATGATACCAACACGAAATATTTAGGCGATAGGTGTGTTCTTTTTTAGAATCACTTTGCCGAGTACACTGGAATGACAGCCACTAGACATATTTTATTATATACGCGTAGAAATATTTTTCAAAGATTTCTATTAATGTTAAGTTAAAGAAATACACAATAATATGTTTCATTTAATTTGTATAAATGCATTATAAAGCGTTTTTATGAAAAACATTTATTCAGAACACACTGTAACTGTAATCAAACGAAGGTAAAATTTTGCTATAAATTGGTAACACTTATTTGACAGATGCCCGGATGACACTTTTTGTATTTTATTATTTTGAATGTTAAAGTGAATACGTCTTGTTTTATATTTTTACCTATTTAATTAAATATGTTCTTTTTAGAACAGAATTAGTGTGTTTTATTTCAAAAAGGTCACGTAAGAATTTAAAGAAGTAAGAATTTAAATAGTCGTTGTAAAAAGATGGTAATACTTTTGCAATAATTATGTGACCTATTTAATTTAAAATGGTTTCAGGATTTTTTTATACTTTGGCAACTATGTCAACTTCGATCTCTGTCAATGATAATGACGTTCAACGGTAAGTAAATTAGATAGAGTATAGTTCTGGTAGTTTTTTCCAGTCTTCACCATAATTCTTATCCAGCAAACTAATAATTGAAGCTTTATGGCCTTTAAGTTCGTTGGTTAGTAGTACTTCACCGGGCTGAATGGATAGTTTTTAACAAACAGTTTTAAGCCTAGTTTGCACTATGCTAGCATTTTAGTCGAGTAGCGAGTAATTTAGTAACTAAAATACTCACTACTGCCCAAAAATCGTTCGCACTTGTACGAGTAGAGTTTGTCAGGAATATTTTGTCTACCACATAGGGTATTACTATAAGGGGTTAAAATTGGGAACAGAAGTTACTGGGGGTAGAGATAGGGCAAGCAAAATAAACGAAACTCATGCGAACTGCTCTCAGGGTTTATTTGGAGAAACTGGGTCGTGGATAAGTGAATGACAAGGCTGTTGGATTGGGGCAACTACAAAAAATTAAACAAAGGGGTACTTACATGAATCTCCTGGATAAAAAAAAAAACAAGAAGATCCTCTAGCTATTTAAAATAAGGACATCGCTTCCAGGAAACTTCCTGCCGGATGAAAGAAAAAGGCTCTTCCTGCCTAAAAAAT
The DNA here is from genome assembly GCA_918026665.1 of Diabrotica balteata. NCBI lineage: Eukaryota > Metazoa > Arthropoda > Insecta > Coleoptera > Chrysomelidae > Diabrotica > Diabrotica balteata. The sequence continues at coordinate 135,337,166 of OU898276.1, forward strand.
ACAGGAAAACGGGTTAGAATCTTTTTTAAAATAAATAGACAAAATGGTTTAGGGAAAAAAATTAAACATTTATTGTTGTCTTACCACAAACAATTACAAATACAGATAATACAAAAATATCGAAAACAGACTTACTATGTCCCATTTCTCATATATTAATAGCTTTAAAAAAATAAATACAATAACAAAGAGAAACACTTGCTATGTCCTATCCGTTTACAAACTCTAGAAGTTGGAGATACTACTATTGTTACTAGGCTATAATTTGTAGCAGAAATAAATTATTAGAAATAAAGAATTATCCTTTTTATTATCAGGTATTTATCAAATGTCAAAAATAATAAAGCTAGCTGTCATATCTCAAAACTAAATCTTAAAACGAAGAATTAATAAAATGACAGCTAAGACGCGCCCTCCAATCTACAATTTTAATTATTCCAATTTAAATTGTTTCGAAAGAAATTATTAATGAAGTATTGTCTATTTTTACCTTAAAAGTTCAAAAAAAAGTTACCTGGGTTTCCCTAAATTACTTTAAATTTTCTGGGGTTAGAAACTGGAATTGAAACTCTCTGCCACTCGAACAAAAAAACTGCATCTCACCAATTGTATTCTGAAACGGCTTCTTAGGACATACAGATTTGAGGTTGAAGCTGGCACATCGGACACAATCCCTCCAAACTCGGCTTCTAAAAAACTGGACAATGGAACACGTGAGTATCTTTCAGCGTTGTTGTAAACGCCGTTTTACAAAAATCTCATATGAGAGACGACATACAACAAGAACTAATGATTACTCCTATTTGAACTGACACATTACTTTGAGTATAAATCACTTTATTTCCATAAATTCGCCGGTTTTTTTTTTCGACTTAATTAAACACGTCTGCTTACCATCACCAACATTTTAAACCTGACTTTCGACCTTCGATCGATCTCTTTCGTACCGGCATCCAGCGTTTCCTTACCCCGCCCCGCGTCAAGTCGATGGGGCAAGCGAACCGGAATTCTTGTCAAACCGCTTCAAATTATATCGTAAAATGACCTTGAATCATTCCCCGTTTTTAAAATCTCAAAACTAACGCATATAAATAAATCTAGCCATATTTAACGTCGTAGTTATAACTGGAATTTGGGATTTTTTTACATAAAAAATAAACAGAGAATCGGCGAAATATTTTATATTTGGCCTAGGAGCGTACTAGAAAATTTTTTAATATTGAATATTATATAGTTAAGGAATTTAATTATGCTACAAGTTCACAAGTAAGTTGTGGTTTGCAAGATGAACAGCCTACAATGCAGTAAATAAATAAACTGATTATGCTAATCGTAACTGCTATTTTAGAAGAGATGCATGAGGAAATTTATGTGGTTAACAAAAAGAAGCTACGTATACGAAAATGGATCGATAAAAGAGATAAACTAGTAGTTACCAATTGTCTTCTGAAGGAATTAGCATTGGAAGATCCCAAAGAATATTTTGATAGATTTAGAATGTCTGAAAGTTGGGTAAATTTTTGTTGATGAAAATACACTGATACATACGGCGAAAAGATATCGTACCTACTACAAGATGTTTATTTGTAGTTGTAGTTTGTTTGTGTGTTCTTATAATGCGGGGACTTAATATTCCACAAGCATTCATGTTCTAAATATTTAGAAACGAATTTCAAACTTGTTTCTTCGCCCAGCGAAGCGATATTTTTGCGTCAACTAATGCACTCGACTAATTCGAATAGTTCGGACTTGTTTAGCCGGTGTGTCAGTGAGCGGTGGGAGAAAAAATAAAATCAAATATATCGACCTGACTAAAATACTAGCATAGTGCTATGCTAACATACTAATACTAATGTGCAAATTCTCACAAACTCGCTGTTAATAGTGAGTATAAAGCATTTTAGAATTCAACTTGGATGGTAAATAGACAGGCACACTAGTCTTGCTCCTACAATAGTGAGATTTTACGTATGTTAAAAATTCTAAATCTTTTTTAATCTAATCTATATTATCTAATCTATATTATATAATCTTTTTTAAATCTCTTCGTTCTTTCGGAAGCTCCATTTCGGAAGTATTCTTTGAATTCGGTTTCCACTAAAATTCGTGATCACTAGAAACGAATTTTAGCACACTCGTATCAGTTTTCCATCTATTTCTTCATCATTTTTCAAACATTATATTGAATCGATACTTGAGCATGATTGGATTTTCCTCTCTTCGATTTATTTCCTGTGCAACAGTTTAGTATGAGATTATCCTGCCTTAAATTTAGATTCATACATGTAACTATGGAATTTTTTAATATCATTCATTGTTAAAGTTTTGCAAAAATACGGTTGTCCAGGTTTACCATCGTGACCATAAGTCGGAAAGTTTGGAAGAAAATGTAGTGTATACATACAAATATTATAATTTTACCTATGTAGTTCTTGCTAAAGCGACTGTAAAACTTTTTCATACAATTTTTCAAACAAAGCCATACCTATTCATATTTTAACATGCTTAGCATAGTTTTCCTGTTGTCGCTCAATCTTGCGTGCTTTTTCTCTTGGAGGAGGTATAATCGCAGAATTACTATTTTTTAGCTTATCCATGCCAGCAAATCACACCAAAAAGAAATTGATATTATACGGCAATACTCAAAGGAAGTGCTATTGAAACTAAAAAACATACAATATTCGATTCAATATGTGTAAACACATTGAATCGTCACACATATGACGTTTCACGTCTAAATTTAGATAAAGAAAAACTGAGAATTCAAGTAAAGAGTTTTAAAAATAATCAGCAAAATTTTTACCAGATTTTATATGGTAACGAGGTAATTATGAAAGATTTTAACGATAGTACGCTCCTTATTGAAAATTTATTTAACTTAGCGAAAAAAGTGAATTTTTTGATTGATATTTGAACGACCTCAAATACGGAATTCATAGATATTTATACAGACCTCAAATACGGAATTCATAGATATTTATGCAGATAAAGAATATTAGAGAGAATTGCTGGAATGAAATATTAGACAACGATAACATCGAAAAAAACTGGGAAAAACTCAAAAATATCATAATTGACTCAGCAGTAGAATCACTTGGAGAGGAAAGTAACGAATATAACAAAAAAGAAATCCTTTTTACAAAACAGACTACATTAAACACAACAGGCATACAACCACTATAAATGAATCAGAAAGTAAACCAATACTTTAGTCAGACAAATAAAAAGGGAACGCTGACACAGATTTTTAAAACTAATGAAACATGACTTCCATGGAACAGAAAAAGAAATATGGAGAATGATCAAGGGACAAAGAAAAGAGGTGATCTAAATAATACAAACATTTAGAAGGAAACACATTCAGAAGGAAATGATAATGAACTATCAATGTGATGATAATTAAATATTGAGGAGAAAGAGGTAAAGGAAGCACTAAGGAAATTAAAAAATAGAAAACCACCAGGAGATGACGGAATACCAAATATATTCTTAAAGTAGGAGGACCAAATCTGACTGAATAACTCTTAAAACTAATCCAAAGAATAATAGAACAAAACAAAATACCACAATAATGTAGATCAACCACTCTAATACCTTTCTTCAAAAAGGGAGACAAATCGGACCCTCAAAATTACAAAGGAATTCATTTATTAAACACGACACTAAAATTAATAACCACAGCTATAGCAAGTAAACAAAAAAGGATGCCAAATGGGAGAAAAACCAATTAAAATCATCTGATATGCAGACGACGCAATACTATTCTCTCAAATTGAAGATGATTTACAACGTATGCTGCATCAAATTATTATAATCGACAGAAAATTTAATATGTTAGTTTCCCCAAAAAAGATAAAATGTATGGTTATAATACCACAACTAAGATGAAAATTGGATTTGGAAGGTTAGATAATAGAACAAGTGATGGAGTTTAAATATCTAGGCATTACACTATCTAGCTACGGAAAGCTTGAAACAGTAGTAGAAGATCAATTCAATAAATAGCCGCTGGTTGCCTGAATGAAACAAATGGAAAAATAAAAATGTCGGGAAGGAAATGAAATGCAGAATTTACAAAACAGTTATCAGACCAATAATGACATACGCGGCAGAACATGACCTGACACAGAGAGGAAAAAAATAATGTTACAAATAGCAGAGATTGAAACTCTTAGAAAAGTTGATGGTAACACACTATGGGACAGAGCTAGAAGTTCAGATATACGACATAGATGCAATATGAAGAACATCAATTACTGGATAAAAAATAGAAAAGTAGAGTGGAATGATCATATAGCTGAATGACAAAAAATAGAGTAGTAAAGACGACGAGAGACGGTTCCCCAATAGGAAAACAATCATTAGCACAGACCACTTTTGTGATCATTAGGAAGACCACGAAAACGACGGAACGACAATTTACTGGATGTACATTAAAAAAGGCAGAGTAATGTCTACATAAAATGAAAAAGAAAAACATGAAGATATTCCAGATGAAAATTGTTTTCTTTTCTTGATGTCGCACTGGGGGAATGAAAATTCCCCCAGTGCGACATAGAAAACTGACACAAAGCAGTCCATGCATCTTTTTATGATGGGTCGGGTGTATCGACCACGTGACGTTTCCATTAGTCATTTAGGTCACGTGGACAAACAATCTAGCCCATTAGAAAGAGATGTAGGGACTGCTTTGAGTCAATTTTCTCTGTCGCACTGGGGAAACGACCCAATATTGCAAGGCACAGTATATTTGTATTATATGTCTATGATTCTGATTAATAACATTCTAATCACAAAATTAAGAAGTTCTCGTGGCGAATAAAACTCGTACTGGATTAAAAGAAGGTTTAACAGAAAGCAGAAGAACTATAACTTTACAAAACATTTAAAGATCGTAAAGAAAAAAATATATGTCCTATTATGCGATACTACCTATTTGTTGCTTCACTGAATATTTTATATATGTATGTGGGAACAAATCACAGTCAATTGTAATACAAATTACATTTTTGATTTGTTTTTAACGTTTCCAATTCGAATATAATTTTTAAAAAAATTCCGAAATAAAATTTATGAGAAAATTGATAAATACTAATATATAACTTATTCGGCAAACCGTATAAGATGGGCAGGTCACGTGGATGACATAGTGTTAAAGACAGCGTATTTTGAAAGACCAGATGGTAGAAGATCAGTAGGCCGACCGAGAAAAAGATGAAAGGATGATGTTGAATCCAATTTATCTAGAATTGGGGTACAACAATGGGAAATACAAGTGCAAGTACATTAAAAAAGGCCCTGAGTTTTAAAGCCAGTAAAGAAGAAGAAGAGGAATACATAACTTATAGGTTAAAATCAATTTTTCCACACTTTTTATTTCAGATTTTTTTTTTTTGAAAATGATTTCTGAATTGAAAATCGAAGCGCGAAAAATAGAATAATAAATCTACTATTTATGACAATTAATTTGAGTCTATTTTCATAGATAAACCATTCAGTTAAAAAAACTCCGTAACAAAATAATTTTATATACATGTTGCTTGATAATACATTGCTAAAATTTTGGATCTTAAGACAAATATCTATTTTTATGCGATATTGCGTGCAATAAGAAAGTACTTTTAATTAAAAAACTTACAAAAGTTAAAATATATGTCGGACGCCTGCTGAACTGAAATCATGATTAAAAGCTCTTTTAAGGACTTTTAGCATATATTAAAATCTCCAAAATGTTTCATTTTTAATCAAACCTTAAAAAATGTGACTTGCCGTTATTGCCGCTTTTACGATTCTATTATTTAAAACAAACAAAAATCCCATTTCGAAATCGAACACGAAAAAGCAGCGGACACTATAAAAAAACAAAAACTTTTGGTAATGGAAGTTCTTTTTTGTTAGATATTACTTCTTTGTTAATTGTCCCTTTGTAGTCCGATTTCACTTCAGTTGCCACAGTCTGTTCATTAAAGTATAGCCCTTTCCTTCTTTCCCTGTTTCTTTTTCCGTTCATTTCCAACAGTGGCGTCTGTATTATAAGAGACTGCGACTTCAAAGCGAACTTTTTACTCTAACAAATAAAATGTGGTACAAACGACAATTTTGGGCTTTAACATTTACATTAGCTTAATTACTCGTAACGATGCATGTATATTTACAAACGTAAATACAATGCTGACCAACCCGATACCCAGACTGGTGAATACTTGTAATTTTAACACTAGTATTATTTAATTAAAGTTATAATTAATATTATGTAAGTAAATTTTAATTCTAAATATTTCTCCACGTCTAACTTCTCTTAGACTTTTGGCGGTGGGTGTTTTTTAATAAGTATATTGTTTTTGGGTTTCGGTGGTTTGGAATTATTTTATGTGACGTTTCGTCTGCAACTGCGACATACATTATCAAAGGCAATGCGGTCGTGAACGATTCGTTACTCATTGAGCCAAGAAGGAATAATTCCCGACCACGGTCTACAAACCTCTAAAACACTGGCCATTATATTAATGTTAATCCTTTGTAATATTCAAAAGTTTGTGGAAGAGATGCAAAAACTAATATTTTTTTGTGGACTTTTTATGTTATCTACTATTTTTAATAAGATATAAACACAATTTGGTAGGTATTTTAATGTTCAGGACTTTAAAACGATATTGTTAACATTTTTGAGGTGCGTTCCTGGGATGCGTTTATTGAAGTGTAGTTCATTTGATTACATGAAAATAAACTTAAAAAACCTAACAAAAAAATAATCACATATCAATTGTCTTTAAGAATGACACCAACACTTAACCATGACAGTATAATTAGTTAGTAATCTTATTGTAAATTATAAGGAAAAACCAGGAAAATACCCACGATACTTTCTAACATTGTAAGTACTTTACATTTAATTTACTTTCAATATTAACTTCTTCTTCTAATAATACTACAACGCTTTGTGGGTATTGGCCTGCTTAACAACTTTCTTCCATTTTGCGCTGATGTTCATGGTTTTAAGATCTTTCTCTACAACGGCTCTCCACCTTTTACAAGGCCTTCCTAGTGTCCTATTTGCTTGGGGTTTTTATCTCTGGATTAATTTTACAGCTCGATTATCTGGAATTCTTTCTAAGTGGCCAAGCCAGTGTAGCCGTTATGACTTTAAAAATCTAACGATATCTGCGCTCTTGATTAATTCATCCCGCTCATAGTTTATATTTAATCTCGTCGAACCATCGTTACAATGGGTTGGTCCCAATTTCTTTGTCAATATTTTGCACTTAAATATTCTCAATTGATTTTTATTAGTGGTTTAAAGGGTTCACATTTCACATACATATGTGACCACTGGTCTTATTACTGTTTTGTAGTTTCTAAGCTTAAACTCGTGATTCAGCAACTTAGTTTTCATTGTCTTTGTATGCATACAAGCACTTACTCCGGGCTTGACTGACGTTGTTGCTGTCATTTATTATTGAGCCTAAGTAGAGAAAGGTTCGTAGGTATGGTTGCCTACCTTTAGATTTTCATGTCGGTTCTACTTTATGCACTCCATATTTTGTTTTCCTTTCATTTATATTTAGACCAAATGCAGCGGTTTCCCCGTTCAAAACAATTGCTTTTTCGGTTAATACCCTTCTATTACGGCTTATTATGGCAACATCATCTGCATATGCGCATATTTAAGTATATCGTGAAATAATAAAGCCGTTCATATCTAGTTTTCTGATAAAAGCTTCAAAAGTTAGATCAAAAAGTGTTGTTAATAACTCATCATCTTGCCTAACTCAATTTTCAATATCAAATGCCTCTGTCACATCTTTATCTATTCTCACCATGGCCTTAAAACCCTTTAAAGTCATTTGTATAAGTTTAACTAAACTAACTTTTTCTGTATTTCCAACATGGATAGTTGTTTTTTTAACATTTTATGTCTACCTATTCCACCAAACAGACCGGGTACCAAGCAAGAACAGGAAACTTTCTTCAAAACGACAGTGGACAGCTTATCACTGATGATAAGGAAATCTTAAAAACCTGGAAGGAATACTTCTATCAACTATTGAATGACCAATCTAGCAGAAGTACATCAAACATAGAGGTACATACAGCTGAAATAGAAGACCAATACCCGACATACGAAGAAGTAATACAGGCAATTAAAAAACTCAAAAATAATAAGACACCAGGTAGCGATGGTATACCCGCAGAGTGCTTAAAACATGGAGGAGAAGCGTTATACAGTTCGATATACAAGCTAATTCAAGACATTTGGCAAGAAGAAACAATGCCAGATGAATGGAAAGAAGGGGTTATTGTGCCAATACACAAAAAAGGAAACAAAAAGCAATGTATTAACTACAGGGGAATAACACTCCTAAACACCACCTACAAAATCCTTTCAAACATCCTACTAGAAAGAACCAAAACATACACAGAAGAAATCGTTGGAGATTATCAATGCGGATTTAGACCGGGCCGCTCTACAATTGACCAGATATTCACAATAAAACAGATAATGGAAAAATGCTGGGAGTTTGATCGTGAGCTTCATCAGATGTTCATAGATTTTAAACAAGCATTTGATAGAGTATGTAGGGACAGACTGTGGACAGCGATGCAGGAACTTGGCTTTCCAAAAAAACTAGTCCGGTTGATACGGATGTGTATGGAACGGTCACGATGTAAGGTGAGAGTTGGACAACAATACTCGGAGACATTTGAAATAAACAATGGACTAAAACAGGGAGATGCACTTTCACCACAACTCTTCAACTTAGCTCTGGAGCACATAATCAGAAGTGCAAGAATCGAAAAACCGAATACAGTATTTCATCGAGAAGGACCAAACTTACTACTGGCATTTGCAGACGATATAGATCTAATAGGACACACGCGATTAAGGATGAAGGAGACTTTCGTAAGGTTTTAGAAGGAAGCAGAGAAGATGGGGCTCCAAATCAACGAAAACAAGACGAAATATATATATATATATATATATAATATATATATATATATATATATATATATATATATATATATATATGAGCCGCAATAACCAAAGCAGAGACAGAATCGGTCAGAACATTACCATCGATGACTTTACCTTTGAGCGCGTTAGAGAATTCAAGTATCTTGGAACAACAATAACTGAAGACAATAACGGATCACACGAAATAAACAACAGGATTCAGGCCGGCAACAGATGTATTTTTGCCCTCCAAAACCTTATAAAATCAAAACTAACACGACGTACGAAGATACAGGTCTATAAAACAATCATACGAACCGTTGTGATGTATGGAAGCGAAACGTGGACGATAACAAAGGCAAATGAAGAGAGACTACGTGTTTGGGAAAGAAAAATCCTAAGGAAGATCTTTGGTCCGGTGCTTGATGAAGCATCAGGACAATATAGTATAAGAACTAATAAAGAGCTTGAAGAACTTTACCCAGACGCCAACATCATAAAAGAAATAAAGTCTAGAAGACTCCAATGGGCAGGACATCTCAGAAGACATTCTGACGAACGAACAGTAAGACTGGTGTGGGAGGAAGTCCCAACTGGAAGGAGACCACGCGGACGCCCTCGTCTTCGGTGGCGAGATAATATAGCAGGAGACCTAAGCACTATGGGCGTGGAGAATTGGATGGAGGTTGCTCAAGACAGAAAACAGTGGAGGCATGTTGTCGAGTCGGCTAAAACCCACGAAGGGTTGTAACGCCACGGAGTAAGTAAGTAAGTATTCCACCAAACGCCTGGTTGAAATCAATATACCTACAAGTTGTTACTTGGTATGTTGTACTCAGCACAATTTTCATGTATACCTCTTAACATATGTATTTGGTCTATAGTTGACCACTTTGCTCTGAAACCAAATTCTTCTTCTTTCAGTACCCTGTCCGATTCTCGAACGTTGGCGATCATATTGGAAATAATAACTTTGTTTACCTCGGCTCTAAATAAAATAGCGGTGGCCTCTTGATACCATTCTCGGAGATTTCGGAGCCAGGATGTTCTTTGGCCTGGGCCTCTCCTTCCGGTGATCTTACTCTGTATTATGAGGTGTAAAAGGTTTTACCTCTCTGGATTTCTCATTATATGACCAAACTATTGTAACTTTCGAATTTTTATCGTTTTTGTTATTTCGGTGCTCTTTTATGTATTCATATATCATTCGATGTAAAACTATTTCAATTCTTATTCGATCAATCCAACTTATCCGCAATACTCGTCGATAAATCCACATCTCAAAAGCCTCCAATTTTTCATTAATATCTCTGTAAGGATCCAGCTCTCCATACCAAACAGCAATGTGGAGAATATGTAGCAGCGTATTAATCTGATTTTAAGGTTTAACGTAATACCTCTATTAATTAGAATTCTCTTTAATTTATAGAAGGTGGCTCTGGCTTTTTAAATGCGTATTCTTATTTCTTTATTTATATCCCAGTTATCGTTAACGTTTGCGCCCAAATAGGTAATATTGTGGACTTTTTCTAACTTTATTCCATACGCTCTGATGTTGGTTGGTTGTAACTCCGTTTTGCTGACAACCATAGGTTTTGTCTTAGACAGACATTCCCTAGTCTAGACATTCCCTAGGTTTCAATAAGCGGCCAAGGGAAAAACGGTTAGAACTGTTTCTCACTGTCCAACTCTTTGCAAATGTTTACCGACAATTTCTGACTAATAGTTTGAGATTGACTGTTTGTAAGAACATACGTTAGTTCAAACAGTAAAGTTTTCAGAGTAGTTTTTAAGGTGATTTCAGTATATTTTCATTTTAAAAATGAGTAGCAGATCATAGAGAGTTATTTAATTAGTGAATAAAAATGAATATAAAAATTTCTGAGCAAGAAAGAAAAAAACATAAATGCTGCTTTTTGGGATGCATCCAAAGACATAAACCATAAACGGCAGTTTATATCATCGCACATCCAATTGGTACAAAAGTTTAGAAAAAGATGTAGAAAAGATGTAGACAGTATTATTTTGACAAAAATAATTCCATGGTACGTATGTGCAAAATATTTTTTGTTAACACTGTGCATATTTCACAAACTTTTGTGACCACATCTTTGGAGAACAAACAAGCAGGGGGTATTATTGCTGTGAATAAAAGGGGGAACCATGAAAACCATGTTAAGGTACCAAGTTGTGAAACAGGAAGTTCCTGATCATATTATGAAATTCCCTATTGAACAATCACATTATTCGCGGGAAAGATCGAGCAGAAAATACCTGGGAAGTCAACTTACTATTACAAAAATGTTTAGAGTTTATAAAGCACAGTGTGAAGAAAAAAATACACATGAAAATCTGATTGTTAAAGAATGGTTGTATAGTTACATTTTTAACACAGAGTTCAATTACTCTTTCAAGTCTCCAGATAATAATACTTGCGATCAATGTGACTCATTTTTAGTGAAGCTACGTGAAGAACAGAATGATGTTGAAAAGGAATCTCTACAAGCCAAATATAATGCACATTTGGAAGAAGCAACAAGAAGATACTCTTTAAAGAAAGAAGATAAAATATACACAAAACAACAAAATTCTACAATAATTATGATATGCGTCGATTTACAAAACTGCCTCCCAACACCAGTGTTAACCAACGCACAAAGCTTTTACTCTTTAAAACATTGGACGTATAATTACACAATTTATGATGCCACTAATAATGCTACTACTTGTTTGAGGTGGGACGAGTCCAAATCAGGACGCGGTGCAAATGAAAGGTGCATCAGGATTGTGCATCACATGTTAAACCACGCCAAAAAGAAATTATTGTATGGGCTGATAACTGTCCATCTCAAAATCGAAACATTCGAACAATCGACCAATCGACCATATACATTGTTATGGTTATAGCTTATTTTTATATATTAAAAAAAATTCCAACGTTGAAAACCATTACAAATAAATTCTTATTGCTTGGTCATAATAACTTAGAAGTTGATGTTTGCCATTCATTAATAGAATGCGAAAAAAAGACGAGTGCTGGTTTTCAAATCATGTCTCCCTGGGACTGGCAACAATTAGCTAGAATGTGTAGCATAACTAATCCGTTCGAGATGATTAATGTGGAGACAAGCGATTTCAAAGATTTTAAGCAATTATATAGCAACATCACGTCTCCATTTTTGTCTAGAAAAAAAAAAGTGGATGGCATGGATGTCTCAATATCAAAAATGTTATATTTACAAATAAGGGCAGAAAAGTATGAAACACTGTGCTATAAAAGTAATTTTCAAGAAAAGGAATTTCGGGCAGTCAATTTAATTCGAACTGGAAGGAGAGTCGTATTTCCCGAGGAAACACAAACTGTAAGGGATGATGATAATACAATCTCGGAAAAACAATACAAGCATCTTTAGACATTATTGAAACGGGTTCCAAAGCAGTTTCATGATTTTTATGTCAACCTAAAGCATAAAAGCATACATGAAGATGATGATAACCACATCCAATAATTTGTGTTCATTTTGTAACTTACATTGAATAACTACAATATTAGTTTCACATTTTCTGTTACAGCGTTTATATCAATAAAAATTGTTATTTTATTTTGTGCTGTGTTCAAATAATTACCATAACTTGTTTGGACTTAACTTTGGAATTGTAACATAACATTTATGCTTATAATGTTAAGTCCTTAAAATTGACTTGGTATTAATACAAAATTGTATTATGTCTAAAACCCAAAAAATTATGAATTTTTGACAAATCACTATTTGAATTTTGTGCTTTAATTGCTTGAAATTCACTAGTTGACAGATCATCATCATCATCATTTTGACTTTACAACCCTGTGTGGGTCCTAGCCTCCCCAAGAATTCTCTTCCAGTCGTTCCTATCCATCGCCTTCCTCCTCCAAGCACGTATTTCCATATTTCTCATATCTTGGTCTATATTATGTAGGAATCTTGTTCTGGGTCTTTCTCTTCTTCTTTGACCAATAGGTCTATCAAGGAGCGTTTTTCTAGCTGGGTCGGTTTGCTCCATCCGCATTACATGGCCTACTCACCTCAGACATCCTATTTTAATGTGTTTTACGATATCTGGTTCCTGGTATATTCTGTAGAGTTCGAAGATGTATCGTCTTCTCCAGACACCATTTTCATTTACCGCTCCATAGATTCGCCTCAGTATTTTTCTTTCGAAACATCCTAACATGTTTTCGTTGCTTTTTGTTAAAGTCCATGTTTCTGAACCATATGTTAGGACTGGGCGTATTATTGTTTTGTAGAGTTTGACTTTTGTATTTCTTGATATAGCTGTAGATTTAAAAAGGAGATTATGCCCAAAATAGCATCTATTAGCCGCGCAAATTCTGCGGTTTATCGCTGCGGTAATGTCATTTTCAGTATTGACGAGCATTCCCAGGTATACAAATTCGTTAACTGCTTCGATGGCGTCGTTTTCTATAACAAGTGGCCGTCGTATTTGTGGTTGCGGATCTACTTTCATGTATTTCGTTATTAAACCCATTTTTGTAGCCGCTTCCTTTAGTGATACATACGCTTCTCGTGCTGCGTTTTCCGTTCTCCCAACAATATTGATATCATCAGCATATGCTAGGATTTGCACAGATTTGTTATATATTGAACCGGTAGTTGTGATTTCTGACGTACGTATTACTTTTTCCAGAGCTAGATTGAATAGTATACAGGAGAGTGGGTCTCCCTGACGTAGCCCGTTATTTGTATTAAAAGGTTCAGAGAGTTCCCCCTGGATTCGTACTCTGCATTCAACTTTTTCAAGGGTTAGTTTGGTTGGACTTAATAACTGATTTGGTACTCCCAGGTTTATCATTGCTCTAAACAATTCTCTTCTATTTACACAGTCGTAGGCTGCCTTGTAGTCTATAAATATGTGGTGCGTGTCTACACCATATTCCAGTGTTTTCTCTAGAATTTGTCTCAGGGTTGAAATCTGATGAATTGTTGATTTACCACCTCTGAAACCAGCCTGGTATTGTCCGATTATTTGCTCTGCATACGGTGCCATACGATGGCATAGTATATTGGAGAATATTTTATACGCTGCATTTAGGAGCGTAATTCCTCGATAGTTAGAGCATTCAAAGATATCTCCCTTTTTGTGTATGGTGCAAAGTTTTCCAATATTCCAATCACTGGGGAGGGACTTCTGTATCCATATTTCGTTTATAAGCTGCTGTAGCGCTATTATGATATCGTGGCCACCTTCTTTATATAATTCCGCTGGAAGATTATGTATTCCGGGTGATTTGTTTCTGGCTAGTTTATTGACAGCGTCTTTAACTTCCAGGGTCGTTGGTGGATTCTTCTCCCTCTCGTCTGCTCCGCTTACCTCACAGCTTTCGTCTTCCAGGTTTTCTTCTTCTTCCTCTATATAAAGTATCTGGTTAAAATATTTCGTCCATCGATTTAGTACGTCTGTTGTTATAGATAGCCATTCAAACTTCTACATTGATTTGAGTTGACAGATCATAGATTGCCAAAAAAAATTGGTGTCACATAGGAAAAATACTAGGCCTTAACTTAAAAACTGCACATTGATAAATTTCAAACCGCTCTCCTGAAAAAACGATATTTTGGACTTGGTACACTTTTATTCTGGGGTACAGATATATAAATATATATATATATATATATATATATATATATATATATATATATTATATTATATAATATATATATATATATATATATATATATATATATAATATATATATATATATATATATATATATATATATATATATATATAATATATAACAAACAGTAATAGTAAGTAACTTTTATTGTTCTATGATAATTCATTAAGAACTCCGGTTTGTAATAGTATATTTATTATGTACGCCAATGACTTTTATAGAGGACTTTCAAAGCGCTGCTACTACTAATTACACACTTTTAATCTAAGAAAATTCTGGACCGACTCTAAACGTACTTCACAGTTCCAGATATGTACGAAAGGAGAAATCTTGTTCTTATCGCCTTTCGTGAATAGAAATACCGAGAAAGGAAGGGTCTTCGCACTACTCTCGATATAATTATGCCAATTATTATTATTGCTTCTGGCTGGGATGTAAAAGGATTCGAATTTGGAGAAGATTTCAATTGATTAAAAGGTTTTCTTTAGGGTGATTATGACCATCGCCAGTATTAAAAAATAAGCGGTGCAGCTGGTTCGATGAAAGGAGAGTTTTAAGTTTCTGCGTTGTGTAAAATTCTTAAAGCAAGAAAATTGGATCGGAACTGATGGTTTTTTATTTATTACTTTGAGGGACTTTTTTGTTTTATTGACACAACTACGAGGGTGGATTGATATAAAACTAGCTTTTGATAGAAAAACAAGTTTTTTGGAATTAAATCGATTTATTTCTCAACATAGTCCACTTTTAGCTCGATACACTTAGTAGGACGATGTTCCAATTTTTTATCCCATCCGAATAGTACCTTTGCTCGAGTTCTTCAAAATAGGCCAAAGTTTCAGCTACAACTTCATCATTTGTTGCGAAACAGCGTCCTCCGAGCCATTTTTTTAGGTTTGGAAACAGGAAAAAATCGCTGGCGGCAAGATCTGGCGAAAACGGTGGGTGTTCAACCAATTCATAGCCCAATTCGTGTAATTTTGCCATGGCGACGGCCGATCGGTGAGCAGGTGCATTGTCTTGGTGAAAGAGTACTTTATGCGTTCCAAACCGGGGCGTTTTCGCCGCAATTCGGCATCGAATGAATCCAATAATGCTGCGTAGTACTTATCATTGATTGTTTTTCCTTTTTCCAAGTAGTCGATGTGGATTATGCCCTTCGCATTCCAGAAAACAGTCGCAATTACTTTGCCGGCCGAATGTGCACTCTTTACTTTCTTCGGCGGCCCTTCGCCGCGTTTGCGCCACTGTTTCGACTGGTCTTTGGTTTACGGTATGTAATAATACACCCAGGTTTCATCAACGGTGATAAATCGACGAAAAAAATCCTTCGGATTGCGCCGTATCATCGCCAAAAGCGTCTACGAAGTGGTGGTGAATTAGGTTAAGACCTGTATTAACTCGTGGAGCTTAATTCGAGGATCTGCCATAATCATGTCATGGACTTTGTTGATCATTTCCGGCGTGGTGAATTCACTTGGCCTCCCGGGACGCTCACCATCAAAAACACTCGTACGGCCACGAACAAATTCAGCTTTCCAAAATTTTACTGTTGCAAACGAAGGTGCAACCTCACCATAAACTTCGTCCAGGTCGGCTTTGATTTGCACATTCGTTTTACCCTTTTTGTGGAGGAACTTGATCACCGAACGATACTCGACTTTTTCCATTTCTCCGAAAACACAAAATTGGCTTGCTTTTGACGGCCGTAAAAACCAAACTAATTGTTTTTAAAACTTAAAATTTGGACAGACGTCATGTCATGAATGGCAAATGTCCACACCGAAACCACTTCGGTATTAAGTAACGCCATCTATCAAAGGCTAGTTTAATATCAATCTATCCTCGTATTTGGTTCGTGTAAAGGTCTAGATGTATCGTGTATCGTGTATCGTGTGTCTAGATGTATCGTGTAATAAACATCTATATATATATATATATATATATATATATATATATATTATATATATATATATATATATATATATTATACTACAAGTGTATACATTATTATCTACAGTGTATGTTATAAATATTAAAGTAACTTGTTAATAATTTGATTTTTGATAGTGTTAAGTCTTTATTAATTCTAATTTATTGTTCTTAATTTAATTTACTAAAGGTTCAATATTTATAACACAAACTTAATTTACTTAAAGTTTATTTATAATAATTTATCTTACAGTAATTTATTATTACGACCGTTAAATTTAACTACCCGTTCGCGATTTTCTTTTCTAACTAGTCTTGTAATGAAAGCTCCGTTATTATATATAAAAATACAGCTATTCGAGAGTTCAGGCGAATTACTCTTGCTTTACCGGTACCTCCATAGTCCATAGGCACCCATGAATTCCTAAAACGTGAGGTCAGACACATCTTGGACTTGGTTTACTTCCACTTCTTCATCTACGTCGTGGTCCCCTTCGAAAGATGCCAGCCGGTTATGGTGTACTATCATCGACTTTTCCATCGGAATCTTGCTTATTCGGTAAATGACATCATTGATCTTCTCCATAATGAGGTATGGACCTTCCCAAAACTGCTACAACTTGGGAGAACAACTTTTTCGCTTTTTGGGATTATAGAGCCAGACTTTCGTTCTTCTTAAAACACCCCTTTTCGGCTTGCGTATCGTACCGTTTCTTCATTCAGTCACTAGAGATCTGGAGATGGCAACGGACCAACTCGTGTACATCGTCCATTCTTCTTCGCAATTCGATCACAAACTCTAGATCACAAGGTAGTCGCATCTCGCGTCCGAATAGGACTCTGGCTGGTGTCTGGCCTGTCGATTCCTTAACAGCAGATCTGTAGGCCATTGTGAAGAACGGAAGATATTGGTCCCAGTCTCGCTGATGATCGGACACCATCTTGTTCTTGTTCGTAGTTCTTGTTTTCTTCATACCTAGTCTATCACATATTCCTTGGAATAGATAGTTTTCGAAGTTCCTGCCTTGGTCACTATGGATCTCCAAAGGCACTTCAAATCAGCTAATATATTCTTGGATCAACTTATCTGCAACGGTGGCGGCCTTCTGGTTTGGAAGTGAAGTGCGTAAATCTCGACCTACTTAGTGAAGTAATCCATTACTACCAACATGTACTTGCCTCCATTTTCACTTTTTTGAAATGGCCCAGCAATGTCCAAAGCTATTCTTTCAAACGAGCTTCCTACATTATATTGTCTCATAGGAGCTCTCCTTTTTCGATAAGGCCCGTTACTCGTAGCACAAATAGTACATTTCTTACACCAGTCTTTTACATCGTCGAAACTATTCATCCAATAAAACCGTTCCCAAATTCTCTGAAGGGTCTTCTTTACACCAAAATGCCCTCCTGATGGACTGTCGTGTAACTGATGAAGTACTTCGTCTCTTCTGTTCTTTGTGATCACCAACTGTCTTTTATTCTCTGAACCGTCATCATTTTCCAGGACTCGTTTGAGCAAGCCATCTTCCATGATAAATGAGTCTCACTGGGCCCAATACGTCTTAACTACTGAGCATAGGTTTCATATTTCTTGCCAAGGTGGTCGACGATTTTCCTCTTTTCATTTTCGGATTTTCTGTACAACTGGATCTCTCTCTTGCTCTTCCCTTATCTTGGTAGGCGTCCAGTCGTCGTTGACCATAGTTGTTCTTAATATTGCTGCTTCCTTGGATTCCGTTTTATTGCAGTGGGAATACTCTGCTGGGCGTGGCCTTCTCGAAAGAGAATCAGCTTTTCGGGGCTAACTCCGGCTCGGTGCTCAATCTTGAAATCGTATTCTTGGAGTCGTTCGATTAACCTGGCTATCTGACCCTCTGGATTCTTAAACTGCATCAACCACTTAAGGGCGGCATGGTCAGTTCGGATTAAAAACTTCCTTCCATAGAGGTATTGATAGAAGTGCTCTACTGATTTCATTACTGCCAGAAGTTCTCTTCTCGTGATGCAATAATTCCGCTCAGGTTTTGAGAGAACTTTACTAAAATATCCAAGGACTCTTTCCTGTCCTCCTTGAATCTGAGATAGCACTCCTCCAATTCCCACATTACTTGCATCTGTATTTGAGATGAACTCTCCTTCTGGCAGTGGATAACCTAAAATTGGTGTTGTGATTAAATGCTTTTTTAAGGTCTCAAAGGCATTTTGGCAGTCTGTATTCCAGCTGTATTCTCTTGTTTCCTCTGTAAGTCGCGTTAATGGTTTAGCGATATCTGCAAACTTCTTAATAAACCTCCAGTAGTAACCACATAGTCCCAGAAAACTTCTCACTTGGTGTTTGTCAGTTGGTTTTGGCCATTCCTTAATGAAATCGATTTTTCCCTTATCCACAGCCACTCCTTCTTTACTGACTTTATGACCCAGATAATTGACTTTAAGTCGATTAAAAACGTTTTCTAAATTCTTCAGATGGTCTTCAAATGTCTCCCCAAGACGATTATGTCATTTAGATAAACTAGGCATGTTTTCCAAGATGACCCGCTTAACACATTTTCCATAAGCCTCTCAAATGTCGCAGGAGTATTACAGAGTCCAAATGGCATAACGTTGAATTGTCATAATCCAGATCCTGTGGTGAAGGCTGTCTTTTCTTTATCTACCGGGTCCATTTCTACCAATCCAAAGTAGAAAATAATTTACTTCCAGCCAATGTGTTGTCGATCCAAGGCAGAGGATAACTATCTTTCTTGGTAACGTTGGTCAGCGAACGGTAATCCACACAGAACCTCGTCGTTCCGTCTTTCTTCTTAACCAGGACCACCAAAGAGACCCATGGGCTCGTAGAAGGTTCTATCACCCCGTCTTTCTTCATTTCCTGAACAATCGTTTCAGCTTCCTTTCTCTTCGGCTTTGGTAATCGTCGAGCACTTTGACGAATTGGCTTGGCAATACCAGTATCAATTTTATGCTTAACAACGGTAGTTCTTCCCGTCTTTCCCCCTTACGGTACGAAAATATCACGATACTGCCGAAGAAATTCCCTTAATTTCCTTTTCTCAATCTGATTTATCACCTATCAGATAAAGGCTCCATCATAACAGGTGTTCCTTCGTCCACAATTCCCTGTAGCTGCGCTACTATGATCGTTTCACTTCTCGCAGGCACGACTGTATCTTCTTTAACGACTGCTTGCATAGTGTTGTCATCATGTGGATGAAGAAATACCTCCTCGTTACCAACTTTGATTACCTTATTCTTAAAATCCAAGTGGAATCCATGCGTATTCATTACGTCCGTTCCTAATATAACATAATCTTCGATGTCAGCAACTATAACAGTATGGACGAACTTTTCTGCTCCAATTCCTAATTGTACCTGGATTTCTCCATGAATGTTGGCATTTTCAACCGTAGCGGTCCGAAGTCTTAACCTTGTTGGTAACAGTTTCTTACGGCTGTTTATAACCGTCGGGTATATAATGGTTCTGGTCGCTCCGGTATCCACCAACAACGTATGCTTTTTACCATTTATTTCTCCATCTACATATACACTATCTTTACGACATTTCAAAGAACCTATTAGTATGAGAGGGTCTTTGGAAAAGTTCTGGGTCGAAGCTACCCCCCTAAGGCCGACCCGTTTTAGTTTTCCTGATGGTGAGTTTCTTGATTTGCGTCGTACTTCATGGATGCTTACAGAAACTTCGTACGTGCCCTATTTCGCCACAATTCCAGCATCTTATGATCTTCGTTTTCTTGTATGTCATGCGTTCCATCATATTAACGAGTTGGTCAAGTTTATCTTCATCTCCTTCCTCTTTTACAGTCCTAACTTTACTGTACCCGCCAGAGGCCTGCGTAGCTGACTCGTATTCGACCAGCATCTTGTGACGAGCTAATCGTAGTGTTCTCTGCATTTCATGATTACGAAGACCATCAATAAACGTTTGAACGGCTAACTTTTCCATTATGTCTTCGGGAGCTGTTGGATAAGCATATCGTACTAATCTGGCAATATCTACCTCATATTCTTGAAGAGCCTAATCTTTATTTTGTCTTCGATTTTTAAGCTGTGGCAAAATCTGTTAACAACTTCAGCCCAATCTCAGCAAGAGTGATGCTCACACAACTAAAGACAAGACCAATCGACATCAATATAATTCAAGTGTATGCGCCTACAACAGAAGGAATAGAAGAAGATATAGGAGAACTATACCATAGCATTAATGAAGTCGTGAAAGGGTTGAAAAAGCAAGACCTAATAATTGTCATGGATGACTTCAACGCCAAAGTTGGACAACATCATCTGCAGCTAGACCATTTGGTCTAGGAAACCGGAACGATCGGGTAGGTACGTTGGAGATTTTTGTGGAAGCAAATAAATTAGTAATAATGAACTCCTGGTTTAAGCTACACCCAATAAAACTGTACACCTGGAAATCTTCACAGGCTTCTGTGGGAAGGATTGTAAGAAATCAGATTGATTACATGCTAGTAAATAAGAGGTATAGGAACAGCTGTACATCTGTCAAAACATACCCAGGGCAGACATAAATTCTGATCATGTACCAGTTATAGGTAATTTCAATGTCAGAATGAAGAAGGTTACAAGTAAGTCGATGAAGAAGTATAATGTTAAAAAACTAAAAGATGCCAATGTTCGACTAAAGGTAAGTGAAAACCTCAATACAAAGGTGCTAAAATGCAAAAATGCAGGAAATATAGAGGAAAGTCTGACCATCATACAAGAAACAGTGAGAGAAATAAAAAAAAAAATACCTGAAGAAAGATACAGAGAAACGGAAATCGTGGATGACCGATTAAATACTTGAACTTATTGACCAGAGAAAAAAAAACAAAGAAAATCTCCAAAAACATAAGAGAATACATACCATCGTCAGAAGAAAAATAAGAGAAGCCAAAGAGAAACAAAAAACAGAACAATGTCACGAAATGGAGTATCAGAGTCTATATGGTAACTTGAATGTTCATCGAAAGTTAAGGCAAATAGCTAGAAAGTTCCGAAAACGCAACAGCAGAAAGATAACAGATGATGAAGACAATTTTTCCATAACCAAAGAAGATAAAAAGAAAGTATGGGAAGACTATTTGTAGAAACTTTTCCATGACCTTAGAACAATATAAGAGCCCATCATTGAAGACAGTTCAGATCCCGAAGTCCTACCAGAAAAAATAACGGCAGCTGTCAGACGAATGAAGAATGAAAAGGCACCGGGACTTCATGAAATTCCTGCAGAACTGTTGAAGCTATTAGATGCAGAACAAATAAAAATAATAAATGAAATATTTAATGAAATATACAAGGCAGGAAAAATAACAGTAGAGTGGCTCAAATCGGAGTTCGTACCATTGTCAAAAAACCAGGAGCAAAAGTTTGTAAAGATTATAGGACCATAAGCCTAATGAGCAATCTGCTGAAGCTGTTTTTAAAAGTCATTCACAAAAGAATTGACCGGAAATGCGAGGTACAAATTACTCCCAATCACTTTGGATTTGTGAACGCCGTTGGTACGAGGGAAGCTTTATTTAGCGTGCAGGTATTGTTTCAGAAATGTAGAGACGTTAGCTGTAATGTTTTTGCATGCCTGATTAACTACAAGAAGGCTTTCGATAGAGTCAGGCATGACCAAATAATGATCTGAAGAGTGACAGGAATTGACAGAAAAGACCCAAAAATAATAGCTAACCTGTATTGGAATCAATCAACGGTGCTCCGAATAGATGGATAATATACAGATCAGGTCAAAATCTTAAGGGGAGTGAGACAGGGGTGCATAATTTCAGCACTTTAATCTGTACTCGGAGCACATTTTTGAAAAAGCTCTAAAAGATATTGATGAAGAAATCTCAATAAATGAAGTCTAGCTCAACAACCTGCGGTATGCATATGATACAATAGTGTTTTCTAATACCATAGAAGGGCTGCAAAACTTAATGAACAAAATAGCAGAACCAAGTAGTAAATAAGGACTGGATATAAACACCAGCAAAACCAAGCTAATGATCATCATCAAGAAAAACATCACTGGACCCAAATGTATGTGAACCAAATGAGAATTATTGAAAGTGTCCCACAATACAACACTTGGGAATTATAATCAACGGGTCATGGGACAATACCCAAGAGATTAAATGTCGCATCGAAAAGGCAAAAAGTGCATTCTTGACTATGAGCTCTGTTTTCAAGAGCCATGACCTCACCCTAGAAACAAAAATAAGGCTCCTTAAATGTTACGTGTACTCAGTGCTTCTGCACGGAGTAGAAACGTGGACATTAAAGGCGAAAACTCTATTAACACTTCAGGCTTTTGAGCTATGGTTATACAGAAGGCTTCTGAAGATAAGACAAAGTCAACAATAAAGAAGTACTGCGGAGGATTAACACAACCGTGGATTTGGTCAATACTGTGAAGGGCCGTAAGCTACAGTACTTGGGACATGTAATGAGAAATCAAGGCAGATATAAGCTACTTTAATGCTTCTTGCAAGATTAAATTAAAGGAAAGAGGGTCCCAGGACGAAGAAGAATATCCTGGCTTGCTAACTTGAGAGCATTATATAGAAAGACCTCAACACAGCTATTTCATATACCAACCAATAAACATCACAGCCAAAATGATAGCCAAAGTTCGAAACGGACAGGCACCCTCAGAAGAAGAGCTGTATCCCGATCTAAAACTCTATATCCAGCTTGTGATCTAGGCTGATAGAAGTCTAAATTAGCGCTCAACCTTTTTTTGATAATTTTTGTGAAAAATTTATAAACGTGTGAGGGCAAACTGATGAGACGGTAGTTTTGTAGATATCTTGTTCTACACAAGAGTGTATTGTTTCATTGACAAGCAGTTTCAAAACAATGAGTGCATTGTTTCATTGACAAGCAGTTTTCTCTTGGTAGATGTATTCGGTGAAAAGCCTGGATAATTTTATTTCCACCTAATTTGATCGCTTTGATCACTACTCCGTCATCGCCAGGGGATTTGTTATTTTTAATTTCTAAGAGTGCCGTATTGATTTCGTATGGTGATATTTTTGGCATTTATTCTGATCCCCAGTTTATGATTTTGAGCAAGGGCTGATCTTGAATTTCGTCGGTGATCTCATACATTTCGCTATAAAAGGATTCAACAACCTCAAGGATTTCGGTTCTATGCGTAGTAATGTTTCCATTTTTGTTTATTATTTTGTACATATTTTTGTTGCCTAGGTTGTTCATATTTTGCCTCAAAACTTTTAAGCTTTTGTTTTCTTGAATTATTTTAGTTACTTCTCTTGTATTGATTTCTCTTACATCTTTTTTGATTAACCGGTAGATATTTTTAATTAATTTCTTCATTGTTGTGTAGTTGGAGCCGTATTTTTCCGTCAGCTGTATTCTTTTACCTATTAGCTCTTTAAGCTACTACTGAGCACGACGATAAAGTCAATACAAGGTGCATTAATATAACAGAGTATCGAGAATGATCAAAACTGACCAAATATTTTGGCGCAATTCAAATTTGAATAATATGCGAGCCATTTCAATATTTCCATATATAATCCATAATTTAAACGTTTAGACTGTCTCCGTTCTAAAGGAAAATATGATTATTTAAAGGAATACCGAAATCATTTTCTAGGTATTGGACCAATACACTATTATTGTCACTAGGTCACATTGTTTAGGATACATTATATTGTTGTTTTAGTTACTCTTAACCTAAATATTTATACCGTAAGATCAGCATAAATATTTACTAGAGAGATCAAAAAGTATGGTACATATCTTCAAGATTCTGGTATAACCTATGTAATTACAAGTGGTGAAACATTTCTATGATAGAGACTCTTTTAATTAGCTTCCACAATTGTTGCTTTATTACTGTAACATTCTTTCCCACAAAACCGTTTTAACTAATTTATAAGGTTCTTGCTCTATATTTGCCTGATCTCTTAATGCCTTGAAGTTCTAGACAAGAATGAAGTTTGGGAAATAAGATATAATAGGGAAAATAATAAAATAAATACGTTAAGAAAAAATCTTATATTTTGTGATTTGGTCTTTGATTTTGTAAATAATTTAGACGTTTCTACTTTTTTCGTGTGTAATTCTAATTCGCCTTATCCTCCTATACTGTGGAAATGCTAATATAAACAAAGCTGTTTTGGACTATTAATAATTTTCTGGATTGACAAATTTATTTAGATTGAGTCGCAGTACACAAACGCATGTCCCTTCTCAGGATTAGGTACATGACACAGAAGCTTTGCTCAATTCTCATATTTGCTAATTAAACATTAAATATGTTAATACATAAAATAAACTGTGTTTATCCAAGCAGATGTTGTAAACTTACAATAAACTATTGAGCAAAAAGACAGAAGAGGGAATGTAAAGGTAGTGGGGGCAAAAATATTGTTAGACGGGAAGTGCCATTTGGAGAAGCCACATTAAACAAGGAAAGAGAGTCTCTTTCCTTGTTTAAGAAATCAAATTTAGTTGGGTTATGTTACTGTTTGTCCCAACTGTCACATGAAATCTTATTTATATTGAAGTTCTTTAACAATTTTGTCACATTTTAGACTATTATTAGAATTAAAACTATTTAGAATTAAAACTTTGACCATGATAAACGGCATTTGGAATGCAATCTAAGATTCCCTTGCCGAGTAATTTATCAAGCTGTTTGCTTTGCAAGTTTTAGAAAGCACACTGATTAAGATTTGAATTCGATATCGCCAGGTCGAAATCGTATGATTTCTGTTTTTGTTCTTAGATGGCGTAGTTACGTCTATATACAGGGTGAGTCATGAGGAACTTTACATACTTCTACCATATGTAGAGTCCCTCAGGGAGCATATCATGTGGCCACTAAAAAATGTCAATTCCTCTTCTTTATTAATTAACGGGGTGATTTGTGGAATTGACCATTTATTTCATTTTACTGTAGTGTTTATATGGCTCATTCGATTTTTTTAAATTTTGCATGATACAGTACACTATTTATTACAGTACACTAAAAATTAATTTAGGGATTCGTATTAAATATTACACCCTGTATATATATATTTTTAAATGCAATAAGTGATTTTCAAACTACATAAATAGCCAATGAAAACGACATATGCGACAATGTTGTCGCACTTTTATTAAATTTTTAGTGAAGGATAAAATCTTACCAAAAATAGAACAACCATAATGAAGTATCAAATTATAAGGTATTAATTGAAACAAATGTTATAAATTTCAAACATTTTAATTAAAATGAGTTCCTACAACATAATCTAATACGTAGAAAATTAACATCTTTACTGTCACTTTGTATTATCTCTACGATAGAATCAATTGTTTTTCAATTTAAATTTTTACTCATAGATCGTATTGGGGCATTATTTTCGATAAATAATAAATTAAATTGATTAAAAAGTCAAACCTCTTGTATGTGTTAGTTTTTGTTGATTGTAAACGATTAAAATTTTATGTCAAATACTAATACATTGCATTAACTGTACTAAATAAAAATAAATCTAAAAAAGTTTAAAATGAAGGTTGGCGTTGACCGTTTGACGTTTCTTGATATTTTATATCCATTGTCATTATTGTCACTATCAATTGTTATTTATGTGTACAAGAATACATGTTTCTTCTGTCATATCTACGTTAAGTACATTGTGTTAGTTTTGGTAGAGCTTTTGTTACTTTCGTTCAAAATGCCACATCAGTTTGCTACCACAGAATATGCAGACATAATATTTGTTTATGGATTCTGTAATGGGAATGGTAGGGCTGCTAGTAGAGAATATCGCAGGAGATTTCCTAATCGTCGAACTCCCAGTCATCCAACATTTGGGTCAGTTTTTAATTATTTGCGAGAAAATGGCACTTTTCCTAGTGGAACAACAGAGCGACATGTAGATGAAGCGCAGGAAGATGACATTATGGACGCCGTTACTATGAACCCTACAATAAGCACTAGACAAGTAAGTCGAGAACTCAATGTTACTCAATCAAAAGTAAGTAGAGTCTTACAAAAAATAATCTATACCCATATCACATTCAAATGGTTCAGCGACTACATGCTGGAGATGAGATCGATAGGTTGGAATTTTGTAGATGGATTAACAATAATCGACCAACGCTATACAGGACACTATTTACAGATGAAGCCCAATTTACCAGAGACGGGATAAATAATTCACGAAATTCACATGTGTGGGCAGAAGAAAATCCCCATGCTATTCGAGAACATCGTTCTCAGTTAAGCTTTTCGGTTAACGTGTGGATTGGTGTCATAAATAACCAATTAGTAGGTCCTCACTTTTTTGATGGTCCTTTAACAGGGCAGGTCTATTTGAACTTTCTACAAAATATTTTGCCGAAGTTGCTTGCCAACGCGAACGTTGCTATCCGAGGGACGTATTTTCAGCATGATGGGGCACCCCCACACTTTTTACTGTCAGTGAGACAACATCTCAATAATGTTTATGACAACAGGTGGATAGGACGTGCAGGTCCTATTTCGTGCCCTTCAAGATCACCTGATTTCAATCCCGTTGATTACCATATTTGGGGACGATTAAAGCAACTAGTTTACGCAGTGAATATTAATAACCGACAACAATTAATTGATAGAATTATACATTGTTGTAATACTATTAGAAACGATCCCCAGAGTATCCGTAATTCAATACGTCAATTAACAATTCGGCAACAAAAATGTGTACAGGCTGCAGGGTTCCATTTCGAAAATCTATTTTGAATTATTTTTATTTGTTACCATTATTGTATCTTTTCCAGTTCTAATTTATGGGTTTATCATAACTATGTACATATTTTTAGTTTTTTTTTTAATTGTTCTTCGTTATTGTTAGTAGTTACTGTTTTTTGTTGTGCAGTGACTCAGTTTATCATTTCAATTAAAATGTTTGAAATTTATAACATTTGTTTAAATTAATTACCTTATAATTTGATACTTCATAATGGTTGTTCTATTTTTGGTAAGATTTGATCGTTCACTAAAAATTTAATAAAAGTGCGACAACATTGTCGCATATGTCGTTTTCATTGGCTATTTATGTAGTTTGAAAATCACTTATTGCATTAAAAAAATATATACAGGGTGTAATATTTAATACGAATCCCTAAATTAATTTTTCCAAAGCCAGTCCTGGATTTTTTTAGTTTAGCTAATACCAGTCGAATGCTTGATAGTAGTGTACTGTATCATGCAAAAATTAAAAAAAATCAAATGAGCCGTATAAACACTACAGTAAAATGAAATAAATCGTCAATTACACAAATCACCCTGTTAATTAATAAAGAAGAGGAGTTGACATTTTTTAGTGGCCACATGATACGCTCCCTGAGGGACTCTACATATGGTAGAAGTATGTAAAGTTCCTCATGACTCACCCTGTATAGTTATTTTGATAACTATTGTCTACGACGGGAATAGATTTTGTTTCGATACGGAGTAGTGGTTATACCGTTTTGAGCAGACCTAAAGAGGTCGAAATACGTATAACCGGCTAGTCGCTGCTCTGTATCAAATATTCTTTGAAAATATATTAATATATTTATTTATATATAAATATATATAGATAATATATTATATATATATATATATATATATATATATATATATATATATATATATATATATATATATATATATGATTTAAAATATATTCAATGATTATTGAGGGAATCAGAGAACGGAACGGGGACAGACCTTTTTTAAAAAAGGATTTATTTTTTCTTTTTCTTTAAAAATCAAACAAAAAAGGAAAGAAGAATGGGAATGAAGTTACTGTCTTGTCAGGGGTTTTATTATTTGGTTTGTATGATTAGAGAGTGATATACCTGGTTCAAGTTGTCGATGTCGGTTCTCTTATTTAGGGACGATGGATGTTTGAGAATTTGACACATTTCAAGGATGGGTCGCTTGTGATAATTTTTTTGTTTGCACAGTATTTTGATGTTCGTGAAATCGATACTGTGTTTGGTTGAAATGGCATGTTGTGCAAGGGCACACGATGGTTTAGAAATCCTAATGTCGCTTTTGTGGGACGTTAGTCGACCTTGAAGAGAGCGGCTGGTCTGGCCAATGTAGCAGGAGTTGCACTCTGCACAGGTTACATGATAGATGACATCAGTTTGTTCTAGACGGGCCAATGGAGTTTTTGTCTTCGAAAATAACTTTCCTAAGGTTCTGGTATTTTTTAAGTATATTTTGACAGCTAAATTTTTGAGTTGATAACAGTATCCTGTTTTTCCATATGCGAATTATTCGCACACCAGATAACAGATTAGTCACTACCTGGTACAAAAAAGAAATGGCTAGCAACCGTTTCTTAAATTACCATTCGACACACCCAATCAGATATAAACTTAACCTGGTACAAGCCCTTAGCCTTAGAATACACACGTTGACACACCCGCTTTACAAAAAAGAATCTTTCAATCTACTGAAGTCCATTCTCATAGATAACTCCTATCTGACATCCATCATTAATAAATTTCTATATTTCAAAAGCTATGACCAGTCCATTACTGAAACACCCAACGGGCTAACATTAGCTTCCATTTCTAACAAAATACAGATGAATAAGTCCTCTCTCACTCCTGAACAAACCACAAAATATGCTCAGCTACAGTACTTCCCACAAATCACTAACAAGCTTAACAAACTTTTCAAAAACTTACCTGTCAAAATAGCCTTAAAAAATACCAGAACCTTAGGAAAGTTATTTTCGAAGACAAAAACTCCATTAGCCCCTCTAGAACAAACTAATGTCATCTATCATGTACCCTGCGCAGAGTGCAACTCCTGCTACATTGGCCACACCAGCCGTTCTCTTCGAGGTAGACTAACGTCCCACAAAAGCGATAGTAGGATTTTTAATTCATCTTGTGCCCTTGCACAACATGCCATTTCAACCAAACACAGTATCGATTTCAGGAATACCAAAATAGTGTGCAAACAAAAAAAATATCACAAGCAATCCATCCTGATCCATCCAGATATCCATCCAGATATCGTAAAACACATTAAGATAGGACGTCTGAGGTGGGTAGGCGATGTAATGCGGATGGAGCAAACCGACCCAGCTAGAAAAACGCTCCTTGATAGACTTATTGGTCAAAGAAAAAGAGGAAGACCCAGAACAAGATTCCTAGATAACATAGACCAAGATATGAGAAATATGGAAATACGTGCTTGGCGGAGGAAGGCGATGGATAGGGACGACTGGAAGAGAATTCTTGGGGAGGCTAGGACCCACACAGGGTTGTAAAGCCAAAATGATGATGATGAATCCATCCTTGAAATGTGTCACATTCTAAAACATCCATCGTTCATAAATAAGAGAACCGACAACGACAAGTTGAGCCAGATATATCCCTCTCTCATCATACAAAACAAATAATGAAACCCCTTACAAGACAGTAACTTCATTAGCATTCTTCTTTCGTTTTTTTGTTTGTTTTTTAAAGGAAAAGAAAAAATAAATCCTTTTTTAAAAAAGGTCTGTCCCCGTTTCTTTCACTAATTCCCTCAATAATCGTACCTCCCTGAATTCAAAGAAACATATGTACGAGAACAAGCCACATGTAAAAATTATGACATCCTACAACTGATAGCAAACCATTGAAAAGATTAGTGTGGTTTGACCCTCGAAAGAGCTTAAACCAAGATTCAAATGAAGCCATCAGTCGAAATTAAATGAACAATTAATAGTGCTCTTACAGTTTTTCTTGTTTTTTTTTTGTTTCGTTTCTCTCGTTTAGTTGTTAATTTTTAATGGTAATTTATCGTATAGTTTTCATAACATCTAAAAAACCTACAAATTATTTTTGTAAGTATGAACCCTGTTGGTTGTTTACTTATATTCCAAAATCTTTTCTATTTGTATTGAACTGATGATGCATTTAAAATGTAGTAGTTGACGACTTTCATTTGCCACTTATTGACCGATAAAACCTCTGCTATTCAACCATTGAATATATTTTAAATATATATATATATATATATATATTATTATATATATATATATATTTATATATATATATATATATATATATATATATATATATATATATATATATTGTTATGATATATAAAATCGAGAAAAATATTGGTTTGCTTAAAATATTTCAAAGTTCAAAAACATTAAAATAATTCAGATAAGTCAAACAATAAACTACAAACATTAATGTATGTAAGATATGCATAAATTATTTTCTTTGTTAAAATATATTTGTATGACGTGAATAAGCTGAAGTGAAATTCTAGACAATGGAAACGGGTTTTCAAAATACATTTGTGCAGTAATTAGGACAATAGAATAGATTTTAGAAAGATATGTTTGTTAGTTCTTAAGAATTGGTAGGACAAGAAATTTTGTAAATTAGTTTTAGGAAATGTTATAATTGTAGGTAAAAATTTGTTGTATTATCGAAATGAAGAAATGGGAGATGTATGACGCGTTTTGATTGGATGAGATTGAAAAAGGTGGGAGGTTTGGTTTGAGAATGAGACATTAGTTAATTTTGGAAAAAAGAAAAGATAGTCAGTTGGTTTCCAAGGGTAGAAGGCGAACGGCCGTTGTTCTCGGGTAGTTTCCCAGAGGTAGGAAGCAGTAGCAGTGGAAGTTTGTGAGTTTTGGTGTAGTTAGTGTATCTGATAGAAGCTGATCCAGTAAAAGATTGTAAGTTATATTTTCTACTTATATTCCAAGAGTCACTGTTCAGGCCAACGAGAGATTCAGTTTATCGTAAAAAAAGATATTCCAAGAGTCATTTGTCACTCAGGCCAACGAGAGATTCAGTTTATTGAGAGAAGAAGAAGCTAGCATAATTTGAACTATTCGTGCATTTGAAGGAGATCATTAAGGACGATAAACTTGCAATAATTTGTTGTAAGATTGCTGATTACCTAGGGAGCGGCTGAGAGTAGATAATATAGTCTACAAGGAACAAGGATTTGGACCACTCATCATCAGAGAGAGATAGTTTTGTTTTTTGCAGTTTTTCTTTTATTGATAACACAATTTTTACACTTAATTTAGAAAGGATATAAATATTTTGATTAGGAGATTTAGAATAATATTTAGGATTTTGAGATTTCAACTAATATTGTTTGTACCATTAATTTTAAAGGTTCACGTACTTATAACAAAATTTTGAGAATCAATATATGAGATTTTGTTTATTGAAAATTTTTGAGTGTGAATTTTATTTCATTATTTTATTTCAATATATAATGTTAGATCCTATATGTTTTTTATTATTCCGGTATTCTCTGGACCTTACCTTTCACATGTAATAGCATAGATATCGAAGCACGAATAGAACCCTGAGATAAGAGAATTAGAAAGTGTGATAGAATCATAGTCATATCATTTAAACAATTTTAATTAATTAATTAATTAGCTAATTAATTGCTTGGCGCACTAAGACTTTAAATATCACAATAATTTATATATATATATATATATATATATATATATATATATATATATATATATATATATATATATATATATATATATCAACATTCTCACAATTAATAGAAGTAATTTATCAATTTCGCAATGCATTGTTTCTATTCTTACATTATTATGTAACTAGCTGCAAACATAATACAATAACCAAGAGAACGCTTGTAGTGTTGCACTTTCGCTAGGTTAGCCCAACTAAATTTTTATGTTTACTTTTCCCCAAAAGACAAATGTATCGTACCTTTAAAGCGAAGCTTCTATACTGGAGTTGTATTACTTTATCTGTATAGTAAAATGCCGAGGCGAACGTCACGAAATAAGCGCCACAAGACGGCGTCACGAGTAGCGTCACTAAATACCGGTCCTCACATGGATTATCTACTCTCTATCAATTCGTTTCTAGTCATCATATATTTATTCTAAGCAGCATTAAATTAAAAACTGAATAAAAAAGTAAAACATTAAAAGAATACCTGTCAATAAAAAAAGTAGTAAAACAAACCGAAAAATAGAAGATCGATACTAGAATTCGATTCACAACGATTGTCGAAGGGTCAAAATTTAAAACTCATAAATGTCATCAAATTAATAACAATATTATATCATCTGTTTAAATTTTTATGAGACTTCTCGTCTTAAAATAATTTCATATAAATACAATGTCGGATTTTTATAATTATCAGTTCGACTGTTGTATTAAAATGGGACAAAACCAGTTATTAGTAAAAATTTTTGAGTGTGAATTTTATTTCATTATTTTATTTCAATATATAATGTTAGATCCTATATGTTTTTTATTATTCCGGTAATCTTTGGACCTAACCTTTCACATGTAATAGCATAGATATTGAAGCACGAATAGAACCCTGAGATAAGATAATTAGAAAGTGTGCTAGAATCATAGTCATATCATTTAAATAATTTTAATTAATTAATTAATTAATTAGCTAATTAATTGCTTGGCGCACTAAGACTTTAAATATCACAATAATATATATATATATATATATATATATATATATATATATATATATATATATATATATATATATATCAACATTCTCACAATTAATAGAAGTAATTTATCAATTTCGCAATGCATTGTTTCTATTCTTACATTATTATGTAACTAGCTGCAAACATAATACACTAACCAAGAGAAACAATAATTGACTATTAGTAAGTTTAATAACCTCGCAATATTTGAGAAGCTAGATAGTTATTTTAAATAGCACCCTGTTGCATAATAGCAACACCGTCTCATTTGCTGCTCATAGAAAATGTTATGAACCAGAATTGTTCTGTGCATTCTGCATATTATGCCATTTACATGATTATTTTTGGAGAGCTTACTTACTTCCAAACTTTAAGCAGGCCAGGGAAAGCAGTAGGTGGCAAAGGTTTATCGGCGTCATATCATAGGCGTGCTTAGTTTTCATAATTATTTCCGATATTTTAATTCCAATAAAAAACTTTCAAACCTTAAATGTGAAAATAATAATGTACCACTACGTCAGAATTACTACATCAGAAAGACTACGTCAATAATTATTGTCATGATATTACTAAAACGATGTCTTCTTCTATTTAAATACTTTATTTTCTTCAAATATAATGGAATGAATTTCAAAGTCAAGATGTTGATTGATTTGATTAATATTGATTTTCTATCTATAAAATTATATTAAAATCAACTATAATTACTGGCTCATTTACCACCCTTCGTTTTATCTAGCTAACAAGTACATTTAACAAAATTATGTTTTAAATCAAAACTCTAAATAACAACATCAGAAATATATGTTATAAAAAAGGTTATAATGGATCTTAAGTTCAAAACAGCAAAACATAGAATTGGAATTATAACAAAATGAAATACATATGTGGTTGAAAGGTTAACCAGGCAAGAGAGAAAACACAAGTAGGAGAGCAAGATATATCTACGCGTAACAACTTCATCATTCTCTTTGCCTATATCACTATGCGATATTGATTTTCCTAATTGTATGGGCCTGTACACCTTGAGTTACACTTGTAGAACGCTTGTAGTGTCGCACTTTCGCTAGGCTAGCCCAACTGAATTTTTATGTTGATTTTTCTCCAAAAGACAAATGTATCGTACCTTTAAAGCGAAGCTTCTATACTGGAGTTGTATTACTTTATCTGTATAGTAAAATGCTGAGGCGAGCGTCACGATATAAGCGCCACAAGACGGCGTTACGAGTAGCGTCACTAAATACCTGTCCTCACATGGATTATCTACTCTCTATCAATGCGTTTCTAGTCATCATATATTTATTCTAAGCATCATTAAATTAAAAACTGAATAAAAGCTAACTAAGAAAATAGAGACATTAAATAAAAAGTAAAACATTAAAAGAATACCTGTCAACACAAAAAGTAGTAAAACAAACCGAAAAATAGAAGATACTAGACTTCGATTCACAACGATTGGCGAATGGTCAAAATTTAAAACTCATAAATGTCATCCAATTAATAACAATATTATATCATCTGTTTAAATTTTTATGAGACTTCTCGTCTTAAAATAATTTCATATAAATACAATGTCGGATTTTTATAATTATCAGTTCGACTGTTGTATTAAAATGGGACAAAACCAGTTATTAGTAAAATATTTTGAGTTGAATTTTCATATCTATACTTTGAAAGATATTTCTAAAGCAGCACATATTGGATATGATTTTTTATGAAATATCTAGCAACCCCAGTAAAGCCTTCCGTTGCCATCTAATCAATTCCTTTTGTAACTTCTTCTTCTTCTATCCTAACTTTGCTTGCTGATATTCTGAATAGTCCGGTTGTCGATGTATTAAACCACTGTCTTAGGTTTTGAAGCCAAGATATTCTTCTCCCTGGTCCTCTTTTTTCAAATACCTTGCCCTGAAGAATGAGTTGCAATAAGCCGTATCTCTGTTCATTCCTCATAACATGGCCAAGATATTCTAGTTTGCGCTCTTTGATGGTGTTAATAATCTTGCATTCCTTGCCTATTTTACGTAGGACCTCAACATTAGTCACACGATCCACCCATGAAATTCTTAAAATACGTCTGTAACACCACATCTCGAATGCCTCGAGTTTTCTTAAAGAAGCTTCGAAAAGCATCCAGGCCTTTACTCCGTATAATAACGTAGAAAATACATAGCATCTAATAAGAGAGATTTTGGTAGCAAGTGGTAAATCGTGACTTCTAAAAAGAGACTTCATTATAAACGCTAATCTGGCTTTTCCTATGGGTTGTTTTATTTTACTGGAGTGATCCCATTGGCTATTAATGTTGGTACTGTTACGATAATTATGGCGTTTATAACTATAAATATATTATGACTAATTCTGTTTTCTGTTCCAGTAAATTCGAAGTTGTTTACAGAAATCTTTAGACCCCAATTTTATGAGTCATCCACGTCTCGAGGCTTTTCAAACAGTTGAAAAACGAGTCGAGCGGCTTCACCAAAATACGAGATTATTCGATGGAGTTCCATTATAATGTAGAAGGTCGCCGAACTTTCGAGATAACAACAGTTTTTGTATATAAACGAAACATTTTTTTATTTGGAGGTCAGTGAAGAAAGAAGCTCGGGAACCGCGATTTTAAAATGTATGGAACGTAACATAAATTTGTACAGTTATTTAATAAATTAGTAATTAGCTATCGTGAGTTTTAATAAATTAGAATATAGACAATACATTAGAATAAAGAACTATAAATTAGAACTATATAAATATACTACAGTACCAAGGTATGTGTAGCTGTCCACTCTGTCAATTGGATGTTGGTTAACCCAAAGTTGTGTATTTAATATTTCGCGCTTACTGACTACCATGTACTTTGTTTTCTTCGTATTAAGATCAAATCCGTGTTCTCTACTTATATCTGATAAACGCAACATTATTCTTTGAAAACCGTTCAGACTATCTGCAAAAACTACTACATCGTTGGCATATCTAATGTTGTTAGACGCATTCCGTTGACTAATGCGGCTTCTTGTAGTTCTCCCAGCGCTTGCTCGAAGATATATTCAGAGTATATATTAAATAACACCGGGGACAGAATGCATCCTTGCCTCACTCCTCTATCTATGGAGACTGCATCTGTTAATTGGTCATCCACTTTAATATTGGCTGTTTGGTTGTAATATAAATTATAGATGATTCTTAAGTCCCTATCGTCTAACCCCACTTCTTTCAAGATATTTATAAGTTTATCATGCTTTACTCTATCAAATGCCTTTTTGTAGTCGATAAAACAAGTATACACATCACAGTTAACATCCCTGAATTTTTGCATAAGCACTTGGACAGCGAATAGAGCCTCTCGGGTGCCTAAGGAATAGCGGAATCCAAACTGCGTCCATGATACTTGTTCTTCGCATTTTTTTATATATTCTGCCGTGTATCACTTTTAAGAACGTTTTAAGTAAGTGGCTCATTAGGCTAATTGTTCTGTAGTTTTCGCATATCTTGGCATTTACTTTTTTTGGTATGGTCACGAAGGTCGACTTTAACCAGCTTTGGGGTATTTTTCCAAATACGTATATGTTATTGAATACAGTTGTTCATTTTATTCCCTGTTCATTCATAAATTTTAGGAATTCTGCACAAAACTCGTCAGGCCCTACCGCTTTACCATCTTTAGTTCTTTTAATAGCTGACGTGACTTCTTCAATGGTAATTGGGGGTCCTGTTTGGCATTTTGGCATTCAGTGTCTAGCTTTTTTTCCACAGTTAACAGTGGAAACAGTTCCTTGGTTATCTGCCAAACACCCAACTGTTCTAGGTTTGTATAAGCCTGCGGCTTCTTTAACTTTTTTGTGCATATTAAATAAACCGTGTTTATGTTGCTGTATTTCCCCACACTGTTTTCTTAGATGTGTATCCTTAGCTATTTTAATAGCTTTTTTGATATTTTTATCGATTCTTTTGTATAATGACATATCTTGATCTTTGAACTTTGGCCTCTCTTCCATCATATCTAGAATTCGATTTGTCATCCACGATTTTTTCTTTATTTTTGGTGGTTTGAGAAATTTCTCTCGTACGTCTTTTGAAACTGTATGTAACTTTTCTAGCTCCAGGTCCATTACATCCGATTGAATAACGGTTCGATTTAAATTGTTCTGTATATACCGCTTTACACTATGTGGTCTGTTGGTTTACGCTGTGTGTTGGTCTTTTAATAGCTTGATGTCGAATTTGGGATTGACACTACGCCTAATCTTCTTTAGCCTGAGCCTAATTTTGCCAATCAGTGGGTTATGGTCTGATTTGATATCAGATCCTGGGTATGTCTTGACTGATGTTATGCTGTTCCGAAATCTTTTATTAATCAGAATGTAATCTATTTGATTTCTCACCATGCGACCTGGAGTATATTGAGGTGATTTCCATGTATATAATCTTCTGTGTGGGAGTTTGAAGTAAGTGTTAGTAATCACAAACTCTTCTTGAACTTAAACATCATAATTTTTAATTTTCAAAAATGTATTGTTGTGAAGCTATTTTCTTGTGGCATTGTAAATTAATTACTATTAAACTGGGAATAAGCCACAATTAAAGATAAAAATACATTTATTGACGTTTCAATTTCCACTTCGGAAATCGTTCTCAAAATACAAACAGTAAATTAAACAAATTTTGTTTTTTGTTACATAGTGAAAATTCTTCTAATAATTTAATTTTATCTGACTCATTTATATTGACAATTCAGACATACATTATGCATTTTAAAGTAGGACGACTTTAAAATGATATTGCCAATATTGTTGAGTTGCGCTCCTGGGACGACTTTACTTATAAGATAGTTCATTCGATTACATGAAATCAACTTTAACTTGAGAATATCCGTCAGAAAAAATCATAGCATGTAATTCGTCTTTAAAAAGACAAACACATGACATGATGACAGTAAAATTCTCCTGTTAGTGATTCCATAGTAAATTATGAGGGAAAACCAGGAAAAAACCTCATAATACTATCCCGACATTGTAAGTATTTGTTCGTGAATTTAGTTTACCTTCAACAAACATCAAAATTCTGATTTTATATGTTACGTTATTTAAAAAACATAAATGATGTATACTTTATATGTTACTGACTTACTAATACTGGTATTTTCTTATTAATAACTTCCTCTTTCAATATTGGTAACCAGATCCTACTACATTCTGCCGAAGAATTTGCGACACAATTGGCCTCATTTAACATAATTAGAGCCGCTTCTTTGATTTTTTTTTTTTTTTTTTTTTTTTTTACCATCCGTTTCTTTTAGGACTACAATTGAATTACTCCATTGAACCTATGTTCATTATCCCATGTGTGTTTACAGATTTGAGATCTATCAAATTCTTTATTTTTAATATAAGATTGATGTTCACTTATTCTAACATTTAATGGCCTTGATGATTCACCTAAATAAAACTGATCGCATTCACAAGGTATTTTATAAATGCAATTCTTTGTCCTTTCTTGTTCATTGTTAGGTTTGGTTTTGGACAAAATAGATCTCAACGTGTTTGTTGTTTTGAATGTTGTTGAAATGTTGAATTTATTTCCTATCCTTTTAAGTTTTTCTGATAGTCCTTTTATATACGGTATTGTTATTTTCCTCATATTATTCCTTGTGTATGCTGTAGGATCTCGTTCTAAGTTGTTCTGTTCTATTCTATCGATTGTTGAAAATTCCTTATTTATAAACGATAAAGGATAATCATTTTTTAATAAAACAGATGTTAACAAATGTTTCTCCTCCAAGAACGAATTTTCATTAGAACAAGTAATTTTGGCTCTATCGTATAAGGATTTAATTATTCCCTTTTTTACATTAATATTGTGATTTGATTTGAAATTTAAATATCTATTGGTGTGTGTTGGTTTTCTATACACCTGAGTCTCATATCCAGTATCGTTCTTAGAGATTAAAACATCCAGGAAAGGTAGCGTATTATCATATTCCTTTTCCATGGTAAATGTTATTGTCTCTTCTTTATCGTTTATATCATTTAGGAATGTGTCCAACAACTCTGATCCATGAGGCCATATTGAGAATACATCATCTACATACCTCCACCATACTGTGGGTTTGAAATTTGTTTAGAAATGATATTTGTTTCAAAATCTTCCATAAATATATCGGCTAAGAATGGAGATAAACTAGAGCCCATTGCTAGACCAAAATTTTGTTTATAGAATTCATTATTTAGTTGAAAATATGTATTATCAGTACATAATGTTAATAACTCCATTATAGCCGATATGTTTAGTCTTGTTTCTAGTTGCCAATGAATCATCACTCTCTAATTTTGTCTTGACTATATTTAAAGTCTTATTTAATGGCACATTCGTAAATAAACTATTTATGTCAAAACTTACTAAAGTATGATTTGAATTAAATTCAATATTTGATAATTTATTTAAAAATGTTGTGTATTTTTTATGAATGTGTCATTTTTATTTGTAAATGGTTTTAAAATATTTAATAAAAATTTTGATAGTTCACTACAAGGAGAATTCATGGTACTACAAATGGGTCTAAGTGGTATATTCGTTTTATGAATTTTCGGTACTCCATAAAAATGAGGAGTCTTACTGTAATGAGGTGTAATTAATCCTCTCTGATAATTTGTTAAAACATCTTTAAACTTGAATAAAGTTCTATATATTTTGTTTTCCAAAGGCTTTGTTGGATCTTTTGTTAATTTTGTATAAGGTCCGTTTATTAATAGATCTTTAATTTTATTTTCGTATTGAATTTTATCCATTATCACAGTTGCATTCCCCTTGTCTGCTGGTAGTATGATTATGGAGTCGTCATTTTTTAAAGTTTTATAGCCTTTAGTTCCTCTTTGCTAATGTTTTGTTCAATTTTAGTAGATTTTTCCAATTCAAGTTTACATAACACTCTGTATTCTTCCTTTTCGTGGGTTGGTAAGCATTGAGATATTTTCTCCACTGAGCTTATTATGTCTAATTTTGGAACGGATGGCTGAGTAATAGCAAAGTTTAGACCCTTTGACAGTATTAAATTCTCCGTTGCATTTAAATGTCTATTTGATAGATTGACAACTGTCGCTAATATGTCATCATTTCTATTTAGGTTATCTAAAGTGTGTATACTGTTTTGTTCTAAAAGAATATTAAATTTATTTAAATGTATATTTCTTTGTTTTCTATATGAATTTTCATATACTATATGTAAACTAAAAATAATTTGATCAAAATCAGAATTTGATATCACATTGAAAAGCAAATCTTCAATACTTACAATATCTTGTTCAACAAAATATAGTATTATGAGGTTTTTTCCTGGTTTTCCCTCATAATTTACTATGAAATCACTAACAGGAGAATTTTACTGTCATCATGTCATGTGTTTGTCTTTTTAAAGACGAATTACATGCTATGATTTTTTCTGACGGATATTCTCAAGTTAAAGTTGATTTCATGTAATCGAATGAACTATCTTATAAGTAAAGTCGTCCCAGGAGCGCAACTCAACAATATTGGCAATATCATTTTAAAGTCGTCTACTTTAAAATGCATAATGTATGTCTGAATTGTCAATATAAATGAGTCAGATAAAATTAAATTATTAGAAGAATTTTTCACTATGTAACAAAAAACAAAATTTGTTTAATTTACTGTTTGTATTTTGAGAACGATTTCCGAAGTGGAAATTGAAACGTCAATAAATGTATTTTTATCTTTAATTGTGGCTTATTCCCAGTTTAATAGTAATTAATTCAAAAATGTAATTCAAAGTTAATCAAACAACATTTAAAGGGTTTTTACCCATATATTTAGTGTCTTTAAACATGTACATCTAGATAGCACTGATGATGGAATAGTTATTCGAATACGAATACGGTATACGAATCAAACTGTGTTTTTTTCTTAAAGTTTCCATCACCCTGTAGAATATTCTAGCATTTGTAGGATACTGAAATTAAATCGTAACTATAGAATCATGCTTTCTCAACATTTTGTTGTTTGATTGATTAGCTAATGTTGGATAATACAAAAATTAGGTTTCTTAACAACTACACATTTTTTTCATCAATTTTTATCTCTGCAGAAGAGAAGAAATAATCCTTTTGAAAAAAAGTCATTTGTTACAATAAAAATCCAATGAATAAAATCTTCGAAGAAAATTCAAATTAACAATATTTTGGAAATCAAAGTCTAATTAAAAAAAAATAGGTAACAATAATTGATGTTGCTGCCTCTGGCCCTTAGGACTTCTTGGAGCAGGTTTGGCAATCCATCCATGATGTCCTGGATATCGTGCCACTCCTCTACCACAGCTGTCTTCAGCTCTTCAAAGAATGCAGGGGCTGGTACTCTTGCTCTTACTCGTCTTTTGAGGTTGTCCCAGATATGCTCAATTGGGTTAAGATCGGGACTGTGTACTGGCCACGGTAGAACTTGAATCCACACCTCATTAAAGTACTCACGGGTACATGGTCGTCTTAACGGAAATAAGATTTATTAAAGTTGTCAACTCCGCTTTATGCTCTGCACTAGGGTATTCGTGTGTAGTATACGAAATACCCTAGGCACTTATCCAATTTAGATTCGGATGTTGATATAAAATTGGACTTAGTCTTGAAAAAGACAAGTCAATTTCTTACATGACCGTGTCTTAAAAAAGACACGTAGATTTTGTTACAGACTGTGTCTTGAAAAAGACACGTCGATTTTCTTACATGAACAGAAATACTTGTAGGTTTCTTATTTGCACTAGCACCGAAGAATTAAAATAAAACACAGTTTGAAGTAGGCAAAACAACCTCAGAGTCTAAGGCTGAAAGATGAAGGCAGAGCCCCGCTAGTCGGCTCCCTTGAGTTTAGGGTTCTAGGAGAGACCGAGGTAGACTGGAACTCAGACTGGAAGTGAAGTGTCTTTGGCTTGGAATTCAACTAATATTTATACATAATATTTTACAAGATTCCAAGCCAAATAATGAATAGGAAATTCGAAAAAGGTAAGGTGGGCGAGGCGATGTGCGCCAAAAATGCTCATTGGTCAGTTCTGACAGAGCACTCGACGACAAGATCTTGCTGTATGGCAACGTGCATTGTTATGCATTAGTCTGAAGTTATCACCAATGAATGGTGCAAAGGGCATGACATGGTCTTGGAGAACTTCTTGCTCGTATACTTGGGCATTCACACTGCATCGACCGAACATAACAAGATCAGTACGCGCTTCGTAAGAAATACCTTTCCAAATCATTATTGACCCTCCTCGGTAAGCCACTGTTTCGGTTATAGCGCATGCAGCAAACCTTTCATTTTGACGCCCATAGACACGTTGGCGTCCATCTGGATCTTCTAGGGTTATTCTGCATACATCTGAGAACAGTATATTCTTCCATTCCGAGATAGTCCATATTCTGGCACAAAATTCTAGTCCTATGGTATGGTGGGAGCAGTTGTGGTGCGCGAGTTGGACGAAAAGCCCTCAAGTTTATTTCTGACAGTCTTCTTCTAATCGTTTGTCTAATCACATTAACGTTTCTCACCTCAAGAAGAGACCTACAAGCTTCAGGAGCGGTGCAAAAGCGATTTCTCAATATTTTAGTGACAATGAAGCGGTTATCTCGAACTGAAGTGCATCGTTTTCGGCCTTCACCTGGCCTGCGGTTGTACGATCCTGTCTCCCGAAATCGTCTGATTGCATCTTGTACCGTAGTTCTGCCACTGTAACGTAGTACGCGTAAGGCCACTCCTCTAACAGGACCCTTAAGCTAGCGGGGACATATGAGCGGAATCCAATTTAACCTACGTAATATT
Source organism: Diabrotica balteata (assembly GCA_918026665.1). Classification (NCBI taxonomy): domain Eukaryota; kingdom Metazoa; phylum Arthropoda; class Insecta; order Coleoptera; family Chrysomelidae; genus Diabrotica; species Diabrotica balteata. The sequence continues at coordinate 135,380,040 of OU898276.1, forward strand.
TTTTCACCCATTTTTCACTAATTTATTACCACCCCAATAATTTTTCACCACCAAACCACCCTTAATGCGAGCGATTCTGCTGGCTTAAGGTTCAATCTAGCAGAACTCATAAAAAAAACTTTTTGCTTATGGCATATTTTTTCACCCATTTTTCACTAATTTATTACCACCCTAATAATTTTTCACCACCAAACCTCCCTTAATGGGAGCGATTCTGCTGGCTGAAGCTTTAAGCTAGCAAAATTCAGAAAAACACTTTTTGCCGATGGCATCTCTTTTTAACCATTATTCACTAATTGATTACGACCCAAATAATTTTTTACCACCAAACCACCCTTAAGAGGAGTGGTTTATCTGGCTTGCGGTAACATGGCTAGCAGTGCTCTGCTAGGTTTTTATGAGTTTATTACCATACTAGTAATTATTCATCCCTCAACTACTCCTTATGAGAATAATTATGTTATGTCAATAACATATTATATTATGTCAATAATTATGCTGGGTTAATATTTAAGGTGATAAAAAATCTATTTTTACAATTTTACTGCACTCTTCTTGTAACTGAAAGTATACTGTTTCAGTATATTGCTTACCAGGTTTTTACTGAATTTTATCCACCTTCATAATTTTTTACCCCCTAAGCCTAACACCACGCTAGATAAATGCGAAATCTTTTTGAAATACAAAAGTGCTCTGCTAGATTTTTACTATATTTTTGACCAGGCTAGTCATTGTTTTCTTAACTACCCTCATTAAAAACATTCAAAATTTATTTTTTAAATGTTTAAATATTTAAAATATGAAAATACTTTATTACAAAAATTATAAATTTTAACTCTTTTAAAAAATTTAATCTGATTATAGTTGTGAGTACATTGTTAAGAGAAATCAAATCATGAGTCCCTTTTATGAATATAAAATAACTGAAATCAAGTTGAGTTTTAGTAAATACAATGGAATTGTTATATTACACAGAATAATTACCAGGTAAGAAATATTCAAATTGAAATAATTTTATTATGTCTATTACATTAATTACCTAATTGTAAAGGAAGGTCGGGACACTTTGCGTACCTATTGTTAAAAGATTAAAAGATTTGTATTTATTGGGTACATCCATAGACCTGAGCGAAGTGTACCGCCAATCAATGAGTGGGGGCTGCAGTATTAATCGGATTTTAGATTGATACCATCTTCTTCACTATTATTTAACTTTGGCAATAAATTACAAATATACCACCCCTGTACTTTAAGTGTGTTTTATGATAAGTACAATAGTTTTTAAGTAATTTTTAATAGCTGATTTTTAACTCTTGAAATTTGAAAACGTGCATTTTTTTACTGGACGAAAAAGTACGACTTTACGCCCCCAAAATTCGAACGTAAAGTGTGGAATTTAGTGTGTTAGGTGAAAATATGAAGATAGCAAAAAATACTAAAAGGTTAAAGTAAAACTACAATACAAAAAATTGTTAAAAATACGTTTTATAATTTTGTTTTGTCAGTTCAAAATTCAATCTAGCAGAATTATTAATTGGCTTCTCATAGAGGGGAAAAACAATTATGAAGGTGGTAAATAAGATGGAAAAGCTTTGTAGCACAGAGTCGTATTTAAAAATTACTTTCTGTGTTTGAACCTAAGCTACCACGGGTTAGTTCAGAGGCAAACAATTAGTAAAAATCGAGCATAATCATGTGGTATTTCAAAATTTTTATTTGAATTAACTGGCTTAATATTCGCGCTTCCGCTTAATAGCTTAATACTGTCTTCTCACAAGAGCAGTTAGAAGTTAAATTAATAGGGTGGTAATAAGTTTCTAAAAACCTATCAAAACACTGTGGTTCTTCAAAAATATATTTTTCCTTAATTCTGCCGACTCGAATATTTAGCTGTCGGGAACGTCTCCAAATAAAATTGCTTTAGTGGTGGAAAATTATCAGGGAATATAAAAAAAAATCGTTATAAATTTTAAACTAACAGAATAATTGATTGATAGAATACAGTAAAATTGTAAAAATAGATTTTTCATCACCTTAAATTTTAACCTAAGAATTGTTGATTTTCCACATGGGTTAGTTGAGGGTGAAAAATTACTAGGGTGGTAATAAATTTGTTTCATAGGTAGATAGGTTTGTTTCTGCTAGGTAAAAACCTAGCAGAACGCTGTGGTATTTCAAAAATAATTTTTATTAATTCCACTGGCTCGAATATTAGGCTAACAGCAACAATTCCAAATAAAATTGGTTTAGGGGTGAAAAATTATCATGGGGAAGTAGAGGAGAGTGAAATTGCAAAAGAATATTTTTCACCTTAAATTATAACCCAACAGAATTATTGGCTTTCCATGAGAGGCAGTTGAAGGGTGAATAATTACTAGAGTGGTAATATATATGTTAAAACCTAGCAGAATACTGTGGCATTTCAAAAATATATTTTTTTCTAATTTTGCTGGCTCAAATATTAAGCTAGCAGGAACATTTCCAAATAAGATTGGATTAAAGGTGCAAAATTATCTGGTTGGGTAAAGTTTAGTAAACATTTAAAAAACACTATTTTATTTCAGTTATAAGTAGAAGAGAGTAAATTTGACAAAAATAATTTTTCCACTTAAATTTTAATCTAATAAAATTATTGACTTTTCATAAGGGGAAGTTAACAGGTGAAAAATTACTAAGGAGGTAATAAATTCATAAAACCTAACAGAGCATTGTGGAATATCATAAATATATTTTTTTTAGTTTTACTAATAATTTTAACCGTGCGAAATCGCTCCCCTTAAGGGTGGTTTAGTGATAAAAAATTATTAGGATGGTAATAAATTAGTGAAAAATGGGTAGAAAAATATGCCATCGACAAAAAGTTTTTTTTCTAAATTCTGCTAGCTTGAACATTAAGCCAGCAGAATCGCTCCCATTAAGGGTGGTTTGGTGGTGAAAAATTATTAGGGTGGTAATAAATTAGTGAAAAATTGGTAAAAGAATATGCCATATGCAAAAAGTTTTTTTTCCGAATTCTGCTAGCTTGAACCTTAAGCCAGCAGAATCGCTCCCCTTAAGGTTGGTTTGGTGGTGAAAAATTATTAGGGTGGTAATAAATTAGTGAAAAATTGGTGAAAAAATATTACCTTGGTTAAATTGGATTCCGCTCATTTGTCCCCGTTAGCTTAATGGTCCTTGCCCTAACAGCATCAGTTGGAACGAGTGGCATTTTTAAAATCACAAACAATAAATAAGCACTGAAATTTCAACTTAAACAATATTCGCTCACAATGATATAAAATTACAATTTTAATTGTTAATTTTAATTACAAATTTAATTTTAATTACAAGGTGTTCAAGAATTGTTATTAACACGGAAACAGATTTGCAACAATGTCGTACAACGACTATATGTCAAATATCCTATAATGACACAAATTTAGGAAACAAACTGTCACAGGTAATGTAAACAAAACAATAATAAAGTTGATGAGGTTAATTCCGCTGGTAAGTTAAATCGTCTGTATTGATGAAAAACATGGCTAGTTGCTAAACTACCTAACTTTTGTATTGTCCACAATAAGCGAATGAATCAAAAAATAAAATGTTGAAAAAACATAAGGCTGTAGTTAGGTTTTAATTTTAATATTTTATAAATGCTAGAATATTCCACAAGGTGATGCAAACTTTAAAATACACAGTTTAATTCGTACACCCTATATACCATGAAAATTTACCTGTTTAGCAACCATATTATTATGATGATATCGTCAAGGAATAAGGCTATAACATATTAAAGAATCACTTAAATCGGACAACAGGTTTAGGAGTTATAAGACATAAAAAATTATCCATTTTTAAGGTGGCCGGTTAATTTTGGCCCAAAGTGTATGTTTAATATATTCGTCAATAAACTTACTTTAACATTCAATTCTGGCTTATTCCCACTAAAATAGTAATTACTTTAAAATGCCACAAGAAAATAGCTTAAGAATAATATTAAGAATCCGTTATAAATATAAATAAACTGTTTATTTAAATCATCTATAGATTCAACACGTGTACCGCCTTCATCTAACAATTTTGGAGTCCCAATTTTCAGGTTAAATATATGACATAAGTTTGACATTGTTAAATACATGCGAAATTGACAATTATTAATAAATTAGTTTTTTAACTATATTTTTTCAGTTTATGTACAGTTGCGGTCACGGAATAGTTTACAGGTTCACGTATCTAGGAGCCCATTTTTTAAATTTTTACTTCGTTTAAACGCACCTTTTACGTCAAAGTGACGTTGCCAGTGGTGTACTAGCTAGAATAGGTAGATTAAAATTAAAATATCAAAATATTTTACAAAATGAAAAATATAGAAAACAGTTTTTTGAATAAAATGGATTATGATCTTAATAACGAAAATAAAGAAGTCTTTTTTTTAATATGCATTTTATTTTAAATCTATTTTGTATTAAATAACGATAAACAATGATAAATAATAATTAATATTTGGTGGAAGCCCCATTCTTGTCAATACCTACAATTTTGCAGTCTTCTGTTCATAGATAGCACCAATCCCCTCATGTTATAGTTAACAAGCTCTTCCCATGCCTGCTCAATTGCTTCCCATAATTCAATTCTATTCCGTGGTCTAAGGTTTCTTTCATTTAGTTTCTTTGTTAACTCTGCCCACACATTTTCGACGGGGTTAAAGTCTGCACTACGGGAAGGCCACGGAAGAACATTAACATCAGTTTCTTCTAGCCATTCTCGAACAATTCTACTCGTATGCACCGGGCAATTGTCATGTTGGAAGATAAAGTCGTTGTTGGGGAATCTCTGGATCACCGATGGCAACATTGTGTGCTCAATAATATGTTTGTAATATAATCCTGTTAACTTCTCCTCTACATGATAACAAACGCCCGGGCCTTCGGCACTTATCCATCCCCATACGTTGACAGAGAATCCTCCACTATTTCTTAAATGATGCGTATACTGTTCATCATACCTATGATTTCTCGGCCTATAAACTCTTATTCGACCATTATTATACGACTGAAATACTTTTTCATTGGAAAATACAACCCTAGACCAAAAATTCTCATCGCGGTTTATAAATTCATTACAAAATTCAACTCGTCTCCTCTTGTGATCCTCAGTCAAAAAAGGTTTCCGTGCAGCTACACAATTTAGCAGTCCACTTGCTTTAATTCTTCGACGTGCAGTGCGAATACTGCCTGGAAACGCTGCCTCTTCTCTTGCCTTTTGAGCTGTGGCAAAAGGAGATTCTCTCAAATAATCTACTAACATCTCATCCTGTTGATCTGTGGAAATCTTCTGCCCTCCTGAACCGCCCAACCGTGCTATAGAGTGAAAATTATCCCATCTTTGTTTAATCTTCCATATGCACATATGACTCACGTTCAAATCAGCAGCAACTTGCCTTAGTGACCAACCTTCTTCGAGTTTGGCAATTGCTCTTGCTTTTTGCGCATAATTCAAATGTATTCTAACCATTTTGGAAGAGTTTAATATACTTTTATTTTATTGTTGAACACTCGCGAAAGCATTGACGTTTTGAAATTTTTTGACTTTGACATTTATCAAATCCGTACGACACTGCAATTTTACAGTATTACAATATAAAAAGTAAGGTGTAAACTATTCCGTGACCGCAACTGTACAAAAGAAATGTAGTATTAAAAACTGAGTTTCTCAAAATTCATCATAATATATCTTTTTAACTCCAAACGGAAAAGAAAGCGAAAAATCTAGTACTGGCAAATCAAGTTTTTCACGCAAAAGAGCATATAATTAAAAACAATATTAGTAAAAGTTATGATATAAAAGCTAAAGTCATCTGCAGTTAGCTTGAAGCCTTATGAAATATCATTCAATGTAAATTATTTAAATTGTTCCTATTTCAATTGTATAAAAATTAAATTATGTGATATTTACATATTAATAGCACGAATTCATCTTCTTCTTTTCTCTAATTTATATGTAATCTTTGGGAACCTACAAAAACTACACTCACTGTTTTTGCTATTATTAGCAGAATTAAATACGCAACATGTATTTGCACACATTTTTGATAAAACGTAATATTCGCGTAAAAATATTTTGTCCAATATTCCAATTTTGTCATATTTCGCCGCTACGCACGCTAGCATCGTTTCAATGTACCCCTACCATGGTCAGGTAAGGAGCGAATAACTAGTAATAAAATTAATATATCCACTTTTAAAAATAATATTTAAACTTTAAAAATACAGAAAACAAAATTGAAGCTTCGCTAGTTTACAGTTCCGCCTACTATACCATTTTTTAATGGGCGATATCTACGAAATAAACAATTATAACATTTCGTTTGATAGAAATGATGAACCAAAATTTATTTTCCCACTAAATATGTATTTCTTTTTTGTTGCTGAGAATAATAATTATTCTTATAAACCAGTATATTAATGCTAGACAAAAGTGACGCTACTATTCAAATAATGGATTAAAAACTAAAATATTGTAACATTTCTTTAATCAAACTCAAACAATCCGAAATGACTATTTCTAACTGACAATTTTCAAATTCATACTTTATAACTGTAATATTTTCTCTATCGATGGTAATGATTAAGTAGTTTATTCTGTTGAATATTACAAGGGCAGATTCTCATGTAGTTTATTTTTCTTACTATTTGTGTATTCTGCAAGGGTAATTAGAACATATTATAAAAACCTTTATATATTTAGTAAATGTTTACAATTTTTTTAAAGAGGGGATACTCAAACCCTTCCATTTTTCTTTCGTAATTGTCGCCACTGGTTACTGGCGAAATGAAACTAACATTTAAAGGCATAATTTCCCAGGAGAAATCACAACACAAACGATATTCAGCGGTACATTTGTGGAAACAAGATATGAACATGAGGTTTGGAGGGCGGTAACGTGCCTACGAGTTTAATGTTCACTTTTTAGAGTTTGTGTTTGATTCGGTTGGCTGATTTCTGCTTGTTTTGGTGGGCTATAATATGAAAACTAAGAGAAATTGCAATGTAGTTCAAATAATAACAGTTATGTATTAAGGCATGCACCAACAAACTGAGGTTTTTTTAGTTTCGGCGTAAGAAAAATCAACTCTTAAATAAAATTAAACAAATGATAGAAAAAACTAGTTCAAATTTTTATTCCAATATAAAAGATGCAGAAATCTATGATTAAACATTCGCTAAAGGCACGTTTTCAAGTTAAATTGAAAGAATACATTTGTTTGAAATAAGTTAAATTTGATTTAAATTGATCACACAATTTTTATGCTCACGGTGCGGAAAACAGTTTATAAATATTAAGACTAGTTTGTTTACTTGTTTACTAAAAAGTTAATCAAAAAATCTAGATAAACCTCATCATCAACTGTGCCATCAAACAAATTAGGACCAAAAATTTTACTGTTAATGATATCAGCCCAAACGTTACCTTTTTTAGGATATTGCGTGTGAGTCTCGCACACCCAGTGAGGATTTTCTCTGCTCCAATATTTACAGTTCTGTTTGTTAACCGTTCCGTTTAAATGAATCGTCGCTTCATATATATATATATATATATATATATATATATATATATATATATATATATATATATATATATATATATGGACGGCCTCAGTGCAAAAGGTAACAAGTCATTTTTCGGATTTTTTTTCTCATGTGATAATAATTGGTTTATCAATGTCTAACTCTGTGCAAATAGAAACAAGTCTACTACCACTGAAAGCCTACATTTTTTTACGTGTAGAACGTAATAGTTAAATAATATAAAAAACTTCATTAGTGCAAAAGGAAATAAGTGGACTTGTTACCTCCTTTACAGTATTTGAATTCACCAAACACTGCCTGGATGTCATGTTTCCAGTTAGTAACAGTACATTTTGCTTTGGTTTGGTATCTTTTGTCCGTCCTTGTTTAAGACACTACTACTCTGGCAACCCTGTCCTCATTGACATGTGCATAGATTAATTCAACCTTGGTGAGAGTGTGCTGTGGACATGTGCTTGGTGCAATGCAAAGGTTACGTATTGTTGAAGGTTACTTTTGTGCTTAAGTCTTACTTCCTCAGATCGTCAATGATGTAATAATTGTAGACGAAAATCAACCCCAAGAAAAAGTTAAAAAGAGAGGCTCAAAAGGTGATACTAGAGAAGAAAAAAAAGAAAGTTATCCCGAAATCAAGGATTAGCGTATTTTACGGGGCAAGGTATGAAAGTTGCTAGGCCGAATTTAGCTACCACTGCCTTCTTGCAGAAAAAATTTCACTTGAAAATCAAAAAAATATTTTCACTGCCTATTGGAATTTAAAGACACGTTACCGAAGGGCAGCCTATCTGTGCGGTCTCTTAAGTAAAGATGATAATATAAACCAAGGTTAAAGGACGCGACAAAATACGCCTAAAAACCAGAAGAAAAGAACAGCTTTAGTTCATTACAATATTCCGATTCAGGGCCAAAGGATCGATGTCTGTAAGAGCTGTTTTCTCACAAAATTTGGCGAGAAAGTAAAGTTTGTATGGACCATTGTCCAACAAAAAAGGCTTTCCATGCTTCAACAACACCCCAGATGGACGAGGTAATCACATCCTTGGAAATAATATCCACAGAAAGAATGGCTTTGGTGCATTAGCACCTTGCATCTCTTCCAGCATATGATAGTTATTACTGTCGTAAAGAGACTACTAAAAAATATTTGCCACCTCACTACATGCCGGAGGAAGTTTACAGTAAATATAAACAAGAAGTAGATGACCCAGTCAGTTTAACTATTTATGGCAACGCCTTTTGTAACTCCGGAATAAAAATAAAAATCCTAAAAAGGGTACTTCTCATACACGTGACGAAATTAAAATAAAATTTTCATACGCTCAAGATATCGAGAAGGAATTGTTACTGGAAAGTAGGAAGAATCATCACATGGAAGCTTATTTAACTTATGCAATGAAGTTGGCAGACAAGCAGCAGAGTCAGAATAACCCAAATTTTACTTCAATTGCATTTGATTTACAAGCGTGCTTGGGGAACTTCACTTGTGCAAACATCAGGGGCCTTCTGTAAACGACAATTATGAACATTTAACCTCTCGCCGGTGTATAATAAATTTTATCAAGATCTACCAGCCCAAGGTGTTTTGCTCGATCCTTTAATAAGTGACGAAGAGGACTAACATTTTTTTATTTACCATTTTTTATAATAATACATACACGTTAGATATACCTTTTAGTTAATAAAGTTTTTGAGTAAGTCTGTGTAATTGGTAACAAGTAAGGAAAATATTGTGCATTTTGTAACAAGTCAAGAAATTTGACTAGATTGAAAGTTCAGCTATAAAATTTTTTAAAGTTCAATAATAACCACTATTTTGTATCGTTTTCTGAAAAAATATGAAAAAAATTATTTGAAGAAAACCCAAGAATCGTTTTTTTCGTCTCCTCAAAACCAAGTTACAAACTCAAAAACAAGTGACATGTTACCTTTTGCACTGAGGTAAGTGACTGAGACTGAGACATATATATATATATAATATATATATATATATATATATATATATATATATATATATATATTGTTATGATCTGTTGTTGTTGTATGAGCAATGAGTAAATTTGAATGATATTTGTAAGTATAGGGTTTTTATCGCGGTTCTCAAAGAATTAGTTTGTAAGTACTTTTTTAAATTATCTTTACTATAAATATTATGAAACAATCCTATCTATCTAATATAAGCAATATCAATTTAAAACAATCTATCTAAAATTTGAAATTCTTACAATTATTAAATTATTAACAAAATTTGGTACCTTCTTTCACTGAACGCCTAAAGTTTTTCCAAAATTAAAGTTATTATCACCACTCGATATCTTCTTACTAAGCCTTGGTTATCCAACTATGTTAATATGTTCCTTCTTAATTATCTGCACTCACCATATAAATATATATTTAACTCCTTGTAATTTCCATATACTTAATGTACTTTGAAATATACTGGATCTTGTGGTTGTATTATTGAATGCTTATTTCAATGAATTAACTTCAAAACTGTCACTATATTACTGTAGTAATAATTAATCTCCAACTGTATTTAACTTAATAATTCATTTAACTTAATCAATTCCTTCTTCTAGCATTGAATAATCTCTTCATTACCTCATAAATAACTGACTTGATAATCCTTAAATTGTTATAACTAAATCCTCAATAATAATCTTGTAACTGATTTAATATCTTCTAACTAACTTACTTAACTCAATTAATAATCTTCTTGTAACTAAATTCTTGAATTATAACTTTACTAACTGATAACTGAACTGATAACTGAACTTAACTGAACTGAACTAATAACTGACTGACTAAACTCTAACTCATAACTAAAACTGCTAACTCCTAATTACATGGCTTTTTATATGTTTTTCATTATTTCCAGAGTATTCTGGCAACAAATAATGTTCGAATCATTCTATTTTTTCTACTTGAAAATTCTGGAATGGTTTTTTGTCTGTTATGTATTATGTATACAGTCCCATTGACATTTCTAGAGTTTTCTATCTATACTTTATTTAACTTTAGGCTCTCCAGATCAGAACTACACTATTATATGTAACTTAAACATTTATATGAAATATATTTTTACTATTCTACATCCACAATTATATTCTAAATTAACATTCCAAAAATAAATAACTTTTTGACTTTGACACTACAGTGTATGTTTGGTTGCATAGCACATGGCTGAATTAAACATATTAAATATTAAATAAAATAAAAAAAAACTACTTAAACTTAATTCTTATGCTAAGTTCCTAAAAATACCCTCATATAATTATTTTTCAATAATATTATCTAATATATAACTTACAAATTATATCTCTAACCACTATTTAAATAAATTCACTAATCAATACTGTATATCTGGTTGTATATTTCTAAGTTAATTTATTGTATTTCTGTTTTCATTATAATATATATATATATATATATATATATATATATATATATATATATATATATATATATTGTTTATGAACTGCAAATTTGCGTTCATTCTGTCCATCATCATTTTACGAATTTTCAAAAATTCTTGCCTTCTATCAGCATCATCTTCAGTTACCTCCTGGACCAACTGAACTTTGTAAGGGTGGTATTTTTCTTTATGCACAACTCTGAAAAAAGATGATTTACTTACATCATTGACGGCGGCAAGTTCTCGAGTTGTCTTATGTGGATTTTCCTCAATCTCTAGAAGTAAATTTTTTTACTCTAGAAGTACACTCTAACTTTTTTTCATCAGTAAATTGAACATTTCTACCTGGTTTTTCATTATTTTTTACATGTCCAGTATAACGAAACTTCTTTTTAATTTTTTTGAAACTGTAGACTTAGAAACTTAAAACGAAAACTATGAAAATAAAGTCCTTTTACCCTATGACGGCCGATATACAATTAAGATATGATCAGTGAGCCTCAAATAGTGGGGAGTTAATATTTCATTCCGATCGCTTGAAAAGTAAAAATATTTAATTTCCTGTATTTTATGTTCAGTAATAATATTGGATTTTACTGTATTAAAGGCAAATAAAATGAACATAATATGTATATACAGGGTGTGTTAAAAGAAGTGGGACGGAATATTTCGAATACTCGAAATTATTTGTCGACATCAACTGTTTATCAAGGTCTCTATAAGTCTATATTTTGCGTAGAGTGAAAATTATACGAATGGTTTTGCGTGCAGTAAAATTGGAAAATACTTGCCAAGTTGCTGGTATGTCCAAATTTGAACAAAATACATCCAAGACTTTACTTTTTGCAGATACTGTATTAAATATAACCTTGAAACAAATTGGCACTAAACCACTTCCGAGTTTTCAGCAAAACAAAAGGTTTAAACACTTCTAGTCTAGTAATTAATACCAAAGCTATTGAGAGTATACAGTCCAGTAATTAGACCGAAGGTAGTTAATCGTTTAATTAAAACACCCCACAAAGTCCGAATTGAATTACCGAAACACTTTTTTGTTATTTATTTTTAGCAAACGATTTGTCCTATTCACTGTCTAATATTTCACTATCCGAGTCGTAACTATCTGAATTGTCTATCCCAGTGGTTCCCAAAGTTTTTTAGTTCGCGGCGCACTTAATAAACTATAATTTTTCCGCGGCGCCCTGAGTCAAAATATTGATTTAACGTCTAACTTTAACTGTAGTTAATACGGTATCTGTTGCAGTTGATATGGTTGGGTTAATTTAATAATAATGAAACATACTTTAAATTCAAAAACAATTTATTGAAAAAATAATTACAGTAATTAATGGGATAAATGAGCTTGTTCTTGTTTATTACACAACTTTTCAAATCTCGGAATCAAACTGGACACAGCTACCCTCATTTCTTGTTCCACGTTAATTTTCGCACGGTATTTACTTTTTATTACAGCGACCGCCGAAAACCCAGCTTAGCACAAATAGGATGTTGCAAATGGAATTAAGATGCGCAGAGATTTACCACACAGCAGCGGATATTCATCTTTTACTGATATCTAAAAATCAGTTAGTTCCGTGCAGCCAAACTTTGTCTTCAACGTATTGTCGCAAGCCAAATCAATGAGATTTTCTTGTTCTCAAGAAGTAAATTCAGAAGGAGCTTCCGCTCTAAATGGATCTTGAATCCATGCAAACTGGTCGATATTATCAGCTTGAAAGTATTTTTCGAACCATTTGATAAGCTCTGATAAGTGATCCGCAAAAATAGATTTAATATTGCAAGAGATATTAACTTCATTGGAGATAATAAACTCCTGAAACAAGGGACAACGATCATTAATATTATTATCATTAATTTTTCTCTTCCATACTTCTAATTTTTTTCTGAAATCTTCTCCGCCAATTTTAAAATGTGCGTGTTGCGGCCTTGCAGGGAGAGATTCAACGCATTTAACTTTTCAAAGATATCACATAAGTATGCTAGTTGAATCAAAAAATCTGTTTCTACAAAGTACTTGGCATACTGGTGTTTTTCTTCTTCAAGAAAAATGTACATTTCTTGCTGTAATTGGAACGTACGAGACAAAACATTACCACGAGAGAGCCATCGTGAGTGGCAGTAGTATAACAGAGACGTGTGTTCTGCACCCATATCTTCAAACATTTTTTTGAATAACCTTGCTTTCACCGGCCTAGTTTTTATATAATTTACCACAGTTACCACACGTTCTAAGACCAAATTTAGTGAAGGACTCAGATTCTTTAATGCAAGCGCTTCTCTATGAATGATGCAATATGTCCATATTAAATTCGGAACTTTGTTTCGAACAAGCGCCTGTAATCCTCCATAACGGCCAGACATTGAACGACCACCATCAGTGCAAACACCAACGCACTTTGTCCACTCCAAATTGTTTTCAAACACAAATATATTCAGGATCTCGAACAAGTCTTGCGCTTTTGTACTTGCAGTGATTTTTTTACAAAACAGAAGATCCTCCACAATGGTATTATCATCCAAGAACCTTATGTAACAAATCAAGTGTGCATCTTTACTAGAATCTGTTGCCTCATCCAATTGTAACATTCACTTTCTTTTATTTTTTCAATTATTTGATAATTAAGATCATCCGCCATACGTTGAATTCTGCGACCGATGGTGTTGTTAGATAAAGGCACCGATGAAAGAAGTTTTCCCGCAGATTCTCCGATCATAATGTTTACCAAATCTACAGCAGTCTACACCTTTTATGATGCCAGCAAAGCATTTTTAGGTATCGACAAATGCTTGGAAAAGTTACCTTTTTGTTGCTTCAAATCATTTAACTTCCTGGTAAAAAAGCTACGAGGTTTGTCAGCAAGTGGCGCTTTAACTTACTTGGAAGCATGCATTCTGGAGCCAAAAGTTTCAGGCACAATACACATTGTGGTCTCTCTTCATCATTGACGTTTGTTGATGTAAAGCCAAAATCCAAATAGCTGTCATCATATTTACGGTATTTTCGTTTCTTCACGATTCTACAAATTGAACTAACTAAAATATAGATAAGTAAAAATTTATAGTTTTAAAATATGCACGTGCAAAGAGACGATTGAATTTGCCGACCGGCAGCGATTTATGGCCTGTCGGTCCGAAGTCAATTTGCAGTAGTGACAGAATTGTTTCGTGAAATATTAGAAATAAAATTACTAATAACTGAACTCGTTTATCATGGGAAATATTTTTATATAGGTATATTTTAAAAGTTAAAAAGTTGTCATAACAAATTTAGTTTAATGTTTATTTAATACTTGAAGGAAACTATGTGATTATGTCTAATATTGGAAGAAAACTTTCGCGGCTCCCCTGTAGTCGAAAAACGGCGCCCCAAGGCACCGCGGCGCACAGTTTGGGAAGCACTGGTCTATCCGAATAATTAGAGGCCGGACCTCAAACTCGCTCGGTTTGAAAAGACTGAACGATTATGTCTTACGTATGTCTAATACAATTTTGCCATTGTTCTGCCATTATTTGTTCTAACGATTCTTTAAATAAACTAATAACACTAGCGTTATCTGTTGTTTTGGATGTATGTTTATCATAAAAATATTTAGCTATACACCAAACTAACTCAATTGCATTATAGTGGCAATGTTAGGGTGAAAGTGAAAGAACTTGATGGCCATATTTAAGAGCCATTTGGTCAGTAACAATTTTATTTTGAATTTTCTTTTCTGTCAACCACAACTTTAGTGCTTGTTTTGTCCAGCTGCTTGAAGGAAATCATATGATGCATTATCCAACACTATTATGGGTGGTCACTTCAATTTTTTTAACAAATTTTCTTCAAACCATTCTTTAAAAATATTTGCATCCATATTTACATGGTAATCACCTGCATTCTTTGTGGACGACAAAATTAAACTAGCGGCAGGAATAAAACCCTCATCATTTCCAGAATGAAGTATAATGTTGCGGTTACCATTACCGGACATCAGACGTTTTATTGTTAATGTATTTTCTTAAAAAATGCCACCTGAAACAATATTAGAGAGTTCACACCATACTTGTCTATTATTTGTCTTTTTATATCGAAAACCTAAATGTTTCAGCACTCTCCACAAACTTGTTAAACTAATATCACACAGTTCCTTGTCTTTTATTTTTTTGTAACACAACACTAATTGTGACATGTTCTTTGGCTTTATACATATTATATATATAATATTTTTAATTAATAAGTTTAATTGACTGGTGCAAATCTAAAATTTTTGGATGTCGACGATTTCTCTTATTTACTTTTTTTTATTTCATCCTCACTCATGTTATTAATTCTTCGGAATTCTGCGGAAAAAACATCGTTCTTCTAGAGATAACACTCTATTTTACTTTATTTTATTTTCGTCCAAATGATTCATTTTACTTTAAATTACCGCTTCACTACACTACTATAAAAAAACAGGTACTTATATACAACTATTACACCCTAAAAAGGACGAGGGTTGTATAACAGACGAAACAATTGAACACAAATTATTTAACAGCCAATGCTAAACAAGCATAAACACTGCATTGATTGTGATTGAAAAAGCCGTTCGCGTGTTATAAATAAGATTTTTGCTGATTATATATTTTGCTACATTATTAAACACCAATACAAGCCACGACGATAAACAGAACCGTACTTTGTCGATAACAGTGACGTTAACAGAAAGATATTTTTAAATAGCATGAATAATTTTTAAGTGATTGTGTAGATTTAAGAAATACATTACTAAATCTACGACTAAATAGAGGACTAAAATCCCTTTCTAGCAAGCTGCCACACGACCCTCTTTGTTAGTTAAAATTTTCGAGGCTGTGCTTATAATTCAAAGGGTGTGCTGGAGGGGGATAATATTTTCATACTATAAATTGTCAATTTAAGTATAAAAATCGACCTGTTTCAGGTTTTTTTACATAGCACATAATAACGCTAAAAATGAATTTATTGCATACATATGGACCGCATGGTATACATGTTAAATTGGGATACAATAATTTTAGTGTGTTAGTAAAGTATGCCGAAAGATTTTGGTTACTTATTTTCATTATTAAAGTTTATATAACCTCGTTTCCTTACGAGGGTAAACTATTAAAGAATTGTACCCAATTCATTTTAATTGTAAAGATGATACAAACAGCTTGTATATGAATTTTGAATAAACCACACCCAACCTCTTTCTGACACGAGCAGAACGACCTAGATTGTTTGTGTACATAAGTAAATATTTTGCTTACGTTACAGCATTGACCATTTGTAGCGATTTCTCCTATCAAACACTCTTCCTCCATCATTTGCAGAATCCAATATTTACTCACTATGTTCACCGTCAGTGGTATTTTGTTCTTTCTCAATAAGTTCTTGTGTATTTTGTTCAGGTCCTGAAACATTTTGTTTACTATCTATCGTACCATTTACAGCTATAGCATCTAAACTATATGTCGGTTTGTTCACGAATGTGTTTAGTTAGCTATAAAACTTGTTTAGTTTATATTGGTACTTACATAAAAGTTAAATGTTTAATACAAAGCACGTGGTATTCGTGTGTATTAAGGTATAAAAACGCTTATTAAAAGCTTAAAATTTTTTTATTATAAAGAAGATCTTTTCGGAATATGTATCATTCCATCATCAGTTTACTAAAAGAGAGAGTAAAAATACCAATATTAAAAACAACAAAGTTAAAATTTGAACATACAAAAAGAGAAAGTTGGTTTTTTACTACTTACATAAAAAAGGTTGTTAAAAAACATTGTGTGGCCACATAAAAAACATTCGGTTGACATCTGGATTTAAAAAATAATATTCTTCGTGCTATTTATTCAGGTAAATGCAATAGACTCTTGACTTGTGTAATATAAAAAATTCTTTTTCTTGTTCTTTCCTCTACTCATCTTCCATAAATTACAATCCTACTTTTATATATATTCATTTAATCATACACATACAATCATACACATTTTCTTATAAATATTAATTTTACATCTATCTACCTCCTATCACAATCAGTTTCAATTTCTCCATCTTACATCGTCACATTCACTTTCTATTCCCTTTCTTACCTTCTCGTTTACTTCTTTGTCTTTTCCTCGACTCATCTTCCATAAATTACAATCCATCTTTTATATATACTTATTTAATACAACGATACAATTAGGTAATAACATCCTTTTCATCCCATTTAAAATGATTTATTAATTTTAACCACTTAAATTACATAAAATTTTTACCTACCTTGGTATACCGATTTATTTTGCATCACAGTCACGCATTGATTTATATTCTCCCATCAGTTTTTTAAAATACCAAAAATTGCTTATGATCCTACTACACACAAAACACATTTCTTCACTAAAAACTGCCTACTCACAAACTTAAGCACAATGACTTTGCTCCTACCACATCATTCCTCTTGACATTGACGGGTACTAACTGATTTTTCATACCATCTTTCTATCAGTTAGCCCTAGACTCCAACACAGATCAGAGGTAATGTAAGTCAATAAAACTTCACCAACTACAGGGGGTCATATAAGATGCCCCCAGTTTCATTTTTTATATTACACAAGTCAAGAGTCTATTGCATTTACCTGAATAAATAGCACGAAGAATATTATTTTTTAAATCCAGATGTCAACCGAATGTTTTTTATGTGGCCACACAATGTTTTTTAACAACCTTTTTTATGTAAGTAGTAAAAAACCAACTTTCTCTTTTTGTATGTTCAAATTTTAACTTTGTTGTTTTTAATATTGGTATTTTTACTCTCTCTTTTAGTAAACTGATGATGGAATGATACATATTCCGAAAGATCTTCTTTATAATAAAAAAATTTTAAGCTTTTAATAAGCGTTTTTATACCTTAATACACACGAACACCACGTGCTTTGTATTCAACAGGTATACTAGCCACTCCTGGATATCTCCACTTCATGGTTTGTTCCAGTTTCACTTTTAAAAATTTAAATGTTTAATATTCAAAGATACTCGGTAATCAATTACTATTATAAGAAGAAGACTGAATAGGTTAAACTTATTGCTAAAACAAAAAGTTGATCGTGTAAATTAAACATCTTACCTATTCTTTTTATTTGTTTTGTTGAATTTAAGCTTGAACAATAATAAAATGGTTGAAACTACCTAACTATAAATCTTGTACAAACTTAATATCTCTTTTTACAATACATAGTATAAAAAATATGGTAGATAATAAAAGTAAAGCAGACAATAGTGGATTACCCCTACATATAATACTAAAGATGGTAGAAAAATATATACAGAACTAAAGAAAAAGAGTTAAAAACTAAAAAGATATTTAATTGTAGAAAATCATAAAAAGAACACATGATTACTATTAAAAAATAGAAAGACATAGGGTGAGAGCCGGTGGTATAGCAACTACCAACAGGAAAACCGCATAAACAGCGAAACACACATGTCCGTATAATTGTACTCCCTTAAAATATGATTACGCGAGAAAAAGATGATGACTAACTTTAAAGTCAATCATTCGTAAACCGGAGTTATTTGCTATGCAGTAATATTTAAAATTGTAAATTACAGAGAGCCGCAAAAAAATCCAATTACATAGTTCTCTTTCATTAAATATATCCATTGAACCGCAATAATGGGGCACTATGGTGAAGTATACAAAATTCTTTTTCGAAGATTCATCGAAAACGGGTCATAGAAATAACAAAATAATTGTCTTAACCGGCAATAGTAATGGCAAAATCGGCTAATTTTAGATATTTTTAAATGATATTTGCGAAGAAAGAGATCAGAAACCGACATATTATGAATCGGCAAAATACGGAACTCGGGAACGAATCCTTCTTCTTCTTCTTCTAGTTCCTATCCGTTTCGGATGTTGGAAATCATATTGGCAATCATAACCTTGCTCGCTGCGGCTCGAAACAGCTCCGTTGAGGTTTTCTTAAACCATGTTCTTAAATTCCGCAGCCATGATATTCTCCTTCTACCGGGTCCTCGCTTACCTTTGACTTTACCTTGCAATATAGACTGTAGCAGGGAGTAAACGGTGCTGATTTCTCATAACGTGTCCCAGATATTGCAATTTTATGCGTTTGATCGTAAACACAATCTCTGGTTCCTTCTTCATTTTTCCTAGAACTTCCTTGTTCGTGATCCTTGCTGTCCATGATATTCTCAGCATTCTTCTATAAAGCCACATCTCAAATGCTTCAAGTTTTTTAATAGTGGCGTCTGTAAGCGTCCATGCCTCCGAACGAATCCAAAGAATTCTTAATATAGCTGTCCCATTGCTTCGCCAGCTAGTTTTTAAGTGTTTGTTTATTTAGTCAGTTTTCCTGTATTTCCTGTAGTACATATGGATTATCTATTAAAATTTTCTCAAATCTACCGCATAATGTTTTGGAGGTCATGGTCTCGCTAGTAAATGATTCCCTTGAAAAAGGTACATTCCCTAACTGCCTAAAGACTGCCATCGTCATTCCTCTTCATAAAGGTGGAGAAAAATCTGATGCCTGCAACTATAGACCTATTGCCTTGTTACGAGCACTATCAAAAATTATTGAAAGACTTATAAAAGTTCGACTTATGCCCTTTCTCCTTAAATATAATATTTTATCGCAAAATCAGTTCGGCTTTTTGTCTAATAAATGCACTAGTGATGCCATATTTTCTGTGTTACATGATGTATATCTATCACTAAACAATAACCTCTCCTCCGCCACCGTTTTTTTGCGACTATTCCAAAGCCTTTGACTGCGTAAATCCCGACATTCTATTAAAAAAATTAATTTTCTATGGAATTTGGGGTGTGTCTTTGAACTGGTTCAAAACTTACTTGGTAGGTAGGAAACAATTGGTTAGAATAAATGACACCGACTCTAGTTGTAAAGATATTGAGTGTGTAGTACCGCAAGGTTCAGTATTAGGTCCCATTCTTTTTTTACTTTTCATTAATGACATCACTTACTTGAAAATTAAAGGGAAAATTTTTCTATTTGCTGATGATACCAGTATTACTTGGAGCAGCTCTGATATTTCAACGCTTCATTCAATTATAACCGCTGATTTACTTATAATCAAGGTTTGGTCAGACTCCAACTTACTTAGCTTTAACGTGGATAAGACTGTAGCATTATCTTATAAAGGAGTCATGCAACCCTTGCTTTTGAATGAGAGCCAAATCAATATCGTCAATTCCGTGAAATTTCTAGGTATTCTCATTGACAGTGATCTCAAATGGTCCTTGCATACTGACTTCTTAAGGAAGAAACTAGCCTCAGCTTGCTTTGCAATAAGATCTGTTTCGAAGGAACTTAATTTATCTTCTGCCAAAATGGCATATTTCTCATTGTTCGAGTCCCATCTTCGATATGGGCTTCCATTTTGGGGTTCCAGTACAGCGACCCAATTTGATACTATTTTTAAGTTGCAAAAAAGAGCAATCCGTTATCTATTTGGTCTCAAACAAACAACTCATTGCAAGACCTACTTCAAAAATCACGGAATTTTGACGCTTCCCTCTTTATTCATTTTGGAAACGGTTTGTTTGATTCGAAAGCATCTAAACATTTTTCCCGATAGACCTGACCATGGCTACTCCATTAGAAATTCGGATTGTAACGTTTGTTTGCCGATCCCGTCCACTCAGCTAGTAAAGAATTCTATTCTATATCGTGCAAAGAAACTTTATAATCACCTTCCAAGAGAAATTAAATCCGCAACATCCTTCATTAAGTTTCGTAAGGTGACAAAAATCTATCTCTCAGAAAGACCATATTATTCAGTTGACGAGTTTCTTAATGTATAACAAAGAAACAAAATTAGTATTGTTTATAATTACATTTGGGTGTCTCAAGCAGTGGCTACAATTTGTCTCATTTGTTGTTGTCTGTACAAATTATGTAGGTTATACAATAATTTTACTAATTTAAAATTGTGTTATTCTGTTTTTTACTATATTTGTTTTTGTTTTATACTTTTTGTACTATTTGACTGATTTATTTTTTAGCTTTGTCCAAAAAATTGTTCAATAATTTTCAGTGACAATAAAGCATATTTCTATTCTATTCTATTCTATTCCCAGCTTGTTTATATGCTGGTTTTAGTTTATTCTCTATTCTTCAATTTTCTCATTCATTGAGTAGATATTTAGTCCTTGTCTTATGTCTTAATTTCGTTATCTATCTAATCTTATAAAATACCTTTTACACAGAGTAATCGTTTTTTTCTAGCTTGAATTTCAGATTCATCTCTTTACGTCATTATAAAGCTTCCACATCCATATAAAGATGTAGGTGTACCATTACCTTATAATATCATTTATGTACATTATTTTATCTCTATATCGTTTGTTGTCTTGTTCTTTAATATTGCTGATTGTTTTGCATATATACTAAAATCTGTTAGTTTTGTGATTAATATCTCTATCTTTCTCAAAACTTGTGTAACACCCTGAGTAATTTAAATGATTCACTTATTCTAGTGGATGATCGCCAATTACTATTTCTGTTAAGACGGTCCACCACAAGGTAATATACTGGTCAAAGATTTTATGAACAACAGTGTGTAATCATTAAATGACCAATGAGACACGGTAGGCGCCAATTTATAAGAGTACAACTACCTCCGAAAGTTGGAGCCGATTGTTAGGCCTCGTTGCCTGTCAGTCTCTCCGCTGTGAGAACGTCTTATCTTAGAAGCAAATCTGAACAATGAGTTTGGCTGTGACAGCTAAACCAAGATATTAACTAAGAATATTTGTTATATATAAAAAATATAAAAAAAAAATTATAAGATAATAAAAATCAAAGCAAATCACCTATAAGCTTTACAAATATAAAATATGATACTTATGGCATCACTGGATAACTTCTTGTTGGCTTCAAATTATTGTAGAATGTATTAGTTAGTTGCTGATGTTGGCTTCACAGGATAACTTGCTAGAAATGCCGGAACCAAGCCCGTTTTAGTTCTGAGCGGCTATTACTCTTCGCATGTACTAGTTTCTGCATATCTACTGCAGTTATCATTCCATGTGTGTGGTGCACCACAAGGCTTTTATAAAGTTACATCTAACACAGGGGTGTCCAACTTGCAATGCCTCAAGGGCCAAAACTAAATCCTTTGATGTTGTCGCGGGCCATATAATAATTTTGTTACAAGTAATAACAAAATAAAGTGAGGTATAAAAATAATTAAAACAAAAAAGAGTATTATTTCTTTTAATGCTCAACAACTACATTTTTTTGATAAACGGAAAATTTATTGATAACACTTTTCAATAATCAAGACAAACATTACAAAAGCAACGAAAAAGATGTATCCAATTAGTGTGAGGACTGTGGTCGACCGGCTTTATCCACCAATGAAGAAATGTCCACCTCCAGTTCAGTTGTAGACACTCTCATATAATGACATAAGGAAGAATCGGTAAGGTTGCTTTTGTTTTTATTTTTTATGTATTTCATGAAGGAAAAGGCACTTTCACATGTATATGTGCTTCCGAACATTGACGTCATTTTCAGTCCAAAATCTCGCAGGTTTGGGAATTTCTCCTTTGACAGCAATTTGAAAAACTCAGATCCCTTTTCTTGTCTGGTGATTAGGAACATGTCTGCTTGAAAATCACATAAACTCAAGCTGTAAGTTGGGTGGTTAATCGTCAATGGTTGCTCCAAGAGGGTTATTATAAAGTAATACACTGCTTTTGAGACTTTCAATTTCTTCAAATCTTGTATGGAATTCATCAATAACTTGTTCAATTTGTGAAATGCAGGACGAAAACTTAATATTTTGAGTAAATTCTGTAAATTTGTAAAAAAATTCTGTTCTCACTATCAATTTTCCGTTTTACTGGTTTTACACTCATTATTGTATAAGAGGAATCAAGACAAAGAATTAATCAAGTTCACTGTTCATTAGCAACGTAATAGATAATCATTGCACTTCTCATAGTGGTGGAGGACGATTGTGTTCGTTACACGTCCGCGAAGCGACACACGGTACAGTACTTGTGATGTAAAAACACTGCTAAACCATAAAATATAAAATAAATTAAAAAATCTTTTTTCACAGTGGCAGCATTTAAAGAAAATACATGCTTTTCGAAAATCTTACGTGGGCCACAACAAATAGCCTCGCGGGCCAGATGCGGCCCGCGGGCCGCCAGTTGGACAACCCTGATCTAACAAAAGGGAACAAGAAAAATTAATTAGGCTAAAAAAACTAAAATAATAAATCTTGAGTTAGTAACTGCATATATTTTAAAATATTTCCTTATGTGATGATTGAAAATAATTACAATATTAAATAGAAAATAGCAAATTGACAAGGATAAAATGAATATAATAATTATTATTAATCAAATTGGTTAAATTATAACAAAGATACTAACTATTGCAGGAATTACAAGTTTAAAAAATACATGCGCGGAAGAGGTTAATTCGAATTAATTGAAACATCAACAAACTTAGTTTTACCTCTAATTGTGGCTTATTCCCGTTTAAATAGTAATTAGGTTTTGTATAAATGTATACAAAATTAAATAAAATTTAAAGTCATAAAAAGACACTGGATATTGGTGAAATATTAAAAATAAACTTACCCCAGAGAAGATTTAATATTATAAATGAATTTTCAATCCAAGCATGCTTTTTATAGATGAACGATATTTATAAAAATATGCCACCTCTACATAATTGTGGCAATGACAGAGAAGTGACATGACAGAGCAGAGCTGCTAACTAACAGATATACTGTCTATGAAAGTGGGCATGGAAATTTATATGTTCCATGTCTGTGACTTAGAACCGACTGAAGTCAAATACAGGAATTTTAACTGAAATAAATGAAGAATAAAAATAAAAAATAAAGATTAAATGGAATATTTAGTTAATTGAAGAATTGAGATAAGTATTGGACGTCAACTATTTTAGAATAAAACTAGTAAAATAAAACATAAAGTTAATAAATGAATAAAATCAAACGAAATAGAAATATAATAACTATTAAAAGAAACATAACAAACATGTGACGTTTATAACGTTTCAAGTGAATACATTAAAGTTGAAGGTAAAATTTATCAAGCTAGTAAGCTAATAACAGCAGCCCAGAGGATTTTTTTTTCAAAGTCTGCTATACTGAAATACTAATCAACGAATTTCCAAATATTAGTTTAGTATCGGTTTCACCTATGACATTCCTTACAATTAGTACCACCTTCTCCGAATATATTCATATTCTCCGCATTAAGAGGAAAATATATACCAGTCCCCATAGCTTGACACTTCAGGAGTTATTTCTACTTGTGTTTAACAATATGTCTTATAAAATTGTTATATCTTAAAATGGTTTATTATGCTATAACTGCGCCTAGCCAGCCTGACCCCTCGGTGTTCCGATTCCACAGTTCTAGAAGATCGACACTCAAATGATGTAAAGCCTTTACCCAGCTTAGATAATATAGTTTCGCAACTCACATACACTATCAGAACAAAAATTTTTAATTTTTCACTTTTCAAATAATGCAGTTTTCAACAAATACACCCACTATCAAAAAAACTAATGGTAGCAATTTGAGATTAAAATACAGCAACTACAACAACAAACATTGCTCGATAATCTAACTCTTAAAAATGCACTGTTAATGATACCATTTCATCTGAAATCGAGTCTTCTTCAGAACAATGTAACGCGTTGTTTGCGCCTCAAATTCGTCCAAAAACCAAGAAAACTAAAACTTTTTCAATGGAAAGTAGTAGTAGCTCTGTGTCATGGCTACTAACACCCTGAAAACCTTATATTTAAAATCATTCTTTATCTTGAATACAACTGGTTATGCTTCTAACTAATATTACCAGCTCTGCTGATCTCTTGCGATCAGCAAGCTCAGTAGATCTGTTATATTAATAATTACAAAAAAAGTTATTGACAAAAATTGTAGGCACCTTTATCTCCACATTTTAAAATTAGTTACAATTTTACAGGGTGTTCATAATATGCTGGCAGACCAAACTTATGTTTTTTTGAAAGAACACCCTGTATTTTATTTTTAATTTGAAATCTGCTTCAATTCCACATTACAACAATGTGAAGTTTTATTATGTTATAATGGGTACTTAAAAAGTTATAACCAATATTACCTGAAAATCGTATCAAGTTAAACTCCCTGTATAATTAAAAAGGAGTATGGGAACATTGCAACCATAGTTTTTTAATTGTTAAACGTTATAAAACATATTCATTTTTATAATATTCGTTAAATCAAATACAGGGTAAGTCAAAATGCAAGTACATTATTTTCTTGGTAATTTTAAATAGAACACCCTGTATTTTATATCACTATCGAAAAGTACTAATATCGTACTTCAAATTTTATGAAGTACTACCTATACCTAAAGTTATCAGTTTTCTAGATATTTTTATTTTTACATCAAAGTATTAATTTGGTAGATATTTAAACGTTTACCAATAATTATTGTGAGTTGGTCATGATTGATTTGTCAGAAACTGACAGTGTGACATTATTGTTTATTATTATACACCGTAAATTAGCAACAATTATTATTTAGTAATTCAGTAATTAATTTAATTTAAATTAGCAATAATGAATTTTACTATTGATGAAATGGTAGATATGATCCGGATATTGGGGGAATGCAATAAAAATTCTTTACTATCAGCTAGAATTTATCAAGAACATTTTCCAGATAAAAAAAAGAGGTTAGTCTTTGTAAGTGGGTATATTTATTTAAAAACCCTTAAAAGGGCTACATAAAAAAAAATAAAATGCCTGAGCCACCAAAAATACATGGGTTAAAACCCTTTAAATTACTTATAGTTATAAAAGATTATACATCTTGTTGTTAAAAAACTATGATGTTCATTATTAAATTAAATATGACTTCAGGTAACATACATTGCAAAAAGTTTTGAGTTCCAGAGCAGGGGAGAAAACCTCTACGCACGGAGAACAGCTGGAAACTGTTAGTACAAAGACTAACCTTTTTTTTGTGATACGTGGTATACAGCCAGCTACAGGAATTGTTTTCCTTGTGGATTTTATTTTCCAGATAGGCGGCAACCTAGACAAGATACATTTGAAAAATTGAAAGATCGATTTAACCGCACTGGTTCAGTGAATTATGAAAAACATGAACGAATGAAAACTAGTGTGACAGAGGAAAACGAAATGAGTGTTGATGGCAGTTACAGAAAACACACACAAGTATAAGGAGTATTTCCAATGAACAAGAACTTAGTTACTACTCTGTTCAAAACATTCTATCTAAAAACAAGATGCAACCTTATCATATTCAAAAGCACCAAGAATTAAATAATGATGATTTTCAGAAACGAATAGTATTTTGTGAATGGGCCTTAGAAAAAATTAATGAGCAGAGATATTGTTTTGATTATGTCCTATTTGGTGGTGAAGCTACATTTCATCGAAATGGTTCTGTTAATAGTCATAGCTTTTACTACTATTCAACAAGTAATCCATACCACATAGTAACACATAGTCAAACAAGATGGTCTCTAAATGTGTGTGGAAGTATTGTCGGTAACCATGTAGTAGGAACATATTTTTTTGAAGATAACTTGAATGGTGAGATTTATTTAGATTTTATCGTAAATCAGATATTATCAGAAGAGGTTCCACTTAACATACGTGAACAAATGTGGTTTCTACATGACGGTCCTCCTGCGCACCACAACGAATTAGTACGTGGTGAACTTAATGATCAGTTTGGTGAAAGACAAATCGGAAGGGATGGACCGGTAAGGTGGCCCCCAAGGTCACCAGAATTCAATAACATCGACTCATTTTTTTGGAATTACGTTAAGAACGAAGTATATAAAATACCTCCAACAACAAGGGTTGATTATGAAAAATAGAATTCGAATTTCAATTCAACATATTTCTTTAAAAATGCTTAGTAACGTAAGCAACTCTTTCAATGGCAATTTCAAGGAAGTATAGATGTTTTAGAAGGTCATTTTGAACATCTTACTTAAGTAAGATAAGTTAAAATTACTGTTGCTTTTATATTTTCTAATTGTTTTTATTTTTTTTTTAATTTTCCCTCGGTTATTTTTTATAAATTTTATTTGAAATAAATTGTTTTCTTTTCTGTGTCGTTATTTCGTTACTGCATTAATAAGCAATAATGTAAAACTGTCAATTTATGACAAATAAATCATGGCCAACTCACAATAATTATTGGTAAACGTTAAAATATTTACCAAATTAATACTTTAATGGAAAAATAAAAATATCTACAAAACTGTAAACTTTAGGTATCGTACTTCATAAAATTTGAAGAACGATATTAGTACTTTTCGATAGTGATAAAAAATTCAGAGTGTACCATTTAAAATTACCAAGAAAATAATGTACTTGCATTTTGACTTATTCTGTATTTGATTTAACGAATATTATAAAAACGAATATATTTTATAATTTTTTACAATTATTAAAAAACTATGGTTGCAATGTTGCATTGATCGATGTTCCTATACTTGTTTATACAGGGAGTTAAACTTGACACGATTTTATGATTTTTAAAGATTTTAATCAAACTTTACATTGTTGTGATGTGAAAGGAGAGCAGATTTCAAATTTAAAATAAACTACGGGGTGTTTCTTTAAAAAAAACATAAGTTTAGTCTGCCACCATTTTATGGAACACCCTGTAAGATTGTAACTAATTTTAAAATGTGGAGTTTAAAGCTGCCTTCAATTTTTGTCAATAACTTTTTTGTAATTTTTACTATAACAGATCTACTGAGCTTCCTCAAATTAACCAATCACCCTGTATATATAAGTATATAACGTAAACTAACGTCCCTTAAGAGGAAAATCCATACCTACCATGAGAAAGATATTTCTGATATTTTTCAATTAAGTCAATGATAAAACTCACATCATTACTTCAATGGAATTTTGATGGATTTTTCCATCGCCTCACTTTTCTCCATGTGCGTATTACTAAGAAATCATTCAATAAAACATACTTACACTAAACTTACCTAATCCTAGATAAAGGCCATATCGAAGGCCATAATTTAGCCGATGTGCGCTTGCGATGATATCGGTAACGACGAATCAGAGTTCGAATACCAGAGTGATATAAAAGCCTTTTTCAAAAATAAAGTGTTAAGTGCGTGGAACCAGAAGTAACAAAATTCGGTTTTGAAACTAAAACAGATTACAAGTAACATTTCCCCGTGAAAACTAACAGCAACAAGCAGAAGATCCCAAGTAATCTCAACACGTCTCATACTAGGTATACACACGCACACCTATTCTC
This sequence comes from Diabrotica balteata, assembly GCA_918026665.1. Classification (NCBI taxonomy): domain Eukaryota; kingdom Metazoa; phylum Arthropoda; class Insecta; order Coleoptera; family Chrysomelidae; genus Diabrotica; species Diabrotica balteata. Next base: position 135,408,373 of record OU898276.1, read on the forward strand.
AAACAGCAAAGCTCGAAAGGGTTCAATTTGTGATGTAGAAGACAGTATAGACCATTTGTTAATTAGTTGTCCTAAATATACCATTGAAAGACGGTATGTGGCATCCCTAATAGCTTGCAAATCCTTGGAAATAGTTTTCATTACAGAAAACTAATCTATCTATCTTGTATACATATGTTGTATAATATTTAATCATGTAAGCACTGTTAATCGCATTTAAATATACCGTAATCTTTATGTCCCTAATATCATTCGAAAGGAAGCGGTTTTTTATTTGTGTCTATGTTTATATTAACAATTCTATTATAAAAATGGATTTTTATCCCTAATAAAAGATATTTCTATCGCTTATCCGTAATAAAGTAGTTCAAAGCTTTTATTAAATATATAATTTTATTAGACATGTAACTAACTAAGTACTTGGTAATTTAAAGAAAAAAGGTCTTAAAAAGGAAAAAAGAATAATGGTGTACGTACTCAAAAAAAGTACGGTCAAATAATACAAAAATACCACTTGTTCTCTGCTTATAAAATAGACAAGGTGCTAATTACAAAATAAAGAAAACAGAAAAATATCAGTCAACTCTGTATCCGACTCTTTGGACCATATCAGATCCGATGAACCCATCACTAGTCATCTGAGTAACGAAATAATAATTGTCTTAACCAGTAGCACGCAGACCGGGGAATCCCGGAAGATCAATCAATATAAAATCAGCGGCCCGCCATCCATTCGCCGATATTTGCAGCTTTAAATCAATGTTTATTCAAGTAAATGGGATTGGTTGGCTGCTTTCGACTTCATTACCGTGTTTAAATATTGAAGAAGAGGTACGGAGTGCGTATATTTCACTCTGTTTGAGGTTGATATCGAAATGCAAACCATTTGCTCGGCAAAATCAATGTTTATATGATTTAGCATAGTCAAGGTATGAGAATAGGTATATGTAGGTGATTAATATCGATAAAACTAATTAGGAATATTAAATTTGTACGCTTGAAAATAATTATCTCGAATACATGACATTAATTTTCAGTGTGTGATAAGTTTTCCATAATGCAAGTATTAAAAGTTTTTAAGCTTGCTTGAAATATTCCCACCTATTATTTAAGCAAATAAAAAACCAAAAATTGATAAAAATAAATCGATCTACAACAATACGGCTTTTGGATATATAGCTTTTTAAATAAGATATAAAAGAGCAACTGTCATAAATATATCTATTTGATTTCCGTCTGAAATATCAATAACTTTAACAGTAATTTCTCGTCACGTCAACAGACACATTGGTTCATGATGTATTACAAGCTGTGTATTCTTTGTTTATGATCATTTAAGGGAAGGATTTAACTTTTAGGGATAAGTATTTCGTTTTGTTGTTGTAGTGATGTTTATTAGTATTTACATTTCTGCATTTAATTTCATACGTACTAATACAGTACTTTCATCAATATCATACTTCTAAAGCACTGTACAACCAGAATTGAGGACTGTAGAACTTTTCCCAGTGCTGTTTTTACTCAATTTGTGAAAAATTGTTTCTTAACCTTATAACACGCGATTTTCTATATTTTCACAAAAAAATATTCATGTATGTTGGGTTGTATATTAAGGTATAAAAATAATATAAACAATTTAGTTATAGTCCTTTTACCCTATGACGGCCGATATGCAATTAAGATGTGATCAGTGGGCCTCAAACAGTGGGGCGTTAATATTTAATTCCTATCGCTTGAAAAGTAAAAATATTTAATTTCCTGTATATTATGTTCAGTAATAATATTGGATTTTACTGTAGCAAAGGCAAATAAAATGAATATAATATGTATATACAGGGCGTGTTAAAAGATGTGGGACGGAATATTTCGTATAAATAAGTCTCTATTTTACATAGAGTAAAAACTATACGAATAATTTTGCATGCAGTAAAATTGGAAAATACTTGCCAAGTTGCTGGTATGTCCAAATTTGAATAAAATACAATCAAGCCTTTACTTTCTGCAGACACTGTATTAAATATAACCTTGAAACAAATTGGCACTATCCGAGTTTTCAGCAAAACAAAAGGTTTGAACACGTGTAGTCCAGTAATTAATACCAAAACTATTGAGAGTATGCAGTCCAGTAACTAGATGGAAGGTACTTTATCGTTTAACTAAAACACACAACGAAGTCCGAATTTGGAATCCCGAAACACTTTTTTGTTACTTTTTTTTTTAACAAACGATTTGTCCTATTCACTGTCTGATATTTCACTATCAGAGTCGTCACTATCTAAATTATCTATCCGAATAATTAGAGGCCGGACCTCATCTATAACTCGCTCGGTTTGAATAGATTTAACGATTATGCCTTACATATGTCTAATACAATTTTGCCATTGTTCTGCCTTTATTTGTTCTAGCGATTCTTTCCAGAAACTAAGAACGGTAGCGTCATCTGTTGTTTTGGATGCATGATTATCATAAAAATTTTTGGCTTTACACCAAACTAACTTAATTGCATTACAGTTGCAACGGTAGGGTGGAAGTCGAAGAACTTCATAGCTATATTTAAAAGCCATTTGGTCAGTAACAAATTTATTTTGAATTTTGTGCTCTGCACACCTTTGAAGTAAATCGACTTTTAAAAATATGTCACTGTAATACATTTTCTTTTCTGTCAACCACAACTTTATTTCTTCTTTTGTCCAGCTGCTTGAAGCAAATCTCTCTTCTACTCTTGAGTGGTAGGATGCATTATTCAACACTACTATGGATGGTCGCTCCCATTTTCTTAACAAATTTTCTTCAAACCATTCTTTAAAAATATTTGCATCCATATTTCCATGGTAATCACCTGTATTCTTTGTGGATGAAAAAATTAAACTACCGTCAGAAATAAATCCCTCATCATTTCCAGCATGAAGTATAATGTAGCGTTTACCATTACCGGATCGACTAGAAGAATAAAATTTTGTGGTGCCATCTTGCCAGGATGATTATGTCATATTTCCTTTAGCAAAAATCCAAATTCCAAACCTGAAAACTTTGTTTTCAAACTTCCACAAAATTTATTTTAAATGTTATCACTACAGCTGTTTCGGCTGATTGCCTTTCTCAAGTGATCTATTTTGGCTTGGGTTTACAAATTTATAGTCTCTAATGAAATAGGTTGAGGAGCTTCTTTTGTATCTTACTGATGAGCTTTGATCAAAAGTGCAGTACTAACAATATTGGTTAAAAGCACCTAGTTCACTAGTAATTAAATTAAAAAAAAGCAAACAAAAACAACCAAGAAACAATTAAAAAACACAATAAAATTACACATTAAAAATATACGGGGTGATTTAAAATATAATTGTAAACAGAAAAATTATTTGAACATACTAAGAATATTACAGTAGATATTACTCAACTATCACGTGTCTGCCTTGTAATTTACTGCATATTTTTCTTTATTAATATGACACATTTCTAAAAACATTCTTTTTTTGTAATTGTTCTCTTGCTGTATAGTTAAGTGTTGAGTAGTCAAATTGATGCCCAGTTTTTAAGTAATGGTCAACTGCCGCACATTTTTTCTATTCTTCTTCTTTTTTGTGCAGTCACTTTTGTGTTGTGTGACCCTTTGTTTTAGTCATTGAGAAGTTTTCCAACATAACAGCTCTGGCAATCCAAACAAGGCAGTTTTTAGATAACATTAGTTTTATTTACAGTTAGTAAATTTTTTACTTTAGAAAACAGTTGTCGGTTTTCTAATAAATTATATTGGACAATTTTAATGTTGGTAAATTGTTTAAATAAACTAGTCACAGAAGGTGTTAACTTTTTATTAATGGTAGTTTTTTTATATTGGATTGTTTTTACTGCTCCGATATCTGTGGGACCGTCAAAAATGTCTGAGTTAAATATAAATTTTTTGAGGATATATTTTGGGCATCCATTATTTTCAAAGATGTTTAATAGTAAATTTAAGTTTCTGTTTATGAATTTATCATTACTAATATGCCTTACCCTATTCTTCATTGCAATCACTGTATTAAACTTTTGATGAGTAGGATGATTTGAAAAAAAGTTTAAATATCTTCCAGAGTGTGTTGGCTTTTCGATACCAATCTATCAATATTTTGTTTGTTCAGTTCTTATTAATTTGGCGTCCAGAAATGATATCGAACAACATTTTCAATCTCTTAAGTAAATTGGATATGTTTGTTAAAGTTATTGAAAATGTTCAAGGTATTTTGAATTTGTGAGGTAGGAACAGAACATATAAGATGGTCTACAAATTTTTTAATAAAGGGTAAAGGGAAAGGTAATTGTGGAATAATGACATCCAGCAAATGGTCCAAAATGATGGTTGCTATTATGGGGCTAAGTAGACTACCCATAGGTGCTCCAAATATTTGTCGATAGAATTTATCATTAAAGCTAAAATAGGTGTTCTCAAAAACATAATTCAGAAGTGTTAAAAAACTATCCTTAAAAATTGTTGTATAATCTTGGATGATATTCTATTTTGACTGTATTATATTACTGACTAGATCAGAACATGTGCGGCAGTTGACCATTACTTAAAAACTGGGCATCAATTTGACTACTCAAATGTCAAGGTTCTACAGCAAGAGAACAATTACAAAAAAATATTGTTTTTAGAAATGTGTCATATTAATAAAGAAAAATATGTAGTAAATTACATTAGCAATTACAAGGCAGACACAGGACAGTTGAGCAATATCTACTGTAATATTCTTAGTATGCTCAAATAATTTTTCTGTTGCAATTATATTTTAAATCATCTTGTATATTTTTAATGTAGTATTATTAACGTCCATGCTCCAACTGAAGATAAAGAAGACGGGGAGAAAGATCTATTTTATGAGAACGTGGAAAGCACTTATAGAAAATGCCAGAACAATGACATAAAAATGATTATTGGCGATCTTACTGCTAAAGTTGGGCAAGAGACAACCTACAGACCCAGTATTATTGGTGAACATAGTCTCCATACGGTCAGTAACCTAAATGGTTTACGGCTGGTTGAACTCGCGGCATCGTTAGGAATGGTGAATAAGTACGTGCTTTCCCCACAAAAATATCCATAAATCTACATGGCAGTCACCAGACGGCCAGACCAAAAATCAAATCGACCACGTACTTATAGATAGTCGACATTTCTCCGACCGACTCCGACCACTACCTTATAAAAGCAAAACTTAGACCACGGATATCTAACAAAAAAAGGTCACAGCACAAAATTCACAAAATATAATATTGAGGTGCTAAAATCTGAAACTGCTAGAGCTAACTACATAACAATATTAAACGAAGCGTTACCAATAATCGAAGAAAATCTAAGTATAGAAAAACATTGGACTAAATGTACACAGCGGCTGAAACTGTATTAAAACCTATCAAGACAAAAAAAACGAAGATTGGTTCGATGAAGAGTGCGGACATATCAACCAACAAAAAAACGAAGCATATAAGAGACTCTAGCAGCGCAGAACGAGATTAACTCTGGAAGATTATGAAAATCTTAGAAGAGAAGAAAAGAGAATGTTTAGAAGAAAAAAGAAAGAACAATACGAACACGCTCTAAACGAAATTCTTAACCACCACAATGGAAAAAAATCACGAAAATTCTACCAACAGATAAACAGCTGCAGAAAAGAATTCAAACCCAGAATAATAGCCTGTAAAGATAGGGACGGTTCCATAATTAGTAACAAAGAACAGATACTAAACAGATGGGCGGACCTTTTTGAAGAACTGTTTAGCGGCAATCACGAAGATGGCGAGATTGCGGATCCCATGTTTCAAATGAATGAAGATGATCGGCAACCACCCCCCACCGAAGAAGAAATTAGAGAAGCCATCGCAACACTGAAAAATAATAAAGCTTCCGGTTTGGATAATATCCCTGCCGAACTTTTCAAAAATTACGGCGACCCCCTCATGAAACACATGCATAAACTGATAACTGCAATTTGACAACAGAAAGAAACACCCACAGACTGGAAGTTAGTGTGTGTGATAACTATAGAGGCATCACTCTACTCAATATGGCATATATAGTGTTGTTCAACGTATTGTACAAAAGACTCCTCCCCTACGCCGAACAAATAGTGGGAGGATATCAGTGCAGTTTCCGTCCTAATAACTCAACAACGGACCAGATATTTACAGTGAGGCAGATCCTTGAAAAATCCCTAGAGTTCGGTGTCGACACCCACCACATATTTGTTGACTTCAAAGCCGCATACGACTCCGTTAATAGAAATAAACTTCTATTTGCTGTGGTAGAATTTCGCATTCCGTTTGATCTTGTCCGGTTAACTGAACTTACACTTATAGGTGAAGAGAGCATGGTAAAAATCCAAAACGATCTCTCAAGACCCTTCCATTGCTAAAATGGACTAAGACAGGGTGATGGACTATCGTGTCCCTTAAAAAACCTGGCATTAGAAAAAATAATTCGAGAGTCGCAGATTACTACGAATGGTACTATCTTTAACAAATCACTACAAATTGTCGGATACGCAGATGACATAGACATCATAGGTAGGTCCACAGAATCTCTGACTAAAGCATTTCGGTCGTTAAGAGCATCTGCACACAGAATGGGACTAAATATATATGTTCAAAATACCAAATATATGTATTGCACTAGGTCAAGCAACCCGACACCTACACGAATAATAATTGATGACCTAGAACTGGAAGGTGTTGACACCTTCATATACTTAGGGTCGCTGCTAACCAAAGATAACAACGTCAGTGAAGAAATCAAAAGAAGAATAGTGCTCGCCAATAAGTGTTACTATGGGTTAAGAAGACAGATGGCCTCAAAAATGTCTAGAAAAATTAAACTGACTGTATACAAAACACTAATAACACTAGTGCTAACATATGGTTCAGAAACTTGGACACTAACACATAATGATTAAAAATTGCGAAGACGAATATATGGAGGCATAAAAGAACAAGGTTTGTGCTAAAATTTTGAGTTGTATAGAAGATTTGGAGAACCTGACGTTGTAAAATTCATTAAGGTAGCACTCCTAAGATGGATAGGTCATGTAATCAGACGAGAGGAAGATGCCAAAGTCAGAAAAGTTTTTGACCGAAGAGGGTCGATCGTATAACGAAGAACAGGAAGACCGAGACTTAGGTACCAAGACAACCTAGAAAATGATTTGAAGTCTATCGGAATTAGAGCATGGAGAAGAGTTGCCAGAGACAGGGGCGAATGGATGATTGTTCTGAAGAAGGCTTTGGCTCATAAAGAGCTGTAACGCCACTGATGATGATGCTGTATATTTTTAATGTGTAAAATGTTTGCTATGTTTTTTAATTTAATTACTAGTAACCTAGGTGTTTTACCTGATTAGTATTGTTTTGAATATATTATGTACAACATTTTTAAATATTTTTAACTCTAAATCTGTAAGTAAATCATTGTTTATTCTCACCTTTTATTTATATAAGTTTTAAAAAATATTTTAGTTGTCTCCTGATGAAGCTAACAAAAAATCAGCGAAATATAGAGTAATAAAAGAAAAAAGAGTTTTTTTTTTTAAATAACAGACCGCATACCAGATACAAAAATATAATAAATTGTTATTTACGTTTAGGTCGATAATCCTACTTATATATATATATATATATATATATATATATTATATAATATATATATATATAATATATATATAATATATATATATATATATATATATATATATATATATATATATATAATATATATATATATATATATATATTATTGTGATATTTAAAGTCTTAGTAAGCCAAGCAATTAATTAGCTAATTAATTAATTAATGAATTAAAATTATTTAAATGATATGACTATGACTCTATCACACTTTATAATTCTCTTATCTCAGGGTTCTTTCGTGCTTCAATATCTATGCTATTACATGTGAAAGGTAAGGTCCAAAGAATACTGGAATAATAAAAAACGTATAGGATCTAACGTTATATATTGAAATAAAAATAATGAAATAAAATTCACACTCAATGGTTTCAATAAACAATATCTCATATAATGATTCTCAAAATTTTGTTCTACGTACGTGAACCTTCAAAATTAATGGTACAAACAATATTAGTTGAAATCTCAAAATCCCAAATAGGTAATCAGCAATCTTACAACAAATTATTGCAAGTTTATCTTCCTTAATGATCTCCTTCAAATGCACGAATCGTTCAAATTATGCTAGCTTCTTCTTCTCTCAATAAACTGAATCTCTCGTTGGCCTGAGTGAAAAATGACTCTTGGAATATCTTTTCTTTACGATAAACTGAATCTCTCGTTGGCCTGAACAGTGACTCTTGGAATATAAGTAGAAAAAATAACTTACAATCTTTTACTGGATCAGCTTCTGTCAGATACACTAACTACACGAAAACTCACAAACTTTCACTGCTACTGCTTCCTACCTCTGGGAAACTACCCGAGAACAATGGCCGTTGGCCTTCTACCCTTGGAAACCAACTGACTATCTTTTTTTTCTTCCGAAACTAACTAACGTCTCATTCTCCAACCAATCATCCCACCTTTTTCAATTTCATCCAATCAAAACGCGTCATCCATCTCCCATTTTTTCATTTCGATAACAAACAAATTTTTACCTATAATTATAAAATTTCCTAAAACTTATTTACAAATAATATTTTTCTACAATTCTTAAAAACTAACAAAAACCTATCTTTCTAAAATCTATTCTATTGTCCTAATCGCTGCACTAATGTATTTGGAAAACCCAGTTCAATTGTCTTTTATTTCACTGAAGCTTATTCACGTCATACAAAGATAATACCTATATATAAAATATTATTTTAACAAAGAAAATAATTTATGCATATCTTACGTTTTGTTAAATACAGGTAATCCAAAATTAAAAGACTTTCATTCTTCAAAATGTTTGTAGTTTATTGTTTGATTTATCTGAATTATTTTAATGTTTTGAACTTTGAAATGTTTCTAAACAAACCGATATTTTCTTGATTCATTTTACATATCATAACAATATATATATATATATATATATATATATATATATATATATATATATATATATATATATTATAATCCTTTTATATATATGTATATATATATACACGTATATTTTAAGTCATTCACAATATTTGTAGAATTTATGTTAAATATAATAGATCAAACTTGGCGACACCATTCACATGCGGTTCGTTTGTGTAGTTGGTGAGCGAGTCAGCGTATTTACGGTTTCGAAATTTACACAAATTATGTTATATAACTCCCTTAAAAGCTTCTACTTTAGTTAGATATTACGACACGAGAAGTTTGATGTATTTATGCCAATTATTTGAAACCTCTGTGATGTTAGTATCTTCAAGTTCCTTAATTTTGTTCAATAAAGGCCTTTAGTTCAACTTAAAATATATCTGTGTTAAACCGAACATACACGAATAAAATATATGAAGATGACATTCGATATAACATGAAATAAAAATATTAGATTTAATTCTATTTAGAATCTAAAAGTAATTCAGGTCGAAAATCTTAACTTTTAAAAAAGAATCTTCATCTTAGACTGCCCTCTTCGTTTTTGAAGGTCGGCATTAATTCTGACAAATCTTTCTTTATCCTCTGCTTTCTTCAATTTGCCTCTCCATCAAGAACTTGAAGAGCTCATAATGTCTTCCCTTTACGTATGTACCACATAACTGGTTTTACGCTTCTTGATAATGTTAAAAATTTCTCTGTCATGGCCCATTTTACACAATGATGTCTCATTAGTGACATGTCTAGTCTATCCATGGTATTTTCAAGAGTCTTTTAGACACCCACATTTCGATATATGTATGTTTTCATGAATAATATTAAAAACCAAATATCCATAGGGAGGTTAATACAAACCTCTTTGTATTAACCTCTGTATGGATGTTTGGTTTTTCATATTATTCTTTTTAAATAAACTGATGATGCTTTCTGATTGGAGAGCGAAACGTCTTCAAATAAACAGATGAAGTAGCCACCTTCTTTGTCTTTATTCTCGACCTTTTTACCGAAAAAACCCACCACTCTTAGTGATCCTTAATTTATATTGGTTTAACGGTCATACTCCTATTCTCGATATATATATATATATATATATATATATATATATATATATATATATATAAATATATATATATATATATATATATATATATATATATTGTAGTTTTGAGTTTGTTGAACCGCATTATATTTAATATAAAATTAATAAATTTTATATTAATGAAGTTTTTTAAGAAAAAGTGCAATATTTTTGGACACAGAACATTTATTTTAAATCCGATTTTCTTGAGTTTTGGAGTGGTCCTTCATTTTAAGACGCTCTTTGATGTTAATAATTAAATTCAAAATTACATTTTTCAGTTTCGTCAGAAAATGTAAAAGAGTACTTAATAGATTTTTCCTTTTAAAATATTTATGTTTAGACAGTACTTATTGAAGTAAATACACTTCATCTAATTTATATAACGATGCACGTCATAGGCGTCATAGCCTGTGACGCCGATGACGTGCATCGTTATATAAATTAGATGAAGTTAGCCTGTGACGCCATATGATACCAACACGAAATATTTAGGTTTAGGTGTGTTCTTTTTAGAATCACTTTACTGAGTACACTGGCATTACAGCCACTAGACATATTTTATTATATACGCGTAGAAATAATATTTAGAAATTTCTATTAATGTTTTTTTTTTATTTCAAATTACATGTCTCGGCTGCTGCGGCCATTGACACGAGAAACTGTATTACAGAATAACAATAAAGTTACATTGATTCAATAAATTTCAATATAGATGATATAAAAAAAATAAAGGAAAAACTAGGGGATGATTACAAAATTGAAATATAGATAGATGATACAATTATAACAGGTGATATAATTTACAATTTTTAAGGAACTCTATCACATTAGACATATTGTTTTTAGATTTTAAAATATCACATAATTTTCCGTGGATACCATGTTTGATCCGTGCTGCTGCGTACTGGTTACATTCCACAAGTATATGGTGTACACTTAAACGGGAGTTGCAATATTGGCAGTTTGGAGGTTCTTCGGGAACCATCAGGTATCCGTGGGTTAGCCGGGTGTGCCCAATTCTGAGCCTTCTAATGATGGTCTTCGATTTTCTTTCCATTGTAACAATTCTAGGTCCTAATATGTTTGGTTGGATAGACTTTAGTTGGGTAGTGCACCTGTTCCATTGATTTTGCCACATTGAGGTAGATAACTTTTTAATTTCAATTATTATGTTTTGAAACATTTGGACTTTTTCATCTGTAAGGTCAGAGCGACGTGCTTCATTTGCTGCGTGGTCAGCATTCTCATTTCCTTTAATACCAACATGTGAAGGATTCCATATCATCGAAACCGAAGTGTTTGATTTAGCAAGTGCTGTACATCTTTCGTGGATCTCATTAACTAAAGGGTTTGATGTGTAGATTTTTCTAACCGAATTTATGGATGATAATGAATCTGTGCAGATTGCTAAGTTTTTGGTACCCTGCATTGGAACCTCTAGAGCTTTAAGTATAGCGTAGAGTTCTGCTGTGAATATACTGGTCATCTTGGGTAGTCTATACATTGCTAGTATGTTATTTGTGGAAGTAACAGCACATCCGACACTTTCTTCGTCTTTAGATGCATCTGTGAATATTATGTTATCAAACATGCCTCTATTAAATATGTCGTTAAAAGTTTGTTTCATGAGTATGGTGGGGGTTTCCATTTTCTTATATCTGCACAAATTTACGTTAAAGTTAGGTAATATTTTTAGCCAAGGTGGAGTATTGGGCTGAATAATGGGGGTGGTGAGATTTAGGTCAATATTTTCTAAGAGGGGCAATAGAAACTGTAGTGATGAATTGGCAGTAGCTCTACGGTGTGCTCCTGTTATTTGAAAATTTTTAATAAGTTGGAAAGATATATTATTAAGGTTTGCAGAAACCCTAGCAAAATAGGAATTTAATAGACGTTGTCTTCTAATATTTAGAGGGGGTTCACACGATTCGACATATATGCTTTCTGTAGGGCTAGATCTGAAGGCTCCAAGACATATTCTTAATGAAGTGTTTTGAATTGTATCTAGTGATTTTAAATAAGTTTTAGGGGCAGACATATATAGTATAGATCCGTAGTCTAACTTAGATCTTATTAGGGCTCTGTATAAACTTAATAGGACTTCTTCTTCAGCTCCCCATTGTCGATTAGCTAGTGATTTTAAGAGATTTATATTTTTTAAGGTACTGGCTTTAGTTTTTTCTATATGTCTCTTCCATGTTAATTTTTTGTCGAAAATTACCCCTAAAAATTTGTGATTTTCAACTACTTGTAGTGGATGCTCTTGTAATTTTATGAGTGGAAGAGTTTGTTTATATTTTTTGCTAAAGTTAATCACTTTAGACTTTGTAGGCGAGAAGCTGAAACCAATTTTGTTCGACCAGTGAGAGATGTTATCAATAGTATTTTGCAAAAGAGTGCTAGTGGAGCTTGTTACTTTACCCGAACAGTAAATAACTAGATCATCCGCATAGATATTATGTTTGACAGGGGGTTGTACTAAGGAACTAAGGTCGTTAAGAAGCAGAAAAAATAAGGTTGTGCTGAGGACTGATAAAAAATTCTCAACAAATAGATATATGTTTCCAGATAAATTAGACTCTTTAAGTTTTTCTAGGATTACCGACCTTGTTGCTGTGTCGAAAGCACTTTCTATATCGAGTGAGACAGTAATAAGGTTGTTTCTATTAGAGAATGCTTCTGTGATATTGGATTGAAGAGTGATAAGATTATCCATCGTGCAACGATTTGGACGAAATCCTGATTGAGCGGTATTGATAATATTATATTTTTCAAGATACCAGAGTAAGCGTTTGTTGACAATTTTTTCCAGGAGTTTCCAAAGTGTACAAGTGAATGAGATGGGTCTAAATGACTTGGTTGTTTTCGCAGAAGTGTCATTTTTCTTGAGTGGAATTGTTATAGCTTGTCGCCAAAGTGATGGGAATTGGTTACCTAGCCATATGTTGTTGTAAAATTCTAATAACTTTAATAGGGTATCTTTATGTAGATGTTTTAGAAATATCGATGGAATGTCATCCGGCCCTGCAGCACTGTTCTTTAGGGAATTAACAGCTTCGACTAATTCATCGATTGTTAGTGGGAGATTAACAGGATGATCATTGGAATTTGGATTCTTGTGTACAACACATTTATTTGTTATGTTTGTTGGTCCAGTACAGTTGTTATCATGTTTAGTTTTATTCAAATAGTATTTGGCAAGTGTGTTTACAATCTGCTGGTCATCAGTTATGACACTGTTATCTTCTATTAGGGCTGGAATTTTGTATTTTGTGTATCTACCTTTCATCTGTTTTATTTTAGTCCATATTTGACTAGAAGGTGTATCGGAAGTTATGCTACTGATGTATTTGTTCCATGAGTTCTTTTTGCTTTCTTTCAAAATTCGCTTAGATTTAGCTCTTAGTTTTCTAAAATTTATTAGATCCGCTTGGTTTCTAGTTTTACGATATCGGTTTAATGCTTTTTTACAATTTTTTACAGCTAGTTTACACGACTCATTCCACCACGGAACATATTTTTTGGAGGGATCAAAGTGGTATTTACCGATACATTTTTCGGCGGAACTTATAATACAATTAATCAACATGTTAAGATCTTCATCAGCAGAATTCATAAAGGAGATTTTATTTGTTTGTTCCTTGACAATTAAGTTAAATAGATTCCAGTCAGCGTGAGCAATTTTCCACTTAGTTTTGCTTTGTCTTTGTGAGTTATCATTGTTAGAAATTAAAATGGGAAAATGGTTACTGCCATAGAGACTTTCCAGTGTTTTCCATGTAAGATGAGTAGATAATTCTGGATTACATATGCTTAAATCAATGGAAGAGAGAGTACCTGTTTGGATATGAAAGTATGTGCTGCTTCCAGTGTTTAGAAAATTAAGGTTGGAATTGATTATGATATTTTCAATAATTTTGCCTCTACCGAAAGTATTACTGGAGCCCCACATAGTGCTATGTGCATTAAAATCTCCAACTAAGATAAATGGTTCAGGAAGTTGGTTAGTAAGGTTTGTAATTTCGAGAGCTGTTAGGGTGTAATAGGGAGGAATATATATGTTGCAAATTACTATTTTATTTGGACACCAAGCAGTAACGGCAACGCCTTCTAGAGTTGTTGTTAAGTGAAATTCTTGGTGGAATATATCTGTAGAAATAAATATAGAGCTCCCACCACTAGCTCGTGCGTGTGATGTTCGTATAAAGTGGTAGCCAACGTAATTTTTAAGGTATGGATTATGGTTTTTAGAGAAATTGGTTTCTTGCAAACAAATGAAATCGGGTGAAGTATCAGCAACAAGCAGTTGGAGATTTTCTAGATGGGGGTAATACCCATCACAATTCCACTGGATTAAATTGAATAGAAAGAATATTAGAAGGGGGGATTTTTCAGTGCTGCGACCTTTGGGATCGATCGGAAAGGCACTCATCGTCAGTTAGTTCGCTCGATGAAATTGAGTCTGATAAACTTGTGGCTTCAGAGGATTCTAGTTGTAGTTGTTTTTTAATCTTTTTACTTAACCGGGTAAATCGGTTTTTTAAGGATCTATCTGAAAGATTTGGATATATAGTATGCAGGTTCAAAAGTAGACTTTTTACATCATCCGTGAGCTTTTTCGCTTCCGAATAAGGATCAGAATGTCCAAAACTATTTTCAAGGAAGAAAAAGAAATTGTCTATGGGTATTTTAAAGGTTTGTGGATTCTGTTTGTATGCCTCTTGAATTGTTCTCTTGGTGATTTCGGTTAATACTAATTCTGTTGGAGTGTCAGGTTTGTGCTTTTTTTTCTTAGCTTTGGGACCTTTTTTGGAAGAAGCTGATAGAGGGGGAGGCATATCTAACAATGATTGAGCTTCTTTCTCAGGAATTTCCGGGCTTGTTAGTTCACTAGGGGTTTCTATTTCAGAGTGTCCTCGTTTTTGAGATAATTGTGTTATGGTAATTTGGTCTGATTGTGTAGTTTCAGTGTTGGAGTCTTTATTTTCGATTTATGGGTCTGTTGCATTATGTGTAGAGGAAGATGAAATTTTTACGGATGAGTTGGGACTTGTTGGTATATAGTCGGTTGGGATTGTATTCTCTGTTGGAGGATTTGGACAGTTGGAGGCTATATGTCCTGTTTGTTTACAGATGAAACAATGTACTTTATCTGTAGAAAGGAAGATTCTGTGTTCATTCCCTTCGAAGGAAATAAGTACTGATGTTTGTAATTTAAAATCTTCGGAGGGAGGGTATACGTAAACTTGGCGTCTGAAACTTAATACATGTGAATATTTGTCCCCAGGAATGCCTGCTCTTAAATAGGATATAGGAGATGCGATGCGAAGTCCAAGATTTTTAATGCTATTTTCAACTATGTCATGTGGTAAGAACGGAGAAACATCTCCTATCTGTATTATGGGATATGAATCTATGAGCTGGTCAACAAGATTAGTGTTAGAAAAATAGATACAAATGCGATTGTTTGATATCCTAGATGCAAAGGAGACTTGTTTAGGGCCTATTATATCACCTATAGCTTTAACGTAATCGTACAATTTCAGATTTTCTTCGGCATGTATCACAATGGCTTGATGTTTGCTTGGAAAAGTTGGCCGTGGAATCGTTTTCGCTACTGATACATAGGATAAAACTTGGTTTTGTGTTTGAGACATATTTACTGTTTGGATATTTGGTACGCCACTGCTCATGTACTCAAAAGCAATTGCGTTTTTAGTTGAAATTATAATTTAGCTTCTATGTATTATGGTAAAGTTTCAGCTTTTTATTCATTTTAAATAAAAATAGATTGCCGGTTGTAAGGCAATCCTGTTTAAATTTTTCCTTTTCTGATTTTAATCAGTTGAAACAAAAAACAAACCTCAACTAGTAATGAGTGATTTATACATACATTTATTTATAGTTGAAGGTACACTTTTGTTCACTGTTTTTGCACTATGTTTTACTAAGCACGACAAAATATAAAACGATGTTACTCGCTCGACACCTCGTAGTGGAATCCTCTATTAATGTTAACTTAAATAAATACACAATAATATGTTTCATTTAATTTGTATAAATCCATTATAAAGAGTTTTTATCAAGAACATTTGTTCGGAACACACTGTAACTGTAATCGAACGAAGGTAAAATTTTGGCATAAATTGGTAACACTTATTTGACAGTTACGGTGTTGTCACTTTTTGTACTTTATTATTTTGAATTTTAAAGTGAATACCTCTTGTTTTATATTTTTACCTATATAATAAAATCTGTTCTTTTTAGAACAAAATTAGTGTGTTTTATTTCAAAAATGTCACGTAAGAATTTAAATAGTCGTTGTAAAGAGATGGTAATACTTTTGCAATTATTATGTGACCTATTTGATTTAAAATGGAGTCAGGATTTTTTTATACTTTGGCAACTATGTCAACTTCGATCTCTGACGTATATAATGACGTAAGTCGTTATCTAAATTAGATGAAGTATATGTACGTAGTGAAAAGAACGTGTAGTTACTAAACTAGAACTGAGTTTCCAGCTGTTCTCCGTATGTAGAGGTTTACTCCCCGGCTCTGGAACTCAATTTAACAATGTATGTTACCTGAAGGGAAGAGAAACCCAGGACGACGCAAAATGTCCTGGCTAAGAAATTTGAGAGAGTGGTTCGGCTGCAGCTCATTAGAATTATTCAGAAATGCGGCCAACAAAGTTAAAATAGCGATGATGATTTCCAACCTCCGCTAGGAGAAGGAACCCGAAGAAGAGAAGTTACCTGAAGTCATATTTAATTTAATACTGAACATCACAGTTTTTTAACAACAAGATGTATAATCTTTAACAACTATATGTAATTTAAAGGGTTTTTACCCATGTATTTTGGTGGCTCAGGCATTTTAACCTAGCAATTTTAAAATTTAAACCTGATGATGGACTGTTTAGTTCGAAAACGTTTGTTTTTTTGATGTAGCCCTTTCAAGGGTTTTTTAAATATACCCACTTACGAAGAGTAACCTCTTTTTTGTGATACGTGGTATACAGCCAGTTACAGGAATTGTTTTCCTTGTGGATTTTACTTTTTTATTTTTATAAAGCGCTGTATTTTCCGCTTGAATATATTCTTTTTATATCTACAGTTTCATTTCTTCTGTTGACTAGTTTTTCCAAATATTTAAATGTTTCAACCTCTTAGAAACTGCGTGCATCTATTGTCAGTTCTGTTTTTGTGTCTTTTTTTTTTGCTTATGTTCATGTATTTTGTTTTATTTTCATTTATTTACAGTCCTCTCAATTTCGCTTCGTTTCCTATTTTTTGGAAGATTTAGATACTTAATGCCTTTTTATCTGTTGCTACAATGGCTATATCGTCCGAATATCCTATTATTTGTACTGCATTATTGTTTATAGTTCCTGCGTTTGACACTTTGTTTATTATCTTGTCTAGTGATAGAATAAATAGTACCGTTGACAACGCATCTCATTGTCTTACTCCATTTTTTATTTTTATTATTTCTGTTCTTTCTCTTCCGGTCTCTACTATTACTTGGGAATCTTGCATTGTAATTTCTACCATTATAATTTTACTTCGTATATTACTCTCTTGTATGTCTTGGATAATTTTTCTTCTGTTTTATTTGTCAAACGCCTGTTTAATGTCTAGAAAAAGTATATGTGTTTCTCTATCACTTGTTTTACCGTATGTATAGTGTCTATCGCTATACATCTTCGGTCTGTATATATTGTAAGTCTGTCTCTAATTATACTAGTCATTACTTTATATGTTACATTCAGTAAATTAATTGGTCGGTAGTTTTTGCATATTCTATGGTCCCCTTGTTTTGGGACTGTCACTATAATTCCCTTCTTTCATTCTTCGGGCATTATTTATTTCCTTCATATATTCAGTATAGTTCATAAATTTGTCTGTATAGTGCCTCCCCACCGAATTTATAAGTTTTGCACATATTCCGTCTTTTCCCGCTGTTTTCCCCTTTTAAGTTTGCATATTTTTTTTACTTCGGTATAGGTCAATTATTTTTCTTCATCATCTTATTCTGTGTTCATTATTATTTCTTTTTCTTTTTCTCTATCCATATCTTGATATATTAAATCGACATACTTCTTGCATTTTTCTGCTTCTATAGCGATATTAGCTGTCCATTTTCGCTTCCCTAGTTTTAAGTATTGGTACAACGGTTGTGATTTGTGTCTTTTATTTTCTGTCTCTATCCCGTTCATAATTTCTTCTACTTTTTGATTTTTTTTCGATCTAAATAATTTTTGGTCTTTTGCCTTTGATCTTTGTATTTTTTTCGTTCCTCTTCTTTGCTTGTGCTTAATCCAGTTTTATTCTTTTCTTCTACTGCTAATTTGCACTCAAAAAAATTATTTATTCTTTTATTTTGCATTTTCTTCACCACTCTCTTTGCTGCATTGTTTATTCCTTGTTTGATTATTTCCACTGTTTTCCCATTTATTGTCCTTTAATGTGCATCTCTGTATTTACTGCTTGTACAAATATTCTTCCTACTTCTTTCTCTTTCAATTTATATACATCCAATTTTCTCTGTTCTCTTCATTTTTCGTTGTTTTTATTTTACATTTTGTAATCAATAGCATATGGTCCGAATTGACGTTGGTCCCTCTGTAAGGTCTAACGTCATTTATCAATTGTTTATGTGTCTTTGTAATCAATACATGGTCTATTTGATTTTTCTCCAGACCTTCTGGTTTCATCCATGTTATTTTGTGTATGTCTTTATGTTTATATCTCGTGCTACTTATGTTCATGTTTAATGCCGCTGCTAAATTACAAAGTATTGAGTGTGCACTTGGTACCTCTCTAAAGCAATTTTCTTTGCCAATTTCGACGTTGAAATCTCCTATAAGAATTAATATATCTTCTCCCGAGATTTTCTCGGCGTTTTCTTCCAGTGTTTCATAGAACTGCTGTTTTTGTCCAGCCGTCACTGTTTTCTGTGGGTGCATAGACATTTATTATAGACAACTTGTTCAATTTGGTGTTTACATTATGTATGACATTCTTTCAATTATGGGTTTAAATTCCATTACTTTATTTCTCATTTCTCCTATCAGCATATCAGCCGTTCCTCTATATCCCTGTTTTTCTTCGCCTGCATACCATACTGTATAATTTTACATTTTAGATTTTTCCATGTCACTCCATCTGGTTTCCTGAATTTCTGCAACATCTATCTTATATTGTTTTAACTGTATCGCTAGTTCCATTTTTCCTATTTCGAGGAGCATCCTCACGTTCCAGTTTCCAATGTTGTTTGCCATGTTCTTAATTTTCTTTCTCTTTTTTGTATTTTTCTTATTCTGAATAATATATATTTATTTTAATTTAAAATATGAAAAAGGGAAATTTAGTAATCTAACGCGATATGTATTGAAAGTCAATTTTCAGAGCGTGAATCTGTGACTCAATCTTTGATTATAGAAGGAAGGCTTAATTTTTGATTCAAAGAACATTCTTTATTTTCTTTAGTTTTTTTTAAATATTTAATTTTAATTTTTTATATTTATTATTTAATTTTTTATTTATTTTTTTTAATTATCAGGATCATTATCATTAATGATCATAAAAAATCAACTGCAGATGTTTTTTTCTTTAGTAGTATATACATTAATAAAAATATATGTGTATCAACTGTATCGCATTGATAACTATGCTTTTATTTACCAACGACGACTTTCCGCTTACTAGCAAAATAATTAGAACACTAAAACAATTAAACTTTAATCAACTTGCACCTATTAGTCGTCCAACTTCAATTATCAAACTTGGTCTAAAAACTATCTCATCTTGAAGTTAAACAAGATATTGTATAGCGTACACCTACTAAATTAGATAAAATTTGAATTTACTTTAACAAATTTTGTTACTGAGAAGTAATTTAACAGTTTGGACCAAACTGTTATAATTAAAAATTTTATTGCGGAAGAGGATATTCTGGAACAAGATGATTACTTAATATGGTACTTATGCATATTACTTCTACATGTATGCATCACACGCACATATACATGCACGCACACACACACGTATATACCTATATATATATATATATATATATATATATATATATATA
Source organism: Diabrotica balteata (assembly GCA_918026665.1). Taxonomy (NCBI): domain Eukaryota; kingdom Metazoa; phylum Arthropoda; class Insecta; order Coleoptera; family Chrysomelidae; genus Diabrotica; species Diabrotica balteata. The sequence goes on from OU898276.1 coordinate 135,428,598, forward strand.
TATATATATATATATATATATATATATTGTGTTAATCACAGCTGATTAAGTTAGAAAATAAACCAAGTTAGAGTCTTTGGGTAAAAACAGCTGAAAGGATAGGCTAAGTGTACTCTTTAGTCCTTTATTGATCCAATATTTCGTTGATAGTTATCAACATCATCATGGATAAGCTACAATTAGTTTACATGAAAATTTGACAATCTGTTATAAATACGTTGATCTTACTTACGATTTTGAGAATGGTGCCGTAAAAGCTGGTCAAATTTATAAAATTTTGTGAAAAAAATTGTATAAGTTTTTTTCTCACAAAAGAAAAACAGAAAAAACATGTAATGTAAAAATTCACTAAGACTGGTACAAAGACAATGCATTGTCTTTGTACCAGTCTCAATTGTTTGGCCATTATTACTTTTGCCTGTAATTTGTAAAATTAGATTTTTTACAGGTAATGTATTTATTAATAATTAATATTGTACAGAAAATAATAAAGTTTACTTTTTTATAGAGAAACGCAGTTGAGTTTATTTTAAAGTTTGCTAATAAAAAACATTATATATATATATATTTATATAGTACGGTTATATATATATACATATATATATATATATATATATATATATAATATATATATATATATATATATATATATATATATATATATATATATATATATATATATATATATATATATATATATATATATATATACAGATTGAACGAAATAAATTCGGAACATAGGAATATAATGTATTTCGGCTCAATTCTGCTGTAGGTGGTTGGCCAACAAAATATTGTCAAATAATTATATTATAAAAATCCAATACTTCAGTGGGCTGCTGGATTCTGAACTCATAAAAATTGAAAGCTACACATAAATCTACGATTTATGCTATCAAACCAGTTATAGTCCAGGAAATGAAGCATTTCAGCTCGCAATTTTTTCGTGCTCCCTGGATTAACTTGCAATTTAACAGAAGGTAGGTAATAGCCTAAGGATCAAAATCTATATCGAACCAAAGTGCGCCAAAGCCTAGAGGATGGTTGCCACCCCATCTCCGGGGTGAAAATTTTTTTTACGTTTTAACTACAGGTTTCGATTAAAAAAGTGATTCTAAACAAAAAATGTGCTATACATTTTTTTTATAAAATGATATTTTTCAAGATATCCGCGATTGAAAGTAATAACTTTTAGACGAAAAAATCCACGCTTTTAATCGATTTTTCGCGAATAATTCGAAACTGGTGCATTTTATCAAAAAAATTGTAGAGAACAAATTTGTAGCTTTCAAAAAGACAAATACAATTCATTTTTTAAAATGTTTTTAGGATATAATAGGAACCGAAATACGGCCTATCAATGTTCAGCGGTTTTCTTCAAATGCCAAATTTGAAAGATTCAAAATCAAATATCGGGAAAATGATGCATTTTTGGAAGAAAACTCACAAAAATTTTTTTAAAGAGCATAAATAGACCTATCATAAAAAAGACTCTAGCTCAAAAATTGAGTGAGTTATGATGAAAATAAGGTCAATACCTCATTTTTTACGAAAAAATCGAAACAACACCCTAACCTCCTCCATAATTAAAATCTATCTTTACCCTTCTGAAATTCCCTTTGTACATGTATTGTTAATACGTCCAAGAAGTTTGACCCATTTAAAATGCTTTGTGTTAGAAAAAGTACAGCTTAAAGCGAGAAACGATTTACAATTTCATATTTTTTACCCTTCTTTTTTTAAATATGCCCAAAAATACTGAATATATGAAAAAAAATACAAATTAAAAAATTGTAGCTTTTTTAATGACTTGAATTATCCTTCATTTAGATTTGTTGTCCAATGAATATTTGGCGAGATATAGCCGTTTAACGCATCGATTTACGATCAAGCACCATCTTTTTCGAGCCCTTTAAACTCACTCCATTTAAAAACCAAGGATTCCAAAAAGATTTAATTCACAGATCCTTGTAGCTCTTAAAAACCTCTACAAATCGTTTTTGAAGAAACACTCTATCGTTAAAAATTAAAAGAAATACGTTAAAAAGACCAGTGAATTTTTTTCCGGCAAATTCTATTAGTATAGTACAGTACATTTCGGAGCATAATAATCTACAAAACCGGTATATTAGCTAGTGGGGCGTTATACATTCGAAATTTTAAGCGTTCTTATTTTGAAATCCCATACAACAGAATAAAACATCTGCTCATATGTCTATGGCTTGGCAATGAAAATATTAGAGCAACAGATTGGGGATGGTATTCCAAAGATAGTTTGTTATTACCCGTACGCATGAACAAACAACCTGCACTCGATGAACTTTTGAAAATTATTTTTTGGCAATGCAAAAAAGGATGCGGTGTTTCATGTGGGTGCAGAAAAGTTGGTTTATACTGTAACTCTACTTGTTCTGGGTGCTCAGGTGAAGGGTGCAATAATAGTCCACCAATAATTGAAGATGAGGATGACATAGATCACGATGAAGATGTAATTGATGACGAATAAAATTAATATTATAATTGTTTTACTTATAAATGTAAATATTTTCTACTATTTATGTAAATGTATAAGAATATAATATGGTTCCTTTTTATGTTGATAAATTTTTTTGTATTTAATTCTACTTTTTTCGATTTATATCTTATAAATTAGTTTATAAAAACTGCAATGTTGTAAAGGGTGATTTTCAAAAGTTGAAAAGTTGCAAAATTTTGGCAAAAAATGGTTTTCACCTATAGCACTCATAACAATTGATTTTTAAGGGTTGAAAATGTATGAATTTGTATTTTAAAGTATAAAAAAATCAATATTTAACTAATCCAAACCAAATTTCACTCATCTTAAGATTTATATTATTTTACAATTTTTGAAAATTAGGGGTAGTTTTCATCCCTAAGAACAATCAGGGTTCATCGGCATGACATAAACTATAAAGCAGAGGGTGAGTTGAGCTTAAGTCCAAATTTTTATGCAAATCGTTCCAAGGTGAAATCATTTTCTTCGCATTACTAATTTTTTTATATTAATCTCTAATAAGGGTCGCTTTTTAAGGGTTGAAATATGATGGAACTTTATTCAAAAGCACGAAACTATCATTATTTAATTAATTCAAACCAAATTTTACCCATATTCAGGTTTAATATGTTATTTTATAATTTTTGACAATTACGGGTAGTTTTCACCCCTTAGAACAATCAGGGTTCGTCGACATGACTTAAACTATAAAGCAGCGGGTGAATTGAGCTTAAATCCAAATTTTTATCCAAATCTATCCAATGCGAAATCATTTTTTTAGAATTAGTATTTTTTTTACATTAACCTCTAACAAGGGTTGCTTTTTAAGGGTTGAAATATGATGGAACTCTATTCAAAAGTATAAAATAATCATTATTTAACTAATTCAAACCAAATCTTACCCATAGTCAGGTTTAATATGTTATTTTATAATTTTTGTTAATTAGGGGTAGTATTCACCCCTAAAACCCTTCAGCGCACTTCGGTTCGATATAGATTTTGATCCTTGGGCTATCACCTACCTTCTGTTAAAATTTCAACTGGATACATGCAGGACGAAAAAATTGCGAGGTTTTAACTTTTTTCGAGATTCATTTCCTGAACTATTATCGTTTCCTTAGACAAACCCGTCTTACGCAAACAACATTGTTGTGAGACAGATAGTTGAACGATATTTTATACAATGTCTATACCCAGGTATGGATTTATTTTTGTCCAAGTTTTATATTGGTCCACTATTTCAAATGCAGTTCAAACAGACATGTATTATATTGTATGTTCCGTTTTAATTTGGTTCAATCTGTAGATGTATATATATATACATATATATATATATATATATATATAATATATATATATATATATATATATATATATATATATATATATATAGTACGGGTAAAAGTTTATAGTCGGTATGGACCTTACATGAGATGGAGTGAGAAACACCTATTTAAAAATATAGAGGTATATTAGGTCCGCCCTTTATATCGCCGAAAATGTATAAGTGGAAATAATAAAAAAGGGGAAGTTCAACGTAGCCAAACTTATTGGTTTTATTTGACATGTTGTCTGTTTAGCATTTGTGTTACAATTTTACAATAAGTATGTGTAATATAACATTTTATTTTCCACTTCAGAAATCGTTTTATATTAATAAAATTTATTAATGTTTCGCATTTTAAGTACGATTTCCGAATTAAAAATCTAAACATCAAAATAAGCTTAATAACTTGAAAAATAAACTAAACAATACAAATAGTAAATCGTACTTACATTAACATTACACAATATTCGCGAATCGTCTAAATCGACATTTAAAAACATAAGTTTTTCTACTTTACTTCTTGTTAACAGTGTTCTTCTTTTATTTAAAATTAAACCAGATTTTGAACATGTGTTCACATTTATAATACTTTATGAAGATAGTGGTTAAGTTAGGATATACATGGCGATGGTTTTTCCACCATTGTAATGGACTCTCGATACAGGTGTACATTTAGATGAGTCATGTCCAATTAATTGATCAAAAATAAATTATGGACTTAAGTCATCTTTATCGGTTTCTTTTCCTTCCACTGGTTGATTTTCAATAGACCATCTTCGTTTTCTTTAATTATAGAAATAATTAGCTTCTTAACTCTTTATTTTGTTTTTTTAGCTTAATTTTTATCAGAAAATCCCTTCACTTTAAATCGTGAATATTATAAATGTACATAATAACAATGTGCCACTCTGTTCTATCCCTCTAAATCTTTTTGCTAAACCCGATATTAGTAATTGTACTGACTATTTAACATCTCATCTGACAAGACCACACAAGACGATGTACGGTGGACGCCTACGCAGAAATGCACGGCACCTTAAGAAAAAGAAGTAATTGTACTACGTCGGATACTATGGATGTAAGGTTACCGTTTGCTAAAATTGTATTCCAAGATTCTTGTAGGCATCGTACTATAACAATCACTGAACTACCCTTCAAGTATTTTTGGCCACTCATTGTACTAGTTATTTCTATAAAAGGCCGTAAAATTTGGGAAAGTTAAGAACAGATAATCCAGTTGTCAGTATTTAAATTTGGTTTAAGTCTAAGCCTGTATTAACTAATACCAATGTGGAACGGATTGCCTATTCTAACTTGGTCATTCTTTGTAACATGTAATAGGTTAAGTTCTACCTAGTTTTGGATTGGCCGTTTGGGAACTTTGTTATGTTGTATCTAATTGATAGTTTAAAAGCCTTTCTGAAGATAAGGTACTTTTTTTGAAATGTGTTTTTTGCCGAATTGTCGAAAAAAATAATTTTTTATTTTATCTACTTGTACACGACAGCATTTAAGTGCGTCCTCTACCAATAAATTAAAATTAAAAAACATATGAGCAAAACAATTGAAATGTTTTCATTTCAAAACATCTTTAATAGCTTTGACCATATTTGAGGCATTATCAGTTACTGCAAAACTTACTTTTCGTTTTAGACCCCACTAATTAACAATTTCACTAATTTTAAAAGCGATTTTTTCTGAATTATGGTTTCTAGAAAAAATGGCAGCAGCCTAATAAAACCATTTTAAATTCTAAATTTTTGGTTAAATATTGTACTGTTAATGCGATGTAACTCTCAGTTACTCCAGATGTCCAGAGGTCAGTAGTAATACAGATATTTTCTACTTCATTCCTGAAGTAATGAACCTAAAAAATTTTTCTTATTGGCGGTTTATTTCCAGGAATCCACCTTGCAAACTTTGTAAAAGCTCGTTCTTTAACTATGGAAAACGGATGAAACGAGTCTTTGCATATATTTAGTAAATCCATATCTATTTGTTTCTTTTGTTCTAAACTAATAATTTTATTAATGTAAGTATCCATCACCTTTTGACGCTTGGTTGGCGGTAGCAGTATGTCAGTACTTGTAGCAGAAGTAGTCGAAACGGACAGAAATGTGTCAGGAGAAGTTTCAATCATTGCAATATTCAGAAAAGGGGACCATAAAAGTTGCATGTTCTACAAATGTGTAGAAGCAAAAGAATTATTAATTCTCTAAAATATTAAATTGATAAATCTATTACAATTTATATCCTACTTAAAACCCAATTAAAAACATGAAATGTATTTCCCTTCCCCAATATATCAAAATTGTTTTTTATATCAAAATGTTTTTTATCAAAAATGTATTATATCAAAAAGTGAGTTTGGTCAGTATTCCTGATATCCTATTTAAAAACCTATTTAAAACATGAAATGTGTTTCCCTTCCCCAATATATCAAAATTGTATTTTATATCAAAATGTATTTACTTAATCATATGCATATGAAAAGTGTACAAAATAGAAAGTAACAAAAAAAAAATTAAACAGTTAAACAACTTATCTTTTACAGCACTCTAAGTCCATAGGAAATTCCTCTTGGCACGGCTACATTAATTTGTTGCTGTAATGACAAATCCCACGGGAGTAAGGATAGTCAAATCAGGCACTGGTCTATCTGCTCCGATATGATACCGCAAAATCCACGGGTGACCCCATACGCGAGTTGCTAACTATTTAAGGATTTCAGTGACTATCTAAAGAGATGAATATTCCCAAGTGAATATTCTCGAGGGAATATTCTCAAGTGACGAAATCTAAAATTTAAGCATCACATTTATTAATTTTGTAATTTAATAGGTGTAGCAGCATAGATTGACTTCACCAAAACAAAAACATTCACATATTAGGTTAGGTATTTGTCATGTCAAAATCTCCAAAGTTACTTACAATGTAGACTTGACCCATGAAATGAACATGCGCAGAATACAGAAGGTTGTTCAATATTTGTGGAACCTTTTTATATTCCACCAAAAAAAAGTTAGAAAAGTTGAGAAAAAAGGAAACAAAAACCTAATGATAAGACATGGAATAAATCGGAATTTAAGTTTGAATATATAAAAAAAAATGAACTTATGTTCTTTGCAAGTGAATCAAAGAAATTTTAAATTTAAATTATTTCGGAACCCAAAATAAATTCCTAAAGAAATACTTAACTAGATTGATAAATTTGATTGTATCAGAAAGAGATGATACGTGTTAAATGGTTTACTTACGTGGAGCGCAGCACGCCAAAAAAAAATCTTCCTTTTTATGTGGAACTTTTGTTATAAATGAATCTTGACTTTAAAAAATTAATTATTATTATTATTATTATTTCTGAATTATATATATTTTATTTTCTCCCAGATTGTTTTACTTGCTCCAATTCCGTCACTTTGAACGTGAGAAAAACTCACCGGTTGGCTTGTCTGCGTATACGAGTTCTGACCAAAACTGATCGCTCTCGTATAAACTCGATTAACTTTCCTTCCAAAGTGATCCTTGCACGTGTGCGGAAAAATGTCGTTTTAAAATCGATCGCGGGCGGGTCACAAGAAATTTCTTGAGGGTTTTTATTAGTACAATATTTAAATTGGATAATATTGGATTAATCAGTAGCGTAAACGCTACACTATCAATAAAGATTTGAAATCGAAAATACAGATCAATCGTAAATCGAAACTCATTTATTAATCAGAATACCTAGTTATATTATTTGCAACGTCAACCGATAGCCCGACTGTCCACTGTCCCGAAAAAGACACATGTTATTTTTAGTTTGGTAGTAGTCTCTTAATCAACTAATCCTATATTTCCTATATTTCCTAATATTTCCTTGAGTCGACTAGCTTAACAGAATAATTATGATATCTAATCTTCAAATTGTATTACGTATGCGTTATATTGTTTAATGTAGATCTGGAATTTCTAAGTCCACTTTGTATATGGCTAAGTAGCTGTCCATCTTCTAGGTACTATATTAATCTGTTGCTTACCATTGTTTCACGCACTTAAAACATAGTAGAAGTTAGAGATATTGGTCGGTAAGACTCTAGCTCCCATTAATTCTTAACCTGTTTAAGAACTGGTACGATAATTGAGTAATACCAAGTAATTGGGAAAACATTCTTTGTCCAAATAATATTATAGAGATCCAGAAGATATCGTTTGTCTTCCGTTGGCATAGCTTTTAAAAATGTAGCAGGTAAGTTTCTGGCACTGGGCTAGTATCTTTAACTTTGTTTAATGTTTCTAACAGTTCATTCATTGTAAATATGATATTTATAGGTAAATTATTATTTACCGAAAGCGAAAGTACTTGGGCAAGATTTGGTTAATAAAATTGTGCTCGATATTTGCCTTTAATTGTTCAAAGACTAGACAATTGGCTGAATATCTGTAATATATGGGGTTACAATTTTGGGTACAATTTGATTGAGAAGTAGGCGGTGTATTTTCGATAAATATTTGTGTGTTTTTAATATTTGTGCACTGTGATGCTAGATGTCCTTGCTGTTCACAAATGTTGCATAACTGTTTTTACCTATAAAAATAAATCCAATAATTGATTTGGTCATGATAAATTACCATGGGCTTGGGAATTTTTTCAAAATTTTTCGGATCAAACTAAGTACAACGTCGAAAGCTCAAGATATGCTTAAATAAAGAGTTAGTTGTTTATATTCTTAGAAACTCCGTTGGAGTTATTATATGAATGCCAATATTTTGTAATTCACTTTTTTAAAATTGTGACGTATTGTTGGGAAGACATTAGAAGTTATCAGCCTTTCGCTTGGTGTGACTAACTTCGTAGCTTGAATACGTTCGTGATTGATTATTATTGTTCCATTATCTGTTTTTAAAAATCCTGCGACTATTTCTTCAGCAGTAAAATATATGCAAATACGATCATTCTTCTTCTTCATGTGCTATCTCCTCTAAGAAGGTTGGCAACCATCAGAAGTGCAGTTAAACTAAGCTCTCAAATTGTTTAACCAGGAGATGCGTCTTCTTCCACGACTCCTTCTACCCTGTGTTCTTCCTTGCATTATTAATTGAAACAAGTTATAATGGTCGCCCCTTATGACATGTCCCAGATATTGCAGTTTTCTGACTTTATTTGAGATAGCATCTCAGAAGTCTTACCTTTAAAGAAATTGAAATGTACCTGCTGCAGAGTACCTTTTTCTGTTTGTTGAAAGAATTTCTTGCCTGTCTTATTCTTGCCTTAATCTCCTCTGTGTACTTATTATTTTCGTTAATAATTGTATCCAGATATTTATATTTTTCAACTTTTTTAATTTGTTCATTTATTGTAAATCCTTAAGACATTTCGCTAATAAAATAGTGTCGTTGGCAAACCGTATAATATTGATTGGTCGGCCATTTACTTTTATTCCCAAAGTTAGTTCTTCTAGTGCTTCCTGGATTATTTCCTCTGAATACAATTGAACAAAGAACAAAGTGACAGGACACAGCCCGGCCTGAAGCCTCTCTCAATCTTTATTTCATTTGAAAAGACGTTGTTCACTTTTACCGCAGCGATCTGATTATAATAGATGGCGCTAATGATCCTGGTGTCTCTCACATCTAAGTTTGTCTTTTCAAGTACTTCGATCAAACGGTTATGTCTGACCTTATCGAAGGCTTTGCTGTAATCCAAAAAACACATATACTGGCTGATTAACATTCATGCACCTTTGCACAAGTACATTCACAGCGAACAGGGATTTCCTCGTTCCCAGTACATTTCTAAATCCAAATTATGTGTCACTTATTGTGCGTATGACTCGTTAAACTTATTATCCGGTGGTCTTGGAATTCTTTTGCATTTGGTTTTTTTGTGATAGTGTCATGAATGTTGACATCAGCCAATCTCTGGGAATGATTGCTGTACTGTAGGTTGTATTGAATAAGTCGACCAATATTCTATTAATCGTATTATGTCTACAGGTATTTCGTCAGGACCTGTTGCCTTGTCGTTCTTTGTTTGCCTTATCGCCTCTAATACCTTATCTTCTCTTATGTCTGGGCCGTTGTCGAACTTTTCCTGCTCTAGTACTATCTCAGTGCGTTTGTCTTTAAATAGCTCTTGAATATATATTATCATGTTTCTCTACCAACTGTTCAATCTGTTCGCATCTGTCACTATACCATCTTTCCTTTGCATATCTGATCTTTCTTCTTATTTCTGTGTGTATAATATTATACATGTTTCTCTCTTTGGTTTTATAAGATCTTTCCATGTGATCTAGAATCTCATCGGTCATCCATATATTTTTGTTTTTGATCAGCTTAGGTGTTAGTGTTGTCTCACATGTGAGTATAAGAGCATCTTTTAACATATGACATTTCCTGTTCGCATCTTCAGTAGGAATAATTTCTATTTTGGGGAGCTCTTCTTTAATTTTTAGTGTGACTTGCTCTTTTGTTGATGGATCTCTCAAACGGGATACTTGTATCCTCTCTACTTTAGTTTTAACCACAAGCTTTTTTAGATTTATTCTAAACCTTCCTATAACTGGGTCATGACCTGATCTCAAATCAGGTCCGAGGTATGATTTTACTGATTTTATGGAATTTCGGTAGCGTTTGCACGCTCGTTTCTGATGACGTTATGTTTGTTGTCTGCTGAAGATTTCCATGTATAGAGTCTCGTGGGCGGCAGATTATAATAAGTATTCGCGACAATAAAATCGATCTCTTGGCAGAATTGAACCAATCTGTCTTCTCTCTCGTTACGGGTGCCCAGTTCAAAGTTTCCAATAACATCACCTTGACTTCTCTTACCGATTTTTGCATTTAGATCTCCAATGACTATTAAAACATCTCTAGCCTTGGTTACTTTTAAAGCTTGTTGTAATTCATTATAAAACTGTTCGAGCTCTTAATCCGACTTTCTGATGTGGGAACATATACTTGAATTATATTGATTCTAGGTTGAGCTGTTTTTAGTGTTACCATCATAACTCTATCCGAGATGGGTAAGAAGCCAGTTACAAATTTCTGGGTAGTTTTGTCAGCTAATATCGCTACTTCATTCCAGTGATTTGCGTCATTGTCATTACCAGAGTAGTATATCTTTGTTTGGCCTACTGATATGTCACCTGAATTGGGCCATCTGGTCTCATTTGGTCCTAATATTTTTATGTCAAGTCTTTTCATTTCCCGAATGACATTATGGACTCTACCTGCTTAATATATTGACTTAACATTCCACGTGCCTATCTTTATACACTTTCTGTCGAGTTTAGTCTTCTTTTTGGACAATGTGTTACTAATGGGTATTTCACAGAGATTTGCCTCCCCTGCCGGATCTTGGCCTCCGATATCCATGATCAGTAACAAAGTTACTTTTTTGTACAGCCATGACAATTGTGCTAGGGATATATGTGTAGAATATTTAATGTAGTCTTTTCCCCTTGCCTTCTACACTCTTATGCCGTTGACAGTTTTTTTTGTTCATCCGTTTTCTAGCCGACTTCTCAACACCAGGGCCAAAGAGTGCCCTACCACTTATTAACTCATCCTCCCGAAGCCGTTGGTCGGTAAGTGGGAGATTGCTTATACCGGCAATCACTCGGTGAAATCCTCGCCATCTGGCTACCCTCACTTAGTTTATCCTGCAGACCAATGCTGGTCTGCATTGGGACGTGGAGTCATAAGTAAGAGTTAGTTGTCTTATAGGATAACTAACCAGTTATCAAGAACCATCTCCCGTCTATGACGCTTGATGTGGTCGTTCCGATAAAAGGTGCTACCTGTATAATACAGCTCCACACCCCATATATTTATCCCCATACAATGATCTACAAAATGGCCTGAAAATGGCGAGAATTTCATTATGGTCGATTTAAGTAGCTATGGCATTTAAATAATCTTTAATTTTAGTGAATTTAACACAATCGTATGTTTTCTGCTGAGGAATTTTTTGATAGATTTGTTCACAGCAGTAGAGTATAATTTTGATGTATTGGGTGGAGGAGTAATATGTTGAGAATTAGTAAGTCTAAAAATTCCTTCCCCTGGATCCTGCATATTGGGTCTAGGTTACCTGATTACGGCCCTCGTACTTCAACAGATTTATTAGTAATAAGCAAATTAATTAATCTTATGTTAATATTTCTGTTCGTTGTTTGCTATTTGTTAATTAGGTGTTAATAAATATATGGTCTAAATTACAGTAAAACTTCTCCAGAAATCACTTTACTAAATTATACTATTCAAGAATCAAAATAAACACACTTATTACTAGCGATAGGGCAAATTAGAATTTAATTATATTTGGCAGACGTCTTACTCGTTCTAGTGCTAAAACAAGAATCCAAGTAAACAATGCTGTTTATTATTTATTTTAACCTTATGAAATCTAATTATTTTAGAAATAGTATAAAATACAACTTCTGTGATTTTCGTTCAAACCAAAAATTTATAATGTCTATCAAATCAATTTTGTGTTGAGAAATATAAAACTTTTCATGACGTACACCTAGAGAATGAGATACAATCCGCAGTAATTTATTAGAAACAAGTAATAAAACAACAGTTATATCCAGACTGTGCAGATCTAATCAAAACTTCCATTTGACGGGTAATTACGGAGTCTGAATTATCGGCTCCCTTTCATTGCATAAGTTTGGCTGTTAATATGGGTGCTTCAGTTTTAAAGGGAAGAATTTTTAGTTGTGTAACACCTTTTATATCCAAATTTAAATTAAGAAATTAAGAGAGTTGCTTTTATTATTTAACTTATTTATATTTAAGTATAATTTACTAAAAATACAGAATTTGTAAACAAAAAAAAAATTGACACGGAAAAAAATATAATGAATAGTAAATGAAAAGCTTTAGAATATATTAAAAGGCAAATAGGGATAGGAAAATATGCACAGAATTCAAAATATCTTCTTCTTCTTCTTCCTTTTTATAAGCAATTCTGCTTGTTCCTTGGCGGATTAATACCTTCATGGAAGGTTGTCTAATGTCTTCACTTCTCTTTCAATCTCTCAGCGTATTTCCTGTAACTTTTCTCAGTACTTTCATCTCTGTCGTTTCAAGAAGCAGTATTTGTTTTTCCTCAATTTTTTTTGTTCGTTAAAAATAGCCGTTTCTATTATGTTTATGTGTATTACCACAGAATAATAAACAATCAGAATGTCCACTCTCCGATGCCGCCTTTGAAGTTTTTCACCATGCGCGCCATGTTTTAGAAGGAAACACAGACGTATGATTTGTGAGGTTATGTAATTGTTTATATTCAATGACGTATAATATATTATAGACTACGCAGTCCCCTATTCTCGCTATAGAATCGAGTGTCCGAAAGATCTCGGCTCAAGGTTGAAGGTATGTTTATCAGAACAGCGGCGTGCTCATTTATATGTTAATGACAATAATTATTTTTTAATTAAAATTAAATATTTATGATTCCTTTTTGTTCCCGTCTATAAGAGAACTAACTATTTTGATAAAATAGTATGGCATTTTACTAAAATAGTCAGTAAATAACTCTCAACAATTTAAAATAAAGTTTACTTGTCACACAAAATGGAAAAAATGTTTTCATACGTCCATGATGATTTCAAACACAAGATTAACTTCGTGATGCTTCGTAAGAAATCATGAACTTCGTGCATCTTCGTATCAAAACAATAAACAATAACAAAGGTATTCATGTTTTGGACACTTTTAAAGCGTTCACCGAGTCTATATATTATACGTCATTGTTTATATTTATGTTTAATTCTATTATATTTATGTTATTATATTTAACAATGTTAAAATAATTGTATAGTATATCTATCATTGCTGTAAGTCAATTAAACCGGGTTAATTTTGTCTATACACACCATATAAACAACAGTGGTTCCTTCTAAAACATGGCGGAACGTCTGCGCGAAGGAGATGCGCGTACTTAATTTTCCATAGAGAGTGGGCATTCTGATTGTTCATTATTCTGTGGTATGACTCCTTTAATTATTATCTGTTAATTAACACGTTGATCGCCATAATGATAATATTTTTTGCCTTCTTCCGGGCTTTTTTCGTTTAAAATGCATACATATTCAGTACAAAAGCAACAAATTTCCTAAAAAATATAGAACATTTTTATCGTAAACCTTAATCAGTGTATTGTACAGGGCGAATCGATTTGTTATTATAGGAACAATGTAGTAGTAAGATAGGGAAAATTAGTGAATATTAAAACTGGCAACGAAAACTACAAGAAGTAATGAATGATATGTTGTCAGATGAAGAGATATTTAACTATTCATTGAAGAGTTATTTTGAAAGTAGAGATTATTCTAAATCATATTATTATTCTTCATCTCCTGTTCGCTGTTTTCAAGTAAGGGTTAAATATAGATGATAATATACCAGGTATGCAAAATAACGCTTATTAACAAAATAAATCACTTCTTTGCTTTACTTAGAAAAATGCAATGGGTAGGCAAAAATAGGTATAGAATAAATAAAAGCATACGATACTTTTGAGATGTGGCAGGTAGCACTCTTCTACAATCCCAGTAGAAGACAGGCTGCTACAGATATTAGTGACCCTGCCTTATACTAGCTTCTGGTTCTCCCTCCTTCCTTGCCTGAGAGGGCCAGGTCCTCATACCTTTTTTCTATCTCTCCCTTTTAAAACTCACACCTTCATCCTACCCTCTGACAACTTGCACTGGCCAGCGCGGTAGAGTATTACTAAATTCCAAGCATGCTTGACACGACAAAAACACGGCCCTCAGTCCCCGGCAGTGAGCTGATCCTTGGTCAAGGTAGAGATCAAAAAAGACAGCAAACAGAGGATGCGAAGAATCCCCGGGTCAGATCAGGCTACCACGGACAACGACAAATGTGTATCGTCACGTACAATGTAAGAACACTGTCATCTGAAGAAAAATTACTGGAATTAGAACAAGAGTTAAAACACATAAAATGGGATGTTATGGATCTCTGTGAAGTAAGACGCGAAGAAGAAGACTGTATTACTCTTAAATCAGGGCATCAACTTTTCTATATGGAAAACAAAAAAATAGGAGTAGTTGGACTTCTTATACATAAGAGACACACTAAAAATATGCAACAACTTAAAGGTATCATCATCATCATCAGTGGTGCTACAGCTCTAGTTGAGCCTTGACCTTCCCCAGTCTATTTCGCCAGTCGTTTCTGTTCATCGCCAACCGTTGCCAATTTGCCGCGCCGATCTTCCTTGCGTCCTCGTCCACACCGTCCCTCCATCTCAGTCGTGGTCTGCCTCTACTCCTATTTCCCACTGGGACCGATAATAGAGTTACTTAAAGGTATCAACCCAAGAATAATACTCTGCATACTGAAGCTTAACAAAAAAACCAGCCTTAAAATAATTTAAGCCTATGCACTTACATCTACAAACTCGGACGAGGAAGTGGAATCCTTTTATGAAGACCTAGAAAATGCAGTAAAACTGGTGCCTACTACACACAACCTAGTAATGGGTAACTTTAATGCTAAGTTGGGATGTAAACTGGACAGGACCGAAGTTGCAGTAGATCCCTACGGATTCGGACAAAGAAATTAAAGAGGCAAAATGTTTTTGGGTTCCTTGGTACGAAATGGCCTCTTTGTAATGAATAGTTTTTTCAAAATAAGTCTCCAAAGAAAATGGATCTGGGCAGATGGAGTCACCAAAAATGAAATTAATTACACAATGCAAGATTTCATATATCTTTGTATCTCTGCCTGGAATACAGACGTATATTCTTCATATAAAACAGAAATGTTTACATTTCCAACACTATTGAATATTCCTACATGCCACCTCTCTGCAGTTTTAAACCAGTTTTTGTACCAGGTATAACCGTACATCCTGGGTTTTTTCTCTGACGCCTTTCCTCGTGTATATATGTCCACTTGGAAAAGTAATTTGGGCCTCTATGTGTGTACCATATGGTCAGAAGTCATCATTCAGACTTTGGTGATATTCCGACGTTCGGTGATCTTGATATCTCGATAAGAAGAAGACTTAAACTCTTCAATAAAGTTGTCCTTTGGACCAAGTAGCACCAATCCACCAAGTTTTAAGATTTAAGGAATTTTTCGAATTTTTTTCAGGACCCAGATCGGATCCTTCTTGAAATCCTCTAACTATGAATCAATTATGACAACCAATTAACATTAAAGCATTATGTAACTAATAACGTCACAACAGAATAGTTATATTGTCTATACCTACAAAACTCCATTTTGTTTATTTACAGATAAATAGATACAATGAGAGCGAATCGAATAAATCGACAAAAAATAACGTTTTTAGAAATAAAAAGCATCTGGCAATACGAACGAGTTACTTCCATATTCTTATAATAAAACTGGTACAGATGGTGTGTCTTTTCTGGTTATTGCCAACTAAGGAGAAATACACATAGCACTGGGGGGATTTAGAGTGGTGCACACTCTTTCCGGGACAGATCGGGAAAACGGGAATAAGAAAATATTTGGTTTTATTACTAAAGGTAATGATTATTTGCTACCGTAGCATCGCTCAACGAATAAACATTTATGGGAATTGCGGACCTAAATTCTTTAGATGGATACTTATGTTACATGCGCTAAAAAGAAAATTGCAAACGATATACATATCATGTAAATTTATATAGCATGGTAATTTCTTTTAAATATGGGTATATATACAAAATGTATATAATGTTCAATCTCTGTGTTAGCAGAAAAGATTAAAAGAAGTTCTAGATTTTATCTTAAACCGTAATATTTAGAACATCTAAGGTAAGATTTTTATGTTCGATTATTGCTTAGTTTTAAAGGAATATTTTGAAACAGAAATTTCAATCCCTGTGCAATATTAATTAACACATATTTTTATTTTTTTTCTGAAAGAAAGTAGTGACTATTATAAAATAATTCCAGACGCGCAAAAATTACATAAGAAAGACCCATCGCTGTAACATTAATGAACATAACAAAAAACTCGCAATTGAAGCCGTTTTGACAGATCGTTTACAAAACAACCTAAGATTATAAAGTATGCCATACAATCTAGAATAAGATGCTTTTAAAAAAATTAAAAGAATAGTTTCTTGCTAGTGCGATAGAAAACCTTGCTAGTGTTTTAGAGCGAGGGGGAGGCGGCTTAATTTTTTACTATGATTCAAGAGTTAGATAAAATATTAAAACATGTTCTAATTTAAACTACGGCCTAAACTATAAACAGATAAGGAAACTGGCCTTCGATTTTACCTGCGCTTTACCACATTCTAAATCACCAAAAAGTTGGGAGTTAAATAAAACTGCAGGTTTGTTTAGCTTTATGTATATTATTATGTGGGACTTTTTGTATTGAAAGAGGCGTTCGACAAGGAGATAACATGTCTCCTACATTATTTACAACTTTGCTAGAATACGCTTGTAAAACAATAGATTGAAACGAAATGGGCATCAATGTAGATGGAAAATTTTTAAATAACCTTAAATTTGCAGATGATATCGTTTTTATTGCAGACGGCTTTAATCAGGCACAGATAATACTCCAAGAACTCCATACTGCCACAAAAAGGGTTGGTCTTAAAATAAATTTTTCTAAAACACACTGTATGACAAATTTAGTACACAACAAAAACATCTCAGTAGAAGACAAAGATATTGAGCCAGTTGACTCCTATACATACTTTGGTCATGAGATCAGAATAAGTCGAGACAACCAAACAATTGAGCTGAAAAGAAGAATAAACCTCGCTTGGGCTGCATTTGGAAGGATGAAGGATATTTTTAGGTCTATGATTCCAATGTGTCTGAAAAGAAAAGTATTTAATCAGTGTATCTTGCCAGTGATGACCTACGGCGCAGAAACTCTAACGCTCACAAGAACAACAGTGAGTAAATTACAAGTTGCGGAAAGAGCAATGGAGAGAATAATGTTAAGGATTTCTTTACGTGATAGAATACCCAATGCTACTATACGCAAAAGATCAGGAGTAGCAGACGTTATTGAAAGGATAACAACACTAAAGTGAAACTGGGCAGGTCATGTAGCAAAATCACTTGATGACCGGTGGACAAAAAGAATTTTGGAATGGAGACCCTGAATACAAGCTTACAGAAATAGAGGTCGACACATGGACCTCTCCCCAACGAGATGGATAGATGACATATAAACTTGGTGACTACAACTTGGATTCAGATGGCGTAAAATCGGACTAAGTGGAAAAGCATGCGAGAGGCCTATGTTTAGCAGTGGACGTTAGAGGCTAGTTGATGATGATATTCTTATGTACAGTGAACGGCTAAATTATGGAATATTATTATTATTTCGAGAACCCTCGAGTTTTGAGGGAAATCCCGAAACAGGTCTATTTTTGTTATAAAATACCCATCTTATAGTACATGGAGCAGGGATAACGTCACCGCTGTAGGTGTAGTGACGTGGTCGTTAATTTTTTTAAATAGAAATCTGTATAATGAAACACTTCATTTAAACGAGAATTGAATTCTCTATTTAACAACATTACATTTTTAACCAAAGTATTTTTTTGGTACAAAAACAATTGTTTTTAATTTAAATTCAACCAAATTACAACTAATAATTTAATTAATAATGTACTTTAAAGTAACCCAATTATGCAAAATCATTATTTTAAATTAAATGTTAGAAATGCCATCCATCGGTTTCTTGACAATATGCGAGTCTACGGACACACTTATCAAGTACATTGCGGATGACTTCTGGAGTAATTTCTCCTTTCATCGACTTTCATGACTTTCATGACTCATTTCATGCCTTATTCTATCTTTTAAGTCCTATAAGTTTTGGGGTCTATTAACATAAACTTTTGATTTTATGTAACCCCACAGGAAAAAGTCTAGAGGTGTTAGATCTGGCGACCTTGCTGGTCACTCTATAAAACCTCGTCTTCCGATCTACCTCCTGGGAAAGCAATGATTTAAAAATTGACGAACTTTACGTGTGTAATGCGAAGGGGCTCCATCTTGTTGAAACCAGATATTTTTACTAGGTAAATTTGGATTATTGGCATTTTGATACATATGAGCAAGGATAGGTATTTGATTTTTCAAAAAAGTTAAATAACGTTTTCCTGTTAGATTTTCTTAAAAAAAAGGCCAATGATTCTGTCATTAACAATCCCTGCCCATACATTTACTGTCTAAGGATATTGCGTGTGTGACTCAGTCATCGAATGTGGGTTTTCTTGACTTCAATATGTGTAATTTTGACGATTCACGGTACCATGTATAAAAAATGTGGCTTTATCGGAAAAAAGGATTTGATTGATAAAATGTGGATTGCGGATACATAAATCCTGCATAATTTCAGAAAATTATGTGTTGTTTAATTCCTGATGTAGTTGAATTTTGTAGGAATTTTCGTTTGGAATATGTTTAACGTGCCCAGTTTCTTCAAATTTTCGAACTATTTTACTTATTGTTGATTGGCTGATGGGTCTGTCTGGATATTTTGCGTTGAATAAATTGCATACCTCGTTCTGTGTTCTTTTTTTATCTCCACATCCGCTAAGAATTAATATTTATATGCATTGTTTTTCATTTAGATGAGCCATAATTTAGTATTCAAAATTAAAAATTACAATTGACAACTGATGACAATTCACAAAATCAAAACATTTAGGTCAATAAAAATTACAGTAATTATGCCACTATCACTTGCTTGAATTAACATTTGATAAAAAGTTTCAGTGTTTAAGAGATAACTTTTTGTGTCCATTATTACTTTGACTTATTTTTGCTTTTTTTAAGTATTTACTTCAGAATGTCATGGAAGGAATCGATGAATGACATTTCGAATATTTAATTTAAAATAATTATTATGCATAATTTTGTTACTTTAAAGTACATTATGAATTAAATCATTAGTTGTGATTTAGTTCAATTTAAATTAAAAAAATTGCTTTTGTTAAAAAAGTAATGTCGTTAAATAGAGAATTAAATTCTCGTTTAAATAAGGTGTAGCATTATACCGATTTCTATTTAAAAAAATTAACCATTACGTCACTACACCTACAGCGGTGACATCATCCCTGCTCCATGTACGTTCACTGTATTAAGGAATAACAAAAATATGTGGTTTTTAGGTCTGGATTGGCTGCGTTGCTTTATAATATACCGCAACGATATATCGTTTTGAAAATCCGAAATTACTAGCATAAGAAACTTTATGGCTTTTAATAAAAAAGTTATCAAAGAATATTTGAAAAAAATATGCGGGTAACAAGGAAAAATATAAGTTTAAGCCCGAATAGGTCTGGACTCTCAACGACGTCAGTTATACCACCTTCCAAAGTTGTTACCCCGAAAGGCAAAAAACAAATGGCTTATATTTCTTTACAGGAGCCAAGTGAACTTGTAACGTTTGTAGTGATGGTTGGTGTGGCTGGAGGAGCAGTACCACCGGTCTTTGTGTATCGTAGGGTTAAAAACCGTAAATAATATTTGGATAATGAGCACACGATGTCTGCTATTGCTCTAGGACAGGAATCGGCAACTAATTTTGGATGGAGTCCACACATACTTTGAAAATAGGCTTAGCGAGGTCCAGGAAAAAAATTGGCATAACTTCGTTATACGCATCCATCGAGTGAATCAAATTAAAGCGTTAAATTAAATTTTTGATTTGATCAAATAGGTGTACATTTTTAGAATCAATGTGAAAAATTACACGTGTATTCTTGAAATTTTTTTAAAGGTAGGTTCACGCTGGTAGCAGCTAATATGAATAGTGTTCTCAAGGTAAGCGTTTAAAAAAAAATGAAAACAAAGTCCAACAAAATGTCTTCCTACAAGTCTATAATCACCCTTTAGAGCAGGGGCTTTAAAACGAAAAACAAGTTGGCAGCAAAATTACTACATTCTCCTGGTGAAAGAGTTGCAAAAGTCCCTTTTAAGAATGTCGACATCCTACCTCTTCAAATCTTCTTACGAATTCCTTTTTAAAACCATTAGTAAAATCTAAAAACACTGAAACGTCTAAAACTCTGATTTATAATTATTCTTGTGTTCAAGAGTTGTTGTAAAGTGAACTAGTTTCTTGAAGAGAAAGAAAAACTTGACTTGCAATGTCTTTTTCAAAAATATTGAGCTTAAGGTGGAACGATATCAGATCACATATTAATAGGTCATTTCATTACAGTTCGGTATAAAGTACATTTAAGTGTTGCAAAATGTCTTTTAGAAAACCTATAGCCAACACACGTCTTTCGTTTACCAGGAACTCCAAATGCTTTATTTCTTCTTGGGTATTTAGGTTTTCTAAGAAAGTATTTATTTCTTGTTTTGCCAAAAACGTTTAATTACTTTACGTTTACTTAGCGAACGAAAATTGTTGTGTTGTATAAAAACAAAATGCGTTGAATGTCACTCAGATAAAAAAATTGAACTGTGTGTGCTGAACAGCAGAAATAAATAACTTGATCAAGTTGTTTAAAACCTCTTTCAAAGTGTCAATAAGTTTATCAAATGGGGCTGCCTGGTGGATTATGCATTCATAAGCCTAGTGTATTATAGAGATATCATATTTTATCGTAACTTATGTTTGATTTTGTCATTAACTCATCAAAAGCTTGAAATAAATTTTCTTCAATAGTCTGGCCTTTAAATGGCTTGATAATAGGCTCTTCTCTAAATATTTTATCTTCAGTATCATAAAATCTCACGAAAATATACATTTGTGCATCATCAACAATATCACATGATTCATCAAATGCTATCGCGTAGAAAGGCTCCTTTTGCAGAAGTTAGAGCAAAACCCTTTTATTGTCTTCAGCGATTATTTCAGTTTTTCTTGTATTGCTTTTTGTCGCCAATGAAATACCTTAAATTGCGGCAACAACATCATTTTTATCTTCAAAAAGTGCTGCGGACGCCCCATAAATACATTCTTTAATTATCTTAGAGTCTGAAAAGGGCTTCCGGTGTTTATTGAGTCACCAATGTACCCACAAAGCTGCGGCTGCAGATTTTTCTTGCTTGATAATTCTTCGAAGTAGTATATATATATATATATATATATATATATATATATATAGTGTTTTTTTTTTGTAAGGGGCTAGATATGTCATAAGCTTTTATTGGCGAGCTTCACTTCCCTGAGGAAACTTTTGATAAAATTGCTCAGTCTATTAAGCCAAAAACTTTCTATTTTCACTCTCCACTTTACGCTTTTTACGATCCATATCGATAAAAATCATAAGGATCGACAAATACAAGTTAACCAAGCAAACGACATAAAAGACAAAACAGCGACAGTCACAACAACTTCACAAATTCCTTTAATGATCAAAGCATGCACAAGAAGAAATGAATAACAAGACATCTCCAGGTTATTCTACAATAACTTCTGTGCTATGTTATAATGAGCCGTATCCAAAAACACAACTTGAAGAAAAGACAACCAAAAAGAGAAGAGCACAATCCACAATATATACGGAGACGCCGGAACACTAAAACAGTCAAAGTTTAGAAGCAGAATGCGAAAAAGAGCTTAAAAAGAATAAGGCATTAGTGAAAGAAAATTTGGTTGTAATCGGTAGTAAACGAATTATTTCAACATCAAGCGAGTCAAGTACTGAAGTTGTTTTACAAGATTGTTCGTCAGACGATGATGAAGGTTTTCAACATCGTCAACATCGATCTGTTTGTTTGTTTGCTTATTACAATTTATGACAAATAACAAATGGAAGACAAATGGTTGAGATCTGTCTATGTTTCACTACCAAAACAAACACATTCCCCTAAATGCAGTGAATTGAGATTAATAAGCTCGATAGTTTATACCCTTAAAATTTTATTGAAAGTAGTACATACTCGAAATAGTGTATTTAGAAAATAAGAGGTATGTATTGAGCCAAAAATGTTAAGATCAACAAAAAGATATTTTTTTCTACTTTGTAGATTTTAAAAAGGCCTTTGTTCGTGTTTTTCACTCAGAAACGATATATTTCTTACGAGACATTGGCCTAGACGGAAAATAATTGAAACTAATCTTCTTTAGGTACCGTCTCCTCTAAGAGAAGAATATTTCTAAGTATTTAGAAATAGAAGAAGAACTGTCACACTTTAACCTAAATTTGCCAAATTTACCTCTAAAATCTAATAGATAACATAAAAACTCATTGTCTCCAAGTCTGAGATGTAGTGTATTCAAGTCCTCCCCCTTTTTAAATTTAATGTTTGTTTCGTTCCTTTTAAGTGTTTTCTGTGTGTTTTAAATTGTCCTTAAGTGTTTTAACTTTAATAATTTTATATACTTGACTTTGCGATCATTTGCCATATATGCCAATAGAACTTTATCAAAGTAATTTGATAATTACAAGTTGAAAGAATTGCACACCCACACAATTTGTACATCTAATCTCATTCATTGTCATACAACTGTCACCTTCATAAAATAAAATCACAATAAATAACACACATTTCATAAATATATCTCTTGAATAAATATAAATAACTTTTAAATAATTCAATGGTATAGAACATCACTCTCATCTAACAAACAATCACATTACAATTATCCCTACTTCATTGGATAAAATCTATCTCCTCAAGAACTTCCCGTTTATTGTCAAGCAATTACAATAGCAGACTTAAGTTCTCCATTCAACAATACAGGATAGTTTGAACCATGTTCTTCCAACCATCGATTAATAGAGTACCGGCATATAAGTAATGTTTTATTTATTTGTTCATTTACTAATTTATTACAATTTAATAGACTATTCTATACCAATTTGTGGGTATCACCTTGTCTGCTAAAACTTTTTATTCATTTTAAAAAACCACAGACATGTAATATTGGCATAACTACTGTAATTTATATCATCTATCTTTGTTTATCTTTATTAGACAACACCCTAATATGGGTTTATTATTTCAGCATTTCAGCACCTTTGTATCGAGACCTGAAGATGCTTTGTATATTGTAGAAAGCGAAACCGGTCGTCTGAATAGTTAAATTAAATTGATTGTAAGTCTTATTCATTATTTCTTTTACCTATTTGTTATTCGGTCTAATCAACTTATTTTTAATATTCTTTGGTAGGTCCACATCTCATAAAAGCACATATGAGACGTAATATTCTTATTTTGAGTTGCAAGCTAAGGTCTACTGCATAATACTTTTCTCCTGTCCAATTTTCATTTTTATTTCTTCTGTATACTTGTTATTTTCATTAATAATTGTACCAAGATATCTTTTTTTTTTACTTTTTCTATTGGAACCCCTCTTATGTTTAAAATGTCTTGTTGTTGTGTTTTGGAAATTGTCATAAATTTTGTTTTATCAGCATTAAGCGTTAGTCTGCTTTCCTCACTAGCATTTACTATACTATCTAAGAGTCTTTAGATCTTGTATATTCTCTGCAATTAGTATAGTATCATCGGCATATCTGATATTGTTGATGGGTCTGACGTTGACTTTTATTCCAATTGTTACATTTTCGAGTGATTTTTTAATTATTTCTTCCGAACATAGATTGAAAAATAAGGGGGAGAGGATGCAACCTTGCCTTACGCCTCATTTATCTCTACTTCCTCCGAAAGTTCTTTGTCTACTCTAACTTTTGCTGTTTGGTTAAAATAGAGATGAGTTATTATTCTTACGTCTTTTTCGTCAATGTGTTTATCTTTAAGTAACTGTATAAGACGGTTAATTGAGGAATGGGCGGTTGAGACTAGTTTGAAATTTATATTGGAATCCAAAAGCCAAAAAGAGAATAGAAGACGAAACGCCCAGCACCATTAAGATCAAGCGGGGTAGAAGAAAAGGATACGTGCTGTCGCTGTTGTAAAAAGTGAGAAAATTACGAGAAGCCTAAAATCGCGTTCAAATACTACGCAATGCATATTGCATTATATAAGGCATTTGGCATAGGTACTTACATTTTATTTATAACGATCGATTTTAAACATATTTGGTAGGTTCCGTTCGCAATGAATATATTATGATTTTTCTTTGTTAAAATACTAACGATCGTCACTTTATACCTTTATATCTGCGATATTAAACAAGTCAAGAATACATTAAAGTATTCATATGGTTAACATTTGCAACTGCCGGCTTGAGTTTGATATCAAAGTAGAACAAAAAAGTATTTTTTTGTCTCACACTTGACGGAAATAAAAAAATCATATGTGCACTTCACATCCTCCTTAATTAAGATAAAGATCAGCCGGCAAAAACGTCAACTGTTTGAAACATTTTGTATGCGTGTGGTCGTTGAAAGTGTGTTGTTGGTACATGGAACAAGACGCTAGACGTCTATGCCATACTGCGGCGTCGAAATCGTTTATTCGCTAAACTTAGCATGAACACACACATACGGAAGCAAAGACGGCACTTGTGTATGTTTTTTAGGGGATAATTTATGAGCCTATAAATTTAAGGATAGTTGGGATCGTTGGTATTTTAGAGTGACAGGAATTTTCGTTTCTTTGATGAAGTATGTTCACTGCAAAGAGATACGTTCACTTTAATATTCATTGGTATTTGACTTATGGGAAGAGCAAGAAAGCAAGAACAAAAATATTTATTTGCTGCTAATTTAGTGTCAACTAAAATATTTCCCCTCGATGTGAGTTCCAATATTGTTCTATTCCGATTTTACACCTAAATTTTAGTAGTTTTGAAAAATATTAATACGTACACGAACTCTTTCATTTATTTTAAATCTTATAAACTCGTTTGTATATTTGGTTTTCTAATTTTTGGTGATATTAGAGTCCTTAAGGTAATTACATTTACTCGAGTCACAGTTTTGTTCTCATAGCCCTATTACTTTGGAATATTAGCGATCATAATATCAATTTTTACCTTATTTACTGCTGCGTAAAATACTGTTAAATTATATAATCAGTTCATCTAAAAAGAATAATATGAAAAAACCACACAAGTATGGAAAAGTTATTACATGTGTTACCTTAAAAAGATATGTAGCAGTCAGTGATATTAAAATTGTATAGACGCTTAAGTAAATGGACATTATACGATTACGATGTATAAACAATAAATTGAACTAAATACAGTGAACAATTTGTTCAAACTTAGCACAGCAAAACAACCTGTGGTTTTTTATACATGTTTAAGGAAAGAAACATTAACATGATATTGAAGAACTAAGAAAATCAAATATGCACTTCCAACGATATATAAATAGTTATGATTTAATTTTAACTTTAGGTAGCATTATTCAAGTGATTAATATTGAAATTTAATAATTTTATGTATAATGAAATTACCACTTCAGGCTTCTTGACTGCCGCCGGTAAAGTGGCGTTAGACAAAAGCGTCAACAACGTGAAAAAACAGTAACCTTGAGGTCATGAGTTATAACAGAACAGCAAGGTGAAATACCAACCCTAATAATAGAGCGGTTTATTTAGAGAGTATAATGAATTTGGGTGACAACCTGTCTGCAAGGTTGTCACTTTATATTTATTTTTATGTATATTTATTTATATATATATATATATATATATATATATATATATATATATATATATAATGGCCCACAAAATAATAATAAAATTAAAAGAAATCGATAAAACAACGGAAAGCACCGAAAAGAAGATGGAATCCCTTACGAATAAAACGATAGACGACATTAAAGACAATTTAAGAATGACGAAGAAGCTAAGAATAAGACATGGGTAACGACAGACATTCTGCAGCTTATGAAAGAGAAAAGGATAAACAAGAACAATAACTCTATTTATAAAGCATTACAACGAGATATACAGAGACAGATCAGAGAAGCCAAATAGAAAGAACTGGAGAAAAAATGCCAAGAAATCGAAATAGTAAATACGACGACTTCAACGTGCATAAAAAGGTAAGAGAAATTACAGACACATGTAAAAACAGCAGAGTAAGTAAACGTTTTAATGACAATGGAGAGGTACTCGTCGACAAAGAGAGTATTGATAATACCTGAAAAAATTACATACGAAATTTATTTTTTGATGAAAAGGAGAACCAGTCTCCAATACCTACGGAAACAGGACCACCTATACTAGTGGCAAAAAAAAAGAGCAGCCATAATATCACTAAAAGAAGGGAGAGCTCCAGGACCAAACGGAGTACAGTCTGATTTTCTTCACGATACTTCACGAACTTCTTCATGATAAATCTTTAAGAGTACTATGTAAAGTCTTCAATAATATTTATGACACAGGCAATATTCCAAAAGCTTGGCTAATTTAAGAATTTATTACGTTACCAAAGAAACAGGGAGCGAAACAGTGTGGAGAATATTAACTGATAAGTCTAATGAGCCATACACGAAAACTTTTTATTAAAATTATAGATCGCAGAATATACAAGCTATGCGAAGAGAGAATACAAGGCACACAGTTTAGATTCATGAAAGGCGTAGGTACGAGATATGTACTGTTTAGTATACAGGTAATATTACAAAGATGCAGAGATATGACTTGCGATATCTACACCTGCTTTGTGGACTACCAAAAAGAATTTGACACAGTTCAACACCGAAAATGATGGATGTTCTAACAAAAGCCCAAATAGATGATAAAGACCGGCGTATTATACAAAATTTATACTGGAGCCAATCAGCCACAAGAAGAACACATCTTAGTGAAGCTAAGAAATATTTAGTAAAGTCATGAATTTGTTGCTTGTGTGAGTCCATTTCAAATAGGTAAAGAAATAATAAATAAGACTTACTCACAATCAATTTAATTTAACTATCCGACGACCGGTTTCGCTTTCGACAATATGCAAAGCATCTTCAGGTCTCGGTACAAAGTTAAACAAATGATGCCGGTACTCTATTAATAGATGGATGGTAGAACATGTTTGAAACTACTGTATATTGTTGAATGGAGAACTCAATACTATTATTGCAGTTGTTTGACAGTAAACGAGAAGTTCTTGAGGAGGTAGATTTGATCCAATGTAAGTGGTGTAATATATTATTGTGTTATTAAAAGTTATTTATACTTATTCCAGAGATATATTTTTGAAATGTGTGTTATTTATTGAGTAATTGTTTTATGAAGGTGACATTTATGACAATGAATAAGTGTAGATGTAAAATTGTGTGGGTGTGCAATTATTTCCAAACTTGTAGTTATCAAATTACTTTGATAAAGTTCTATTGGTAATGAGTTAATTATTGGAATGGTCAAGTCAATAAAATGAATAAAATGGTAAAATACAAACACTTATGGATAATTTAAACACACTAAAAACAGAAAACACTTAGAAGGGACGAAACAAACATTGAATTTAAAAGGGGGAAGGACTTTAAAGCACTACATCATAGTCTTGAGCACAATGAGTTTTTTATTGTTGTATCTATTAGATTTTTTTATTTTACCATTTTATTCATTTTATTCACTTGACCATTCCAATAATTAACTCATTGCCAATAGAACTTTATCAAAGTAATTTGATAACTACAAGTTTGGAAATAATTGCACACCCACACAATTTTACATCTACACTTATTCATTGTCATAAATGTCACCTTCATAAAACAATTACTCAATAAATAACACACATTTCAAAAATATATTTCTGGAATAAGTATAAATAACTTTTAATAACACAATAATATATTACACCACTTACATTTAACAAACAATCTCACACATATCTCAAATTCATTGGATCAAATCTACCTCCTCAAGAACTTCCCGTTTACTGTCAAACAACTGCAATAATAGTATTGAGTTCTCCATTCAATAATATACAGTAGTTTCAAACATGTTCTACCATCCATCTATTAATAGAGTACCGGCATCATTTGTTTAACTTTGTACCGAGACCTGAAGATGCTTTGCATATTGTAGAAAGCGAAACCGGTCGTCGGATAGTTAAATTAAATTGATTGTGAGTAAGTCTTATTTATTATTTCTTTACCTATTTAGTAAAGTCTTGGAAAATTGCGAACATGGAATCCTTTTAAATGGACAAGGCCTAAACAACATCCGTTATGCAGATGACACCCTTATTTTTGCGGACAGTTTAAACAGTTTACAGCAACTAATAAACAAAGTGCACATAAAATGGGACGTTATGGGTCTCTGTGAAGTAAGACATGAAGAAGAAGACTGTATAACTCTTAAATCAGGGCATTAACTTTTCTATATGGGAAACAAAGAAAAAATAGGAATAGTTGGACTTCTTATACATAAGAGATACACTAAAAATATTCAACAACTTAAAGGTATCGACCCAAGAATAATATTTTGCATACTGAAGCTTAACAAAAAAAAACCAGCCTTAAAATAATTTAAGCCTATGCACCTACATCTACACACTCGGATGAGGAAGTCGAAAGCTTTTATGAAGACCTAGAAAATGCAGTAAAATTGGCGCCTACTACACATAACCTAGTAATAGGTGACTTTAATGCTAAGTTGGGATGTAAACTGGGCGGGACCGACGTTGCAATACGTTCCTACGGATTCGGACAAAGAAATGAAAGAGGTAAAATGTTTTTGGGTTTCTTGATACGAAATGGTCTCTTTGCAATGAATAGCTTTTTCAAAAAAAGTCCCCAAAGAAAATGGACCTGGGCAAGCCCAGATGGCTAAAAAAGAAATTGATTTTGTCTTAACCAACAACAAAGACATGGTCCATAATGTAACGGTTCTTAATAGCTGTTCAGTGGGAAGTAATCATAGAATGGTAAGAGCGAAGATCGTGGTAAATCTCCAAAAACAAAGATAAAAAATGATAACAAAAAAACACCCAATAGGATCGAATTAAATCAAAAACACCACGTCCTTCGAAGAGAAAACTCTGAGATGTCTAGGGACAACAAATATAGACGTTATGGATGTCGAAACCTTAAATGATAACTTAATAAAAGCTATAAAGAACGCAGAGAAAAAGTACAATACAAATCATAGGAGAGATAAGGAGGAAAAATCAGTCAAGAGACAAAAAGAGTTATGGAGACACGAAGAGAACTTGAGAACAAAAACGATACGAATGCACTCGTACTACAACAACTTATTAAAGATATTAATAAAGCAGTGAGAAACGACGTACGACAATATAACACAAAAAAGATTACAATGGTTGTCGTAGAAAATAAAAGTTTAAAGGTGCTTAAGAGATGTCAAGCTCTAGGTAAGAAGAATATTGTTAAGCTCGCAGATCAAAATGGAAAAGAGGTAACAAATAAAGATAAGATAATTAAGGTAGTTGAAGAATTTTACACAGAATTATATAGAGAAAGTGGTACGAAAGACGGCACCAAGTTGAGAAAAGTCCAGAATGTGGGTTCAGGGGATATCCCAGAAATAACAATCGAAGAAGTCTCAAAGTCATTAAATCGAATGAAAAACAATAAAGCAGCTGGTGGTGACCAAATCATTATTGAAGCAGTTAAAGCAGGAGGAAAGATAGTATTGAAAGCATTTTTCAATGACAGCAAAGACACAATTATATAACTTATGCCTTTCAAAAGAGTGGAATCAAAAAACCATCTCGGTGGAATTAAGCTGTTATGTTAGTCATGCACAAAAAGGGAGATATAACAGAGCTAAAGAACTATAGACCTATTAGCTTGTTATTTCACGTTTATAAGTTGTTTATGAAGATAATAACTAATAGATTAACATCAAAGCTAGGCTTCTAATAACCTTGCGAGCAAGAGCTGGATACGGAACAAATGATCATTTGCAAACCATTAAGTCTTTGATTGAAAAAACCATTGAATATAATAGACCCCTGATACTTGTATTTGTCCACTTTGCAAAAGCATTTGATACGGTCAATCAAAGCGAAATGCTCCAAGCTCTAACACACTGTAGAATAGATTACCGATACATATCGCTCATCAGATACATTTATCAGCATGCTTTAGCCTGTGTAAGCTTTGATCATTTGCCAAATGATCATTTGCAAACCATTAAGTCTTTGATTGAAAAAACCATTGAATATAATATACCCCTGATACTTGTATTTGTCCACTTTGCAAAAGCATTTGATACGGTCAATCAAAGTGAAATGCTTCAAGCTCTAACACAATGTAGAATAGATTACCGATACATATCGCTCATCAGATACATTTATCAGCATGCTTTAGCCTGTGTAAGACTTATTAGATTATGGGACCTTTCGTATTGAAAAAGGTGTTCGGCAAGGCGACAACATATCTCCTAAATTATTTACAACTTTGCTAAAGTACGCTTGTAAAACAATAGATTGGTACGAAAAGGGAATCAATGTAGATAAAATTTTTTTAAATAACTTTATATTTGCAGATGTTATTGTTAAGTAAATGAAGTAAGTAAAAAATTTGGACTACAAGTAAACATAAAGCAAAACTACAGTAAAAGTAAAATTAGAGACGTCCAACTGCTTATCAAGAATATACCGGTGGAACGAGTAAAACAGATTACCTATCTTGGAACAATAGTAAACGAACAATAGGTCACTTGCAAGAAGTAAAATGTAGAATAGAGAAGGCTAGTAGTGCATTCAACAACATGACCAAACTCTTTAAAAGCCACAACCTTAATCTGGAGATAAAAGTAAGGCTCCTACGATGTTATATCTTCTTATATTATACTACGGAGTTGAATCCTGGACACTCACTGAAGCGATGGAGAAAAATACTAAAGCCTTCGATATGTGGCTATACAGAAAAACCCTAAGGATATCATGGACGGACAAGATAACCAACGAGACTGTACTACGAAGAATGGGGAAAGAAAGAGAAGTAATGTATACGACTAAAAGTAGAAAGTTAGAATATCTCGGCCACATAATGAGAAACAGCACTATAATACACGGCATATATAAATGGTATACAGATAACTGAAAATAATCCTTCAAGTAATCCTTCAAATAATCCTTCAAGTATTATGAAGACTACAACTGAAGTCAAAGTATTCGGAAAGCGAGGAATTGGGAGAAGAAGCCTGAGAAAAAACCTCAGGAAACCTGTGCTCATTGATGCAGAAGGATGCAAAACATAAAGGCATGAACTATAATAAACACATATGCTCTATATGAAGAAGCAGAATATAACATATAGTCATATAAGTAGAATATAACAAAAATTATTAAAACAATTTACACAAAAATAACTAGTTCTAAACATACTTGTCACCTATCCACTATAAAATTACGAACAAAAACATTCAATTGATTAATTTAGTTCTGCGCCCATATGTTTCCTCTTCAGTTCCGCCAATGATCTTTCTCACGTCGAATACCGCCCCTACATGTGTGTCCTAACTTACAACTCACATATTATTGAATAAATCTTAATGGAATGTTAATAAAACGAAACGTTTTGGATACGACTGTGTGCTATTTCTGTATATTATGATCCAAGCGGTTGGCTTAATAAATGTTTCTCTTCTAAATTGTTTCAATCTGATATAAAGCCGACTGAAATGAGAAAAGCATATTTATGTCAACGTGCTTGCTAACCTGTAACCTGTTTAACGGTGTTAAGAAAATTGAGTAAACATAATGAAAACAAAATGAACTAAAAAGTGGCTCTTTATGGAAGTGTGTTTTAAGAAGCAATAAAAACATTAGAGCTTCATGGATCACTAGAAATATGGAAATTTTAGAATAAAACATGATCAATTCTTAATCATTTATGTGTTCAATGTTGGTCCATTGTCCATATTTCTTCTAATAGTTTTTTATTTCTTTTTTGCATTTTTTTATTGCTTACTAGCTATTAATGAATATATCTTCATCGATCCGTCCCTATGGGAAATTCTCCACTTTCCTATTTATAATTGGTCAAAAATTTATAAATAGAATTTAATGTTTTAATATAAACTGGTCAACACATGAAATGTACATTATATTTAATATTTATGTAAAGGGTGTCAAAGTTAAAAAAAAATAAAAGTCAAATATGTTAAACAAAAACTTTATTCGTATACCATATTTGGCAGTTAAAAGAAGCAAAAAGTATGTTCAATGTATGTCCGCCTCAAAAGATAGTGGTTAAACATGTTCAATGTTCATTATATCGTTGTGCTCTTTCTCTCCAGATCAATATTATTTTGTCAGACGTATATAAACGGAATCTTGAGTTATCAGAAAAGAGGCAATGCTTTTAGTATGGGAAGCCCATTGACTGTTTTCCATTGCCCAACAAACATCTGCGTTCACGTTATTCCGCTGTCAATCGTGGATATGTGGCAAGTCATATTGCTATTAAACGACATGCATGCAACTGTCTTTTGGCAGTTTAATGAGAAATCGCCCTTCCAGTAACATGCTTAAAAAATCTATTAATCCTTGACTCTGTAGTCATAAAAAAATCCTATATTTACAAGTATATGCTGCAGATCCTGTCTTTAAATAGCAAGTCAATGTCCGACTTATAAAACTCCAAGCTACATTCAGTCGCAGACAAGCCGGATACAGTCGCATTTGTAGATATTTCCACTTGAGAAAAATCTTTCTGTCTCCAACGCACTAGATGTTCAAGTTGCACAGTATCTTATCCTCTTAAAGGCATATTACTAAATTAAATTTTGTTTTAACTGTTAGTTTTGTAACTAACTAGGTTTTATTGGAATAACAATCATAAAGTCACCTAAACTTATACTAGAATATATTTTAAACCAGATTTTTATTTACTATAAAAAAACCAAGAGAAAAAGTAGCATGTAAAAAGCATTACCTATCAATTTTATCCGTATCCATTACAATTAAATCGGAATATTTTTTAAAACAAAAATTAAGAAGAATCAAAATATTAACTTTAATTGTTGAGCGGTGTACCTTATCTGCGAGTGTTAGTTTTATTTTATGTCAGGTGACAAGATAAACATATCATATGTAAGTATGCTCAACGAAATAATAAATTCGCATGAATTTCAAAACTATGTCAGATGTAAATGCGGCGTACCAGTTGTTTTAAGACAAGTTTTAATGCAGTTAAATTTAGTTAAAACATATGAGTGAAAAATCTAAAGAGTCAGACATGGAACTTAATAGTATTCTCCGTCCAATTACTAATGTGCATAATAGATTACGCAAAAGATTATGACTATATCAAACACGTTGAATTATTGGAAATCTATGAACCGAGAATTAAGACACGGATGTGTCCTATCCTCATTCTGTGAGCGGTGGTACTCATACAGCGGTGGTAGCAGATAGCGCAAAAGACCTCCAACTTTTAGCGAGAGCGCCCACCAAACTGGCATGGCAAGTAGCACGTAGCAAGTAACACGCGTCTAGCATGTTTCTTAAAATGTAACCAATGAAAACGAATGATTAGAATGAATGACGTCACTGTCATTTTGGTGTGCGCTGAATCATTCGTTTTCATTGGTTACATTTTAAGAAACATGATAGACGTTTCTTAAAATGTAACCAATGAAAACGAATGATTAGAATGAATGACGTCACTGTCATTTTGGTGTGCGCTGAATCATTCGTTTTTATTGGTTACATTTTAAGAAACATGATAGACGCGTGCTACTTGCCACTTGCCACGTGCCACGCCACTTTGGTGGGCGCTCTCACTTAGATAGCCCAACAGATAGCGCAAACCTCCTATAAACTTGCAAACAAACATTACTATCTTCGACAAGCCAATATACCAAGTGATAATATTAAAATATTTTGCTACTGGATAACAGAAACCCTAGACAAATACCTGGAAATAAGAACAAAGATAGAAATGGAAAGAAAACCTTTCCTTAAGAGAAGAATATACCAAGCTAACACAGCCTAAGAATAACCACCAGTATCAGACTTATCAAATACTATGTGTACTTTTTCATGAAGTAAAAACTTGGACCATAAACATCGGTACAATGAACCGCATTGAGGCCTTCGAAATATAGATAAGTGTAGTAGTGTTCCTCAGGTTTACTAACGCTAAACGTAGATAAATCAACGTTATCATATTGTTTTTCTCACTGCAACTTACTTTTAACTAAGTCAGTAGCCAGACGACCGTGTAAAGTTAAACCATATTGATAACTAACCATATGAAACCATAAATAGTTGAAGTTTATTATTTGACCTTAATGAAAACGTAGAATCCAACGATTGTCTTTTCCAGCAATTGTAACTCGCGATATGCATCTCGCGACAGTGGGATTTTAATTCGAGGATGAAGTGGACGGTATTTTCTTTATGAGAGTTCTGCAGGTAGAAGGTAACCATATGGCGTCATCTCTTTTATTAACACAATTTGACATTTTTTCAATTTCTATGGCTTTTTGGATAATTCTTGGTTTATAGAAGCGGATGGGGCTATGGTTCTGGAGTTTAAAATCAATTCAAAATTAATTTTGTGACATGTATGAAGATGGTGTTGACCTAGAGCTAAAATTGTATCAGAACTATGAACAGAAATGGAATGTTCATAAATTCTATTTTGGATTCT
Source organism: Diabrotica balteata (assembly GCA_918026665.1). Lineage (NCBI taxonomy): Eukaryota > Metazoa > Arthropoda > Insecta > Coleoptera > Chrysomelidae > Diabrotica > Diabrotica balteata. The sequence continues at coordinate 135,463,849 of OU898276.1, forward strand.
ACGATTTGTTTGGCCTGTATAGCATCGGGTAGTCTGCACAAGGAATTTCGTAAACTCCGTGTTGTTCATTTGGAACGTTGTCTGTAATTGATTGGACAAAAGATGAAAATTTTTGTTGGGGTAAATATTGTATTTATTCCTCTTGATTTAAGAATTTTATCGATTTTGTCAGCGATATCTTTGATGTATGAAAGAAAATCTTTCATATGATGAAAGTCTGAGTCATTTGGGTTGAGATTGGGTGGGAGATTGATGTCTGTGGATGCTCCTAGTAATGTGATTTTGCACATACACATGTGATGCAGTAAGGTTATGGGATGGAATCATAGTAAAATAATCCTGGTTTTTACAGACGGCTTCCTTACAGCTCGGCAGTACCTCGACACCATTCTTCAATCTATTGTTTGTCCGTTTGTTGATGTTGTTGGTCAAAACTTTCACCTCGTGCATGATCCTGTTCATTCATACTTCGCACGCCTAGTGACAGACTGACTTGCTAACGAAGGTATTGAAGTGTTGCCTTGTCCAGCACAATGCTGAATCTCATCGAGTAAGTATGAGACATGCTTTAATGAAAAATTAATTTACATATGGGTAACATATGTACGCCGCGCGCCGTTTCGTTTTCAAGAGCATCTGATAGAAAGATGGACACCTTAACAAGATATCGACAATCTCATTTTGTTTATAAGTGACAGATGTAGAGCCGTAATAAACTAGGGGGACGCCACACTTTCTATTAATTTTGTTTTCTTTTAGTACGACCTAATTTTTTTGAATTATATTTAAAGACATTCTCGTTATTTTGAAAATTTTTCGTATAACAATAAATTTTTTCGTATATTAAATATTACTAATCACCATTAATTGATTATTATTTATCCAAAATAATTAAAGCAGAAATTGGGTCTCTTTCTAAAAATATCCCTAGACTTTTTCGATGTATGTATAGTACAGTACAGTACAGTTATTTAAATTAAAGTGGGTTTTTTTGTACTAACGCCTTTGGAATACAGGTAGATTCGTGGTTTTATAATAAGTATTCGGATATACCCCAAATGTCAACATTTCCACGATTATTTCACTATTTTGCAAATAACTTTATGTTTTATTTCTTTTAGAACCCTTTTGACTCTATATTAATTTATTTTGGCTTGTAGATTTTAGTTAAAAAATTTTATTTGTAATAATTTTATGGACATTTTCTCTAATGGTATGTACTTACGGTAATAGCTTACTATAAACGTATAATAATGAGCAGTCATATATTTTTAAAGTACGCCTCTGAGGGAGCTACTAAATTTTTAAAACTGTTCGACGAGTGTTCCTAAAAAAAGAAGAATAACCCGTATGTTTGATTTCATTGTTGATGACGTATTATAAATTATAACTTACTTGCTGGTAAAAGTTGGAGGATACATAAGAAGTTGTCTGGTCCAAAGTACGGTCTTATTGTCCATTAAAACAGTGGTTCCGTTTTTCATTGGGCCAAAACCACATTCCATTAACATTAAATTCCCACTAAGGCTATAAATTTTTATGCTGACTAAAGCACTAACTTTTTACAGAAATAACGTTCGGTTTGAAACAAAAGTTACTTTGGAACGGCTGTTAGGTAAGTACACAATGTGAAAGGGAGCAAAAACATTCTTCGCAACTGGAGCGGTAACTACAGGGTTTGGCTTTACGAGAGGCCTTTGTGCATAATTCCTTTTTATTTATAAATTATTATAGCCATATATATAAAACTTAAAACCGGAGATACATTTATAATAAAAGTTTAATATCTTTTTTACTGAAAACGTATGTCTGGTCGAACTAATTAACGTCAAATACGAGAAAATTAAAGCGGAAAATATTTGGGTTACATATTATTCAGAAAATTAGTCTTCCTGTTCTCATATCACGAATAAAATTTGCCGACGTTTTATTAAAAACTTGCCCATATCTGAAATATTAATTTTTGCATTCGACTCTTTTAGTTACATTTTTTAAACTGAGACAATATATTCGTCCATACATAAAAGAAAATTAAAGAAAAGTACTGTGAAAATGTATAGAGTTATACAGGGTGGTCCTTAAGTAATTGTACAATAAGAAACCGTAGATTCTACACTTTAAAATATTACGATTTAAGCCAAGTTGAAGAAATTTAACACCCTGTATATTAAGAAATGTACAGGGCGTTAAAGTCGAAATTTAAAACTTTATTTTTGGCTATAACTTTTACGTGTGTAAATATTTTTGAACAACAATTTACATTTGGATGCTTTTGGGTAGGATAAATTATTATTTTATACATAAAGTAACTGATAGAGGGTGCCATATATGCCACATGTGTGGCATACATTTTCGCTTTACTTTTTTGCTCTTTAAGTTAGCTTTATTAATGTTAAAAAAATATTAAAGATACATTATTTTTACATAAAAAAGGTATACTTGTGAGTAACCTCAAAATTCAACATTTTCGAGATAATCGCATTTTATAAGTAAGCTGCATAATAATTCTTAGTTGTGATATTTGTACAATAAAACACTGAATACCTCTTCTTCTTCTTTTTGTGCCACTCCTATCGGAGATTGGAAATCATCAAGGCTATTCTGACCTTGTTTACGGCTGACCTAAAGAGTTCATTAGTGGTGCAGCCAAACCACTCTCTCAAATTCCGCAACCATGACATTCTTCTACGGCCTGGATTCCGTTTTCCTTCTATTTTTCCCTGCATTATATTTTGAAGTAATGCGTATTTATGTCCTCTCATCAGGTGACCAAAATATTCGAGTTTTCTTCGCTTTAGCGTTAACAAAATCTCTGGATCTGTTCCTATTCTTCGTGTTACTTCACAGTTTCTTATTCTTTCAACCCAACTAATCTTCAGCATTTGACGGTAGCACCACATCTCGAAACTTTCAATATTTTTCATGTTGTTCTGTTTGAGAGTCCAGGCCTCTACACCGTATAATAGCGTGTTAAATACATAGCCTCTCAGCATTCTTAATCGTAGAGGGATGCTTATATTTCTGTTGCAGAAGAATTTTCTCATCTTTATGAAGGTGGCCCTGGCAATTTCGATACGTCTTTTTATTTCACTGTTTTGGCCTCCAGTTTCATTTATTAAAGTTCCCAAGTATTTGTAACTTGATACTTTTTCAACTTAAGTGCTGTTTATACTAATATACGCTGGTTGTGTCATGTTTTTACTGAAGACCATATACTTTTTAATATTGATTGGTTTTTTTAATATTGATATTTATACCATAATTGTTGCAAGCAATATTTATGTCTGTAAGTAATCTTTGTAATTCTTCTACTGTTCTTGCAACTAGTACAGTGTCGTCCGCGTATCGAATATTATTTACAATCTCTCCATTAATTACGATTCCTCCGTTTGCTTGTAAAAGGGCTTCCTGACAGATGCTTTCACTATATACAATAAATAACAGAGGTGACAAAATGCAACCCTGTCGTACTCCTCTACTTATTTCTATTGCTTGTGATGTTTCAGTTTCTATTTTGATGTTAGCTTTCTGATTCCAATATAGATTGAGAATTATTCGCAGATCTTTATTATCTATGTCCTTAATTTCAAGAATCTCTCTAAGCTTATCATGGCGTACTCTGTCAAACGCTTTTTCAAAATCGATAAAACACGTATGTACCTCCTGATTAACGTCTAGGCATCTTTGTGTAAGAACATTCAAACCGAAGAGAGCTTCTCGAGCACCAAGCCCTTTTCTGAATCCCATCTGTGTATTACTAATATCTGACTCCAACTTTTGCTAAACTCGGTTGTGGATGATTTTTAGAAATATCTTTAGTAGGTGGCTCATTAAAGATATTGTTCGATGTTCTGAACATTCTTTAGCATTAGATTTCTTTGGCAGTGTAACGAATGTAGACAACAGCCACTCTTGAAGTATAATACCAGTATTTTATATTGTATTAAATAAGTGCAATATTATACCTATTGATTCATCATTCAAGAGCTTTAGCAATTCGGTAGGAACCTCATCCGGTCCATTTGCCTTCCCAGTTTTGGAATTTTTAAGCGCCGTTTCTACTTCACATTTTAGAATTTCAGGTCCCGTTTCGCCATATATCAGAACAATGTTATTTCTGTTGTCCTCAAATAATTCTCTTATGTATTCACTCCATCTATTAATTTTCTCTGTTAAATCTATAATAATCTTTCCATCTTTGTTCTTAAGCAAACTTATTTGACGTCTTCTTTGGGTTCCTGTAATTTCTCTTACTTTTTTATGTATATTGAACGTGTCATACTTTCTTTCATAGTTTTCCATTTCTACACATTGTTCTATTGAATACCTCTAGATAAGTATAATTCATAGTTTATTCTTATTAAAACAACTCAAAGATAAGATAACGTAACATCACAAAATGCTTTTTTATGGCTGCTAAATGTCTTATTGGAGACAATATTCCTCATCTTCTTCTTTAGTTACCGTGTCCGTATTCAGACGTTGGCCGTCATCATGTTTACAATTTCCATTTTCTATCGTTTTTTAAGTTTCTATACTAGCGTTATATTACTTTTTTTCTATTTTACAACTTTTCGGAACGTTGGATAGGTCGTGGTAGTAATAATCCCTGGCAATGTGGTGAGATATTAACATAGTTATTTAATTTATAAAAAATACTAAAAGAATACTTATTGTTCATTACGTAAATTGTTTACTAGAGCGCATGTATTGAATAACACATATGTGTCTTGTTTCATAATACTTTTGCTACAAATCTAACCTTAAAGACTCAGCATTTTTACAAAAACATCATCGTTGTCCTAATAACCGATATTGTTATAAATATAGTCAACACACAGGCAATTTCTTCTTCTTCTTCTTCTTAGCCCTCTGTTGTTCATGTTTGGACACAGGCCTCTCCCAACTTCTTTCATCGGTCTCTATCCTGAGCAACATATTTCCAATTTCTTCCGGCTATTCTTTTAATGTCATCAACCCATTTCATCTGTGGTCTTCCTCTTGGTCGTTTACTTTCGTAAGGTCTCCAATGTTGTATTGTAGTATTCCAACGTTGGTCTTTCTATCTAGCAGTGTGGCCTGCGAAGCTCCATTTAACTTTGGCAATTTTTGTTGTTATGTCCTCGACTTTTGTTTTGGATCTTACCCAGTCGTTCCTCCTTTTATCTGACAGTAGTATATCTAACATTGCTCTTTCCATTGTTTTTTCTGTTGTGGCTAGTTTATTCCTGTTTGCCTTGGTTAGGGTCCAGGTTTGACATCCATATGTCATGATAGGAAGGATGCATTGGTTGAACAATTTGCTCCTCAAGTATTGGGGTATTTTGCAGTTCTTAAGTATCCAACTAAGTTTTCCAAATCCTGCCCATGGTAGTCTTGCTCTTCTAGTAATTTCCGCACTTTGGTTCTCTTTGTCAAGTCTCAGGATTTGGCCTAGGTAGATATATTCCTGGATTTGTTCTATCTCACTGCCGTTTATAGTTACATGTCTGTGGTCATCTGTGTTTGTCATTATTTTTGTTTTTTTCATATTCATTTTTAGGCCGACGTATATTGAGCTGGCTGCTAGTTCCCCCAACATAATTTGCAGTTCCCCAAATGTGCTCGCTATAATCACTATGTCGTCAGCGAATCTGAGGTGGTTTAACTTGTTGCCATTAACGTTAATGCCATAGGTTGACCAATTTGTAGTTTTGAAGACGTCTTCTAGGGCTAGGTTGAAAAGCTTTGGCGATATTACGTCTCCTTGTCTCACTCCTCTCTTAGTGGGGATGGGATTTGTATTTTCGTCTAGTTGTACTATCATAGTTGCATTTTCATATATTATGTATTAGTTGTCTATAGGTATCTCGAATCTATTCTACAATAATTAATAGCTTGTTTTATGCCTCACATCTCGATACTATCAAACGCCTTTTCATAGTCGACGAAGGCAAGAAATACGGGTAGTTGGTATTCATTTGCCTTCTCTATCAATGTTCTCATTGTCAGCAGATGGTCTGATGTACTATATCCTTTGCGGAAGCCAGCCTGTTCAACTGGTTGGTAATTATCCATTTTGTAGGTTAACCAGTTTAACCAATTCTCATAAATAGTTTGTATACTTGACTGAGCAACGATATAGGTCTATAATTCTGTAGATCACATTTGTCCCCTTTTTTGTGTAAGAGTATTACTAGACTCTCTTTCCAGTCTTTAGTGATCTGGCTATTATGGAGACATCTATTAAATAGCTCTGTTAGTACAGGTAATTTAGTTCAGCATAATATTAGTTTGTTAGTAAGTCATAATAGTTCATTTGTTCGAGATGTATGCTGTATCCAGAAATTTAGTGTCTCATTATAAAAGTTTATAACTTTTAATAGTTTTATAGTTTATATACTGTTTATATTCCAAATAAAATATAAAATTCGTTAAGCCGGCCATTTTTACTATTTACCTGAAGAGAAAAACCTCTTTATGGCTTCGACTTTATCAGCGGGATACTTTTAAATTCTGCATAAGTTAGTTCTTATAATTGTGAATGAAGCATAATTATAGTTTCTGGTAAGCTGTAATGTAATCATATAAATTAGTAATGTCATTGATAGGTTATTCCGGGTGTATATAAGTAACAAATGAACGAGATACATCACAGGTTAATACATTATTTAACCTCTGTGAAAAATATAAGATAGTATAAGATGGTATTTCCATAAAATGCCATAAGATTTGGATATGTATCCAAAAGAATATAATCATCCAATATACATTATAGCCACCACGTAGCCCAGAATTTAATACGCTTGATTTTGGTGTATAAAGGGCATTAAAACAACGTGTCTATAAGAATCCTATAAACATTCGCAACCAAATATAGGAAGAAATAAATATTGCAGCAGTTTCTTTAGAACCAATGATGCTGTTTCATATGAGACGATCTTTTATGGAATATATTGACAGATGAATTAAAGAAAATGCTGGACATATCGAACATTTACTTTGACAAAAACTTAGGTTATTTAGATTAACTATTTCTCAATTTGATTTGTAAACAAAATGTTTTGATTATGACTTTAACGTTAAACGTAAAATGTTTATGTAAAATCCCATCATTCTGTTATTTTGCTAAATCCTATTATTAATTACCCTGCTGATATATTTATTTTATTCATTATTTCGTTAACTATTAACTTTAGTTAAAGGTATTTTATACCAAAATTCAGAAGTATTAATGTTTTTGTCTATTTTTCATTCGTTGACTGGAGTAATTGCCTTAAATCATAATTATGCAGCTGATTTGTAAAATGTGATTATCTCGAAAACTGTTGAGTTTTGAAGTATAACAGGTATACTTTTTTTTTGTTAAAATAATGTATCTAAAATATTTTTTATCACACATAGAGGTAACTTACAGAACAAAAAAGTTAAGTGCAAATTTATGCCACATATATGTGGCATATGTGGCACCCTCTATCAGCTACATCAAAGTGTAGCCAGTTGACCAAAGTGTAGCCAATTAACCGAGTGAAAATTTTTCAACTGCCGTAATTGAGGAACTACTTCAACAGATCCCATCTCCCCAAATACTCTTAGGAGATTTTAATAGTCATAGCCCCTACTGGGGATCCAAATTTCGATCATTAAAAGGAAAAATACTAGAACAATTACTTGACAGTAACAATATAAAAATCTTGAATACAGGGGAACCCACAAGATTTAATATACAAACAGGAGAATCCTCAGTTATCGACCTGAGCATGTGCGATCCGGTCCAACAAACATCTTTAAATTGGGAAGTCCATCCCTACTTATACGGGAGTGATCACTTTCCTATTCTTATAACCCGTCCTTTTAAAACTGCCTTAATTACTCCTCTCTCAAAATGGAAATTAGACCATGCAAATTGGACACTTTTCTCAGACCAAATAGACCAAAAACTCCCATATCTCAATGACCCTAGTACCTCAAATATATCTTCAACTTATCTAAAATTCTCTGAGTTAATATTAGAAGCAGGCCACAAAGCAGTCGGAAAAACCAAAACTCTAAAAACTCACACGCCAGTACCGTGGTGGGATACTAAATGTGACGAAGTCATCAAAAAATACAAGCGAGCTTTTAACAAATTCAGACGATGTCCTACTAGACAAAATCAAATAGAATATAAAAAACTAAGAGCTGAATCTCGATATCAAATTAAGCAAACCAAAAAACAAAACTGGAAATCTTTCGTGGCATCCATTAACAACTCTACTCCCCTGTCTGCATTATGGAGGAAAATTCATCAACTACCTGGAAAACAGCAAAACGCCCAAATTAGTTTCTTAAAACATAATGATCAATTCATTACCTCAACACAAGAAATCACAGAAATTTTTGCAGACGTTTACGAACAAAATTCCAGCACTAACAACTACTCTCCAAATTTTCTTCAATTTAAATTTAGAAATGAAAAGAAGGAGATAATGATCACAGAGAACACGGAAGACTACATAAACTTGCCAATTTTACTGGAAGAAATGGAGGATGCATTGTTTGGCATACAAAACTCTTCTCCGGGTCCAGATGATATACCAATAATTTTTCTCCAAAAACTAAGCACAAATGTTAGAATATACCTCCTTAATGTTTTGAACCAAATGTGGATCCAGCATTACTTTCCAAAGTCTTGGTCAGAATCATATATTATCCCAATCCCTAAACCCTAAAAACCGAAAACAGATCCCCAGTCCTATAGACCAATATCCCTAACCTCGTCAAACTGTAAGCTATTTGAAAAGGTTATAAACCGTCGTCTCACATGGTTTCTGGAAGATAAAAAATTGCTTATCCCTGAGCAAAACGGCTTTCGTCAAAATAGATCAACGACGGATAACCTAGTTGATCTTGAATCCGAAATGCACGAAGCACTCATTAACAAACAACACTGTCTAGCTATTTTCTGCGATATAACAAAAGCCTACGATTGCACATGGAGATATGGTATAGTAGAAAAGCTTCACTCCTGGGATATTATTGGACAATTCCTAAAATTTATTCAAAATTTTCTTCAACTTAGAACATTTAAAGAACAATCAAATGGAACACTATCATCAAGTCGAATGCAGGAAAATGAAATCCCCCAGGGATCGGTATTAAGTGTAACTTTATTTCTTGTTTTAATTAACGATATCTTGGAACAATGTCAACATCCAGTAAAAGCAAGACTATACGCAGATGATCTGGTTATCCTACTAAGAGGAACAAATCTAGAATCCACCCAAAGAATCCTGCAAAGCGCATTAAATAATCTTCAGAAATGGTCTGACAAAACAGGACTCAGTTTCTCTAACGAAAAAACCAAATGCATGCTCTTCTCAAAAAAGCGAAAAGAGGATAATCCAATTTTAACATTGAATGGTAAAAATTTGATCTTCGTAATAGAAATAAAGTTCCTCGGTCTTACATTTGACAAAACATTGAATTGGAAAAGTCACATTAAAAATCTAAACAGTACTTGCCAGCAAAGCATTAATATTTTGAAGACACTGTCGAACATCAACTGGGGCAGCGATACGGCAACTCTTCTACGAATGTTTTCATCATTAGTTCGATTAAAAATTGACTACGGCTCAGTGGTATATAACTCAGCCAAAAAATCTGTTCTTAAAGAACTAGATGTAATCCAAAATACGGGACTGCGAGTCGCTTTGGGTGCCTTTCGAACAAGCCCCTTACTAAGTATATGTAGTGAATCAGGGCAAACCCCTTTAGAATTTAGAAGAGATTTTTTAAGTTTGTCGTTTGCTTGTAAAGTTCTATCCTCTCTAGATAACCCAGTCTACCATAACGTTCACAACAATCGTTTCAGCCACTACTTCTCATCTCATCCTCAATGTAATCCGCCTTTCTATGAACGAATTAACCGATTACTTCATAAATATAGGATACAATTCCCGTCAATATACCATCCTTCCGAAAACCCTCCTCCTCCATGGACTGTAAATAAACTACCAGTAATTACTGATCTATCAAAATTTACTAAACATGAATCCCCACCAGCGATATTAATAAACAACTTCAAAGATATTATGGATAGATTAAGCGACTACCGACAGATCTACATAGATGCATCAAAAACAACGGACGGAGTCGGCGCAGCCATTTTCTGTAATACTCATAATGCTAAATTTAAGTTGCATAACAACTGGACTATCTCGAACGCAGAACTATACGCAATCCTTGAAGTTCTAAAATTCATTAACACAACGGACCAGAGAAATTATACAATCATAACTGACTCAATGAATGCACTTTGTGACATCAAAAACATATACTCCAGCAATCCTATTCATAAAGACATTTACAAAGAACTTCAAAATGCTGCAAAGGAAAAACAAACATGTGGTATTAATCTGGGTTCCATCTCATATTGCAATACATGGTAACGAGGTTGTGGACCGTCTAGCTCACGAAGCAGCGACAAGTGATGGTCAAGTGCAATTAAATAAAATAGTGCCAACTGATCTTAAATTGTGCTTAAAAAACATAGTTAGTTGTGCGTGGAAAAACAAATGGTCGCAGTGTTCCGAAAAACTAAGGCAAATTAAAGACAATGTTTTACAAAAACAAGCCTTTGTGTTACCTAGGAACAAACAAGTCATCTTTTCTCGACTTCGAATTGGTCACACCCGTCATACACATCTTTACCGAATTACAAGAGACAATCCTCCATACTGCAACCAGTGTCAAACCAACAGTGCAGTTAAATATATTTTAACCAAATGTCAAATTTCCAGGAAACCAGAAGTAAACTCAACCTTCCAGCGACATAGGCGACCTTCTTAGAGACAATAACCATCTACACAATATTATAAAGTTTTTAACGGCTATAGGCATAAAATATATTTAAATTAATATCTAGACTGTACTTATATTACATATGTCAATCTTCTTTAATGTTCTTTAATGTTAGCACGTAATCAATATTAACCTTTCTTTGTTATGATATGTATTTTCCATTGTTGTCGTCTATAACTCCAGTGGTTCGGACGACATTAAATAAATTAATAAAAGAAAAAAAAATCATTTTATAAAAGCAATTTGGTTAAAATCGTAATATTTTAAAATGTAGAATCTACAGTTATTTTTTGTACAATTACTTAAGGACCACCCTGTATAGACGTGTATCCATGTATCTTTACAATGTACTCATTTTTTTTATAAAAATACTACAAAAACAGATACAATACCCACTTGGGCGTAGGCCGCTCATCTGCATTTACTTTCTGGTATAATGATCGATTTTATGAGATTTGATACACAGGCAATAAACTTAAACAATATTATTGAATAATTTTCGTCGATAAGGAAATGCTCTAGTTATTATATTAGCCTAAGAAAATTTTACCAATTTTATTCTCGAATTAAGTTTCAGGACACATTTTTATAATTCGACAATTTTAAGCCCTAATTCCTTTTCTTAATTTGGATGATGTATGAGAATGATTCTAACAACTGACATCCACTCACAAAGAGCGTAGTTAATCAAAAAGGAAACCTCGATAAAATAATCCATTTATTTTTTCCGCATCAACTTATCCGAAAACGACGGGTTAGGACACCGCCAGATAAAGTATTGATACTACAGGGGTTTTAACAAAGATTTTGGTAGTTTTATAAAAAAATGTTTGAAATAATGAAATTAAGTAGACACATTTTAAATAAAATAGAATGTATGGTATATTATATTATATGAATATAACGAATATGGATAATATTATTATATGATTAACACCTTTATTAATAAAAATAATATTTAATAATTTTCTTAAGATTTATTAACACATTTACGGCAAATGTGTCAAACGTCAGTTTGAGAAACGGATGTAGCTATAATTATAAAGCTACGCTATCATAGAAGGGCTTTTTAAATTAATTTGAATAATAAACTTAGTTCTTCTTCTAAATTTTCCTATCTTCTAGTTATGTTGCCACATTGACCAATATTATTCTATTCACAGCAGCTCGAAACAGATTAGTTGACGTTAGACCAGTCCATTTAGACCCAAACGATAATTTAGACCCAACGCGGAGTCAAACCCGGAAAACAACTGAAATCATATATATATATATATATATATATATTATATATATATATATATATATATATATATGTTTGTTAATGTCTGTGTCACGTTTTACGTTTTGAATCTTGACAAAGGCAAGGGTTTCCTGCCGAAACGTTGATTGATTGCAATGGAAAATAAAATCTAGTTCCACATGTAACATATCTTTATTAAACCTAAACCCAAGAAATATTAATTTTATACACTGTTATATATATGTTATGTGTTTTATACAACACTGTTTTTAATGGGTTGGAGTCAATAAAAGGGGCTATTTGTTGACTATTTTTTACTCGAGCTTTCAATTGTGATTACAATTTTTATCAAGAGCTTCTAAAAAATACAAAATGTCTTACAAAGTTGAACTAGAAATAAAAAAATTTTTGTTAACTCACCAAATAAAATTAGTTTTTTATATAAAACTACTGCTTACATAATAAATACAAAAAATATTAATAAAAAAATGCCTTATTCTAATAAATGTTTCTCTGAAAAATTTAGATGAAGTTTCTTAAGAAAAAAAAATTGAATTTATAAACAAAAATAGAATAGCTACAACCAGCCTAAAATGACATAAATACTAACTTAAAAATTTTTATTTTTGACATATTGTCAAAAATAAAATTTTGTTTAAAAAATTCTTCTTTGTTAATTAACAAAAAAGAAGAAGATTTATTCACCATTGATAGATGCCCGAAAAAATGTAACAAATACATGGAAAATTCAAAATGTGATATTTTACTGACTGCATAAATTAAATAGAAATTATATAATTATAAATTTTGCTTAAATTTTGAATTTCTGACCTTTTGTTTAAATTATTATCACTTTTGCTAATACAAACCATTTCAAAAAAGTTCTTTTAAATTTATTACTTTCATTACATAAAATTTTAATATTATCAAAATCCATAATTTTTTTTTTTTTTTTTTTTTTATTAACATTTAAGATTTTTTACAATCTGTTTTGCAGTGAAAACAATAAGTAAAACTTTTTGTCTTTACATGACAGAGAGATGTAAGGTCCAGTGACCAAATCATCACGACACAAGTTGGCTTTTTTACCGGTAGGATGCGCACATACACTGATACGCGAGCACTAAAAGCGGCACTGATCACAATGTCTGGGTGCTGTTGAGGGCCTAACTCCCACTACTGTAGGCTCTGTCAGGATCGGTGAGGTATGTCCAAGGGGTCATGTCGCTTCAATCTCTTCGCTTGTTGGTTGTTGAGAAGGTTGTGTGCCAGGGTATTAGGATGCACCCGCAACCTGTTTTGATATTGTTCAGAAGATTTTTTGCACTCTTCAGAGACTGTTAGTACCTGAAGATCTCTATGTATTGCATCATTCTGGATATACCAAGGTGCATTAGCGATTGTTCTCAGAGTTTTGGATTGAAATCTTTGTATTATCATAATATTAGATTTGCTAGCTGAACCCCAGAGCTGCGAGCCATATGTCCAAGTGGGTTTTATTATTGTATTGTATATCAGCAGCTTGTTGTCGATCGATAGGTGAGAGTTTTTTCCCAACATCCAGTAAAGTTTTCTGTATAAAATTCCCAATTGAAGCCTTTTCGTCCATATATGTTTGGTCCAAGTTAGACGTTTGTCAAGGTGAATACCTAAGTATTTTACGTCATGCTTTTGGGGCAAAGGATGTCCATTGAGGTTAACTTGTGGACATGTACCTCTTCTTAGAGTAAATGTAATTTGTGTGGATTTTGAAGGGTTTACTCTAATTCTCCAGAGTTTAAGCCATTCATTTGTTTTGTTCAGATGTAGTTGCAGTCTCTCTGATGCTATTATTGGGTTGCTATGAGAGGCCAAGAAAGCAGTATCATCTGCGAATGTTGCAAGCGTTAGGTTATTGCTTATTGGCAAGTCAGCTGTATATATCAGGTACAGAATCGGTCCGAGCACACTACCCTGAGGTACACCAGATAGGATGGGGTAGAGTTTTGTATGGGCTTCATTATATTTTACCAGGTATCTCCTTTCTGTAAGGTATGATTGAAGCAGTTTAAAGTAAGGGTAAGGTAAATTTTTCTTTAATTTGTACAGAAGTCCTGTATGCCACACCTTGTCAAAAGCTTGAGAGGCGTCTAAAAAGGCTGCAGTACAGTATTGCTTGTTCTCGAGACTACTTCTTATTGTTGTGTATAGTCTGTGAACTTGTTCGATTGTACCATGTTGGTTACGAAAACCAAATTGATGGTCAGGTATGAGACACTTTTCGTCCAATATTGGTTTGATTTTTCGTAGCAGAAGTTTTTCAAAGACCTTAGAGATGACTGGGAGTAGACTAATCGGTCGGTATGAGTTGACATCTTTTGGATCTTTACCAGGTTTTTGAGTGAGTATAATCTGTGCCACTTTCCATTGCGGAGGAAAGTAATGCAGACTAAGCATAGCATTGAAGATCATAGTGATTGTTCTGTAGCAGTCATTGTTTAGTTCCTGAAGGATCTTACCCGTTATGAGGTCGAATCCCGGAGCCTTATTGGGTTGTATCTCATTCTTTATTATGTGTTTTACTTCTTTAATATTAAACTTGGTGATTGGTAGTTCCATTTGATATGGAGCCTCAAGAAAAGAATTAAATGGTTCTTCTTGTTCTAATGGCACTACTCTGTTAAATTGACTAAATACTGTAGAAAGATGTTCTGCGAATGTCTCAGATTTTTCTGTGTCTGTTCTTGCCCATTTACCTTTGACATTTTTTAGAGGAGGTATGGCGTCTTGTGGACCTTTTACCTTTCTCGTCGCCTTCCATAGAGAATAATTGGTGTCTTTGGACGGAGTCAAATTTTCTAAGTAAGTTTGGATCCCCCTGTTTTTCTCTTCTTTTAATAGATTTTTAAGTCTTCTGGTAATTCTGTTTAAATTTTGTTTGTCAATAGGAGCGTGTGTGTTTTGCCACTTTTTCCTAAGTTTTCTTTTCTCATCGATCAGGTTTTTTGCACTTTGCGAACAGTTTATGCTTTCCTTCCATGTTGTTTGTTCAGGAGTAGAAATCCAACCTGCCTTTTGTATGGAGGTAGTAAGTTGTTGTACCGCATTTTCAATTTGTAATTCTGTTTTAAGTGGCAAGTTCGTTGGTATTTGTTCTGCTAGTGCGCTTCGGAATATTTTCCAATTTGTTTGATTATTGGTTAGGACTGGAGGCTTATTTCTGAGTATGATTTTGGAGTCTAGGTCAATTAGAATGGGAGAATGATCTGAAGAGAGGTCCCAGCATGATTTTATTGCTAAGTAGTTAAGAGAGATACCTTTAATCACACAGAAGTCTAAGAGATCTGGTGTTTTATTTGGATCTGTAGGCCAATAAGTTGGTTCTCCTGTAGATATGTGTTGTAGGTTGTTTCCTGTTATTGACTTCAGCAGTTGTCTACCCCTTGTTGTAATTATCCTAGAGCCCCAGTGATGATGTTTACAGTTAAAGTCTCCTCCTGCTATGAATTTGTGTCCAAGAGAACTAAAATAGGTGCTAAAGTTGTTTTCGTTGATTGGTTGACCAGGAGGACAGTAAACCGCAGATAAGGTAAGGTTGCCTAACCAGTCTTCGATGACAATGCTAGTTGATTGCAGGTACTTTTCACTGAACTTATTTAACTCATGGTGTTTTATATTAGATTTGATAATGATAGCTGTGCCACCGTGTGCCTTGTCATTTGGATGTTTTGTGTAGTAGACAATGTATTTTGGAATTTTTATATAGTTTTTGTCTGTTAGATGAGCTTCTGATACAAGCATAACATCAATTTTCTTCTCGTCGAGGAAAATTTTTATTTCTTGGATGTGGTTCGTTAGGCCATTTGAATTCCAGACGGCTATTTTAAGTCTGTGTTGCATTAGTGCATTTTGGAAATCATAGTCATAAGAAGATTAAGCATGGTGTCTATTCTCTCTACTAGTTTTGTCATCAGGTTTTCAAGGTTGGCAATTTTCGTTGAATGGTTTGAGCCGACATTAGTTTGTTGATTTGTGATTTCATCCGCTTGACTATTTCCTGAAGTTTTTTGAGCGTAAGAAACACCAGGGGTTACTCTTTGACTATTAGTTTCATAGGTGTCTGTTCTATGGGTCTCTTGATTCTTTCTGAGTTGGGGGAATTTTTCTTTTTGTATTTGTTTGTATACGCTGCAGCCCTTATAGTTGGCCGGATGGTTTCCGTTACAAAGTACACATTTTACGTTATTGCTGCGTTCTTTTCGTGGACAGTGTAAAGTAAGATGATTACTTGCACACTTTACGCATCTTGGAGGCATATGGCAGAATTTTTGTGTGTGACCGTAGCGTTGACATTTGGTACATTGGGGAACCTGACGTTTGGGATATGGTGGTTCGAAGGACACAATCATGTTCTGGAGTGCTCTCACATCATATATGTCTTTATTATTTGGCTTAGTTTTTAATTCTATATAAAAGAGCGGAAGCGCTATTTTTGATCCATTCTTATATATATTAGCTATGTTGGTTACTTCGTGTCCCATTAATCCCAGCTCATGTACTAAAGCGTCTTTATCTGCTGTCTGATGCATATTACGAAGCACAACTCGGAATGTTCTTTCTTCCTTTTTTTGGTAGGTGTAATAATGTGTTTTTTTCTCATTGAGTGCTTTGGTTATGATTCGGTAATATTCAGAAGTTGAGGGCTGGATCTTTACTTGGTCGTTGTAGAGACATTTGATGGAATATCCCAGAGGGGATATTGTTTCTAACAATTGTCGAAGAGGTTGTATATCACCTACATCTGAAACAAATATGGGTGGGGGTTGAATACTTTCTTTAACTGCATCAGTTCTGGTTTGGTTGGTCTCATCAGGTACTTCATCTAAGCTAGCAAATCTATTAGACGTTGGTGTGGGTGCTTTGAGCCAGTAATCGCTCATTATTGTTTGTTTTAGTTGTTTATCACCTCCAGGGCTGTCATTTCTTGCTCGTTTGTGGGCTTGAACAGTTTTCCATTCATGTTCTTGGTTTTCTTGGCTATCTTGTGGAGTAGAGATGTATATTTGTGACGGTAGATAAGAAGAAGAAGAAGAAGCATGATTAGAAAGAAAAGAGTTACCTGGTTGTTCATGTTGGTTCTCAGTTGACTCTGTCTCTTGGAGTAGTATATTGGTTGAGCAATTTACATTGCTTTGTTGTTCGCTAGACAAGGTTCTGTTGCTCGATGGTTGTTGCATGGTAGTTATTTGCAGATTAGCAATGTGTTTTTCTGAAGTTGGACATCTCGGCGGAGATCTGCTCACTTTGTTTGAATTTAAGAAGGGATTGTCTATGTCCATCCTGTATCACGATTAAATATTTTATACATCACGATCAATTATTTATGATACGCCTATGACTTTTATTTGCCGGTATTTGGCGTTTATAAATACCACTTGTTTTATTTTGTTTGCGTTTTTAGAACACTGATAATTAATATTAGTAATTAACGATATAGTTTACAATAAGAACTGGTTACTATAATAATAGATATTTTTGTACTAGAGAAACAAATTTATGCGACCGTCTCCAGCAAAGGTTGGGACGAGACTCTTGAATTTCTGACCTTTTGTTTAAATTATTATCACTTTTGCTAATACAAACCATTTCCAAAAAAGTTCTTTTAAATTTATTACTTTCATTACATAAAATTTTAATATTATCAAAATCCATAATATGGTCTTTGTCTATTACATGCTCTGCCAAAGCACAAGATGGTTTCTTAATTCTACAATCACTCTTGTGAGAAATAATGCGATTTGAGAGATTTCTTCCAGTCTCACCAATATACTCAGCTTCACACTGAGTACAAACAATGCTGTATACTACATTTGTTTGATCTAATTTGTCTATAGGATATTTAGTTTGGAATATAAAGATGAAATAGTTTTGATGTTCTTTGTTGCTATTTTTATATTGTCAATAACCTTTAATGTTTGTATTAATTTAGGAGTTAATGATGGTATAAAAGGTAGTGAATGATAATATATGTTTTGATTGTTGGATACAGTGTTTTGAGATTTAGCAAAAAATGGTGTTAAGTTATTTATATTAATAAATTAGAAAAAAGCATCCTATGTAGCATATCAGGAGGATAAGAGTTTTCAATTAAAATATTTTTTAACAAATGAAGATCTTCTTGTAGGTAGTCTGGATGAGAAATTATGTATATTGGTGAGACTGGAAGAAATCTCTCAAATCGCATTATTTCTCACAAGAGTGATTGTAGAATTAAGAAACCATCTTGTGCTTTGGCAGAGCATGTAATAGACAAAGACCATATTATGGATTTTGATAATATTAAAATTTTATGTAATGAAAGTAATAAATTTAAAAGAACTTTTTTGGAAATGGTTTGTATTAGCAAAAGTGATAATAATTTAAACAAAAGGTCAGAAATTCAAAATTTAAGCAAAATTTATAATTATATAATTTCTATTTAATTTATGCAGTCAGTAAAATATCACATTTTGAATTTTCTATGTATTTGTTACATTTTTTCGGGCATCTATCAATGGTGAATAAATCTTCTTCTTTTTTGTTACTTAACAAAGAAGAATTTTTTAAACAAAATTTTATTTTTGACAATATGTCAAAAATAAAAATTTTTAAGTTAGTATTTATGTCATTTTAGGCTGGTTGTAGCTATTCTATTTTTGTTTATAAATTCAATTTTTTTTTCTTAAGAAACTTCATCTAAATTTTTCAGAGAAACATTTATTAGAATAAGGCATTTTTTTATTAATATTTTTTGTATTTATTATGTAAGCAGTAGTTTTATATAAAAAACTAATTTTATTTGGTGAGTTAACAAAAAATTTTTTATTTCTAGTTCAACTTTGTAAGACATTTTGTATTTTTTAAAAGCTCTTGATAAAAATTGTAATCACAATTGAAAGCTCGAGTAAAAAATAGTCAACAAATAGCCCCTTTTATTGACTCCAACCCATCAAAAACAGTGTTATATTTTTTCCAAACGAGTCACAAGTACTTCTTTTTTCTTATATATATATATATATATATATATATATATATATATATATATATATATACTTTGGTAGGTATCTTTCGGGAAAGCCTCAAAACAAGGATCGGCTAGAGATGGTATAAGCCAGTTTGGTGTAGAACTTTATTCTTAAGGCTGTTTTATCGGTGCACCAAAACCTAGGGACTGTTCCGAATGTCTCGAAATTTGGACACAATATTCGAAATTATGTTGCTTTTAAAATGATTTTTACTTTTTTTATTTTTTTAAAACTTCTGTTGAAAAATTGGATTAACGTTGCCCCCACTCAATCCTTGACTAAATATCTGACAGGTATTATTGACACTTCATTTTCTCCTCATAATACCTACAAAATTAAAGATTCTTTTGAATTTACAAGTAAGATCAATGAGTTTTTACTACCTTCAGGATATGTCTTGGTGAGTTTTGATGTTACTTCCTTGTTTACCAACATCCCTCTCGAATTGGTAGTTTCTATGCTGACAACTAATTACCATCTTAGTGAACAGAACTGTACAGTTCGCAAAGTATTGTTTCTGAAACTGATTACCTTTTTATACAACAATAGATATTTCACTTTCCAAAATGAATTCTACATCCAAATAAAAGGAGCACCCATGGGCGGAGCTATATCCCCATCTTTCGCAGAAATTGTAATGAACTCCCTACTTTACTACTGTACTCATAAAGTTGATTTCCAGTTCCCCTACATTTACCAATATGTAAACGACCTCATATGTGCAGTCCCTGCTGACAAAATCAACTACACTCTTAAAGTTTTCAACTCATATAACACTCACCTACAATTTACTGTCGAAACAGAAGAAAATAATAGTGTGCCATTCCTCGACACCAATGTATCCAGACATGAGGACAATACAGTAAGGTTGGACTGGTACAGAAAGAAAACATTCTCAGGTAGATATGTGCCTTTTCACTCATATCATCCAGACGAGCAGAAGATTAACATCATCAAAGGTCTGAAAAACAGAATAAAAAGAATTTGTCACCCTTCTAACTACAATAAGAACATCAAATTACTTTATGAGAAAAAATCACTATCCTAAGATTCTTCTTAATAAACTGCTCTTCCAAGATATGCCAACAGCAAGAACACACCAAAGACAAATATTAGAAGGAGAAACAGTAGAACTTTTCTATGGGAGATTGCCTGACATCAGGGGTTTATCACCACAGATCACAAACCTTTTCAGACAGTTCAACATAGTGATAGCAAATTCAGTATACAAAAGATTAGGGACATACTTTACTCACCTGACGGAAAGAGTTAAAAAACTGGATAACTTCAATGTAGTGTATTCTACCATGTGGTTCTTGTTCGAAAGTGTATGTCGGTCAAACCAGCCAGAAACTCTCAAAAAGAATAGCTTTGCACAAGAGTGATGTTGTGAGGAAGCTTACTAGTACAGCTTTTAGCCAACATATTAAGAATACTAGACACATATGCTAGCTATGAAAATGTGCAAGTACTAAAAAGGGTTGACAACCAATTTAAGAGAAACTTCATCGAAATGTACTACATCCATAACTGTAGCTCTTCTATGAATTGTAAGAAAGATGTTGAAAATTTAAGTTGTATTTATTCCTTTTTGCTTCAGCAGGACTTGACAAGATGTAACAGATTAGAGAATGTAGTTTGAGAATGAATTGATGTTTTTGGTTCTTAAAAAGATTCCTTCCAACTTCCATGAGGTATTAATCGTACTGTTGCTTTTTGTTGGAGATATAAATTTGAGGTCAGTCCTATATCCTTATCATCAAGTCCTAATGCTTTGAGGATATCGATTAGTTTCCCATGTGGGACTGTATCAAATGCCGTCTCGAAATCAATGAAACATGCAGACACATCGCAGTTGACATCCCTGGCTTTCTGTATTAGAACTTGCAAACTAAAAAGTTCACTCAGGTGTTCTTCTAATTTGGTGTATATGTGTGAGTGAATGATAGTAAGGAGTACTTTAGTACATGGCTCATCAAACTAATTAATCTATGTTCAACAGATTTTCTACCGTCGGCTTTTTTAGGAAAAGGAATGAATATTGGTAGTGACCTATCTCCTATTATTCTGTTGTAGTGATTGAATGCTCGAATAAATGAACTTTGATCAAATGAGAAGGCAGATATCAAGCACAGTTTATTAACTAAATCTTGCCCAAGAGACTTTCGCTTCCTAGAGCATCTTCAGGGGCATTTCGAAATGATTCAGACAGCATTCTCTCTCCTGATGCCATCCATAGTGCTGCTTCTCGTTTTTAAAAATTTTAACCTGTGTATCTTTGTGTAGTATAGTGTAATGTACATGTTTATGTTTCTGACATTCTCCACAAATTGTGGGATAGGCCACAATTGACGAATTGCCTCTGAAGATGCTCTAGGAAGCGAAAGTACTTGGGTAAGATTTAATTAATAAACTGTGGTCGATATCTACCTTTTCATTTAATCAAATTTTATTATTTTATTACTTAAATTAGTTACCATTATAGTTGCTTAATAAAGAAAAGGCACTATCCACTCGAAGAGACACCTACTTTTTCTTCTTCATATATTATATCTTTTCATAACGTTGGTAACCATTATAACTATCTTAATTTTATTCTCTACTAACCCAAATAGCATGCTTGTATTGATACCATACCAACCTCACAAGTTCTACAACCATGAAGTTGTTTTTCGTCCTGGACTGCGTTTGACTGCTAAAATCTCAATAGTGTTGCTGAGACGTTGTAATATTTTGGGAGTTTTTGAATCTTCTCAATCCAAGAAACTCTTAAAATTTTCTATACCACCATACTTTAAACCTCAAGTAAATTTAGATAACTAACAGTCTAAGACTGGACACCATAAAATAAGATCAAAAACTTCTTCTTCTTCTTCTTATTCAGCCTTCATTTAACCATTGTTGGAGATAGGCCTCCTTCAATTGCTTCCAAGCTTCCTTATCTTTTGCAATTCTCATCCACTGCTTTCCAGCTACAGCTGTTATATCGTCTATCCATCTATTTTTGGGTCTTCCCACGCTTCTTTTTGTTTCTCGAGGTCTCCAGAATGTCCCTTTATGAGACCATCTGTTGGTGTTTTGTCTTGCTACATGTGCTACCCATTTCCTTCTCAATGTTACTATTTTCCCCATGATGTCGGTTACTTATTTCGGTGTTGGTGATTTTGTCTCTGAGGCTTATATTTAACATGGCTCTCTCCGTGACCCGTTGAGTCACTCTTAATTGTTTTGCTATTTTTTTTTGTTATTGCCATAGTTTCCAATCCATAAGTTGCAACTGGTAGTATATAAATGTCATAGGATTTTCGTTTTAAGTGTATTGGGATTTTTCTGTCTTTTAAAATGAAGCTCAACTTACCAAAAGTAGCCCATGACAATTGTGTCCTTCTTTTAATTTTTTAGGTTTCATTTTTCTTTTCGTTTTTAATTGCATGTCCTGTTTATATGTCATGTTTATATATATATATATATATATATATATATATATATATATATATATATATTGTTCTAACTTTTCTATATTGATGTTATCTATCGTAATGTTTTCTAGGCTGTTGCTTAATATCTTTGTTTTGTCGAGATTCATTTTTAATCCTATTTGATTCGATTTGTCATTTAAATCTTGTAGCATTGATTTTAGTTCATGGACATCTGCATGGATGTCTGCGAAACGCAAATGGTTAAGATATACTCCATCTAATTTTAATCCCTTTTCGGCCCAATTTAGTTTTTTGAAGACATTTTCTAATGCCAAAGTAAATAACTTAGGTGAGATTGTGTCGCCCTGTCTCACACCTTTGCCAAGATCTATTTTCATAGTTATAAGATCATCATCTATTTTTACGTGAAAAGTAGCATCATCGTATATATTCTTAAGGAGGGCAGTATATCTTGAGTCTACTTTGGCGTCATCCAATGCTCTTAAAAAAGCCCATTTCTCGATACTGTTACTGATAATCGACAAATGCCAGATGCAGTGTTATGTTGTACTATATTGTTTTTCCGACCGAGAACACGTAGCAGCAAAGTAGGCGGATCCGCAATGCAAATTTTAGGTCCTGGTTCATAATATCTTGGGTATCTATCTAAAAGCAGCTCTGGTCTGTTCAATTCTGGATCTAATTTACAGTTACAGTTTAATTAATATCCAAGGTAAACAAGTTAATCAACTTGCTCAAGTTTGATACTAGTAACATATATAGACGGTTTTATATTCTGTCGTGTTTACTTATTACGAGTATTTTAGTTTTCGCTATGTTCAGATCAAGACCTGCTTTCTTACAGCTCTTAACGATACTGTCAAGTAATGTTTGCAAATCTTCTTGAGTAGATGCTCCGCATATCGTAAGAGACATCCCTGTTGTATTCTTTTTTTTTTAATATTAAGAACCTGAGAGACCCCTACACGCTATGTAAACAAACAAATTACTTTATTTTGAATATATTGAAATTTTAATTTAAGTTAATAAAAAAATCTAAAAAACCAGTTATTACTTATCGCAAAATTATTGTTTATAAATTTATATTTTAACAATTTTTATGGAAAAATTATCAAAACTGGCCATAATTTGTTTTTGAATCATCTATTGATGGTCAGCATGTGAGTATTAAAAGTACAAGTGTAATTAATATAATAAATAATAAAACTACTTTATTCAATTTTAGATGATCTAAGATTCAATTTTAAAAATATTATTTTAAAATTAAGTACACAAAAAACCTAGTATTTACTGAAGATGTAATGTTTTGTTACACACATAAACATAATATTTAACTTAGACATGCTACAAGAAATGAGGTTCAGAACCTTATTATAACTATAACCTATTAGTTTCTCTTTACCCCCTCTGTGGCTCAGTGGTAAGAGCGCCTGCCTTTAAATCTAAAGGTCGTGAGTTCGAATCCCACCTGGGTGGAAATTTTCGTTTATTTAAAAAAAAAAAAAAAATTAATAAATGAAAATAATTTCTATCCTTGTGTGATCGGTACACACCGGAGGGACCGCAGACGTTCGGATACAATTAGCGTCTCTTAGCAAAGACAATGACGTCGACTTTGCTAAGTATCAAGACAATTACTCTACACACAAACACACACTACACCTCAAATTGTAAGATTGGCGAATGGATTTAGTGTCCGCAGTCATTTAAACACAAACAAACAAGAATAGTTTCTCTTTCCTTCATTCATTCCTATGGCTTAATACCGTTATTTTTTGGTACGGTTAGCATGTTTTATATACCACCACACAACTTTTCGTTTATCCCCGGTAAAGTAAAGAGACACCCTCATATTGGAATCAAGCGAAGAAGAGTTTTATCCATGACAAGGTGGAATTTTAATAAAAACTTTTTTCTCCCACCCGAGTAGATCGAAGGCATGGTAGAGTATCAGTGTAGTTATGAGCCTTGATGGGACTAGTCAGGCGTTGAATTTTATTCACGTCACATCAAACCAAAATTGACTTTCTACCCAGCGAACCGATAAAATGCTCACAGGGCCAAATGCTCGAGGTTTTAGAGCTTTTTTAAATAACATATTTCAATATAAAGGCGAAATCGTCGAAGTTTATTCACCAATTTGAATTTAGTTAAGTCTGGGGTGTATGTCGCGCAATGTTGGTTCGCGGTTTGTGTGTGAAATACTGCGAGATTGATTGAAGATCGATAGATATACGGTTTAGTTTAGATACGAGATATTGATTTAATATAAATATTTAATAAACTGTTCTTCTGATATTGATCCTAGGCATGTTTATTGAAGTTAGGGTCAGAAAACCATGCCGATAATTGCAAAAGAGAAGAATTTTTTGAGCATCAACGGCAGTGACAGTCTAGCATAAAGAATAACACTATAGACGGCGACGATAGGCTTGAAAATTTTGACTAACGTTGATACTGACTTTTTTTTTCATCATACTGGTTAAATATATATTTAGAACGGATAAATTTGTGAATATATTAAAATCAATCTCACCACATACTATAATAAAACCTTGAAATTAATACACTTGTATACGTTGACAATTTCTAGGCACTACCGGATTGGCCGAAGGAGGGCCTTTGACTGTGAGAATACCCATCAAAACGAGACTATCAATATTGGTTTTGGTTTTATTACTGGGTATGTGAATACCGTTTTCTTTTACGTGTTTATTAGTTTTCACAATAACTTTTCCCAACAAAAACTCAGCATACAAGTTACCACGAGAGGATCAGAGATGAAGAAATCAGGGAATGCATGGGAATAGAAAGTACAATAATGGATGAAAAAGATCGAACGCAGCTCAAATAGTATGGGAATAAATAGCGAAAAGAACAAAGTAGAATTCCCAAACAAGTACTCGCATGAACCTCTACAGGGAGAGAAAAGAAAAGACTAAAAAACGCATGTATAGAAGGAGTACGAAAATCAATAAGCTCCAAGAAGGACAATTCAACAACTGACATGCATTTAAATTGGGCATCAAAAACCGTCGGAAGACATTCTAAACCCGTTAATTATTATATTATAATTAGAGACTGGATTATATGCAATCTGTATGTGCATATATATATATATATATATATATATATATATATATATATATATATAATTCTTTGGAGGGTAACTTTCGGGAAAGCGTCAAAACAAGGATCAGCTAGAGATGGTATAAGCCAGCTTGGTGTAGAACTT